>JAQHUG010000127.1:5573064-5584442 GCA_028555095.1 Dicrostonyx torquatus | reverse complement strand
GATGGAGGGGGGAGGGCCTTGGGCTTTCCACAGGGCAGGATACCCTGCCCTCTCTTAGGAAAGCAGGAGGAGGGCGGTGGGGTAGTGGGGGAGGTGGGAGGGCCTGGGACAAGGGGAGTAAATGTAAGTTTTTCTTTTAACAATAAAGAACAAAAAGAAAAGGAAAAAAAAGAAATCAGTTGCTGTTCTGGTGGATTGTCTTTTATATATGATTTGCATTTTTCTCTTGAAGCATTCTTTTTTCTGTAAACTTAGTGCTTTAACTATAGTATGCTGTTGAGATTATCTTTTCTGTTCTTGTCTGTTTGATGTTATGTGTGATTCTTGCATCATTCCCCTAATTTGAAAATGTTTTCTATGATTTTATTGAAGATATTTTCAGTGCCATTGACTTGGGTTTCTCTTCCCTCATCTATGCCTGTAATTCAAAGCTTTGATCTTTGAATGATGACCCACATTTCCTGTGTTTCTTTCCTGTTTTTTCCATATTCCTTGTTTATTTGGTCTAGATCCTCTACTTTATCTTTAAATACTGACATCCTATAGTCTAGTTGATTATTTCTACTTATGAGCCTTTCTTTGAGCTTTCTAGTTAGGTTATTGGAATTCCAGTTCCATCTTAATTTCTGTTCAAATCATCTGAAGTGCTTCTATGTCCTGATTGAATTCCATTCTTAAGTCTTGGATTGCCTTTGTCATTTTCATCAGCCTAATATTTTCATATTCTTGACCACCATGCAGGCATTTGTTCAGTTTATCTTCTTTCTCCTTGATTGCATTGAACTGTTTTTTTCTTTGATGAAGTTTATGATTATTCTTTTAAATTCTTTGTCCTGGGGTTATCTATGTTATTTCATTTGGCAACATTTCTACAGGGCTGGTAGGCTTAGATAGAAGATCTTGGGTTTTGATCTTTTAAGTTGTTTGTAGATGAGATCTGGGTATGTGAGTTTCTTTGATTAGTTATTTGATATGAAGAGAACAGGTTGGTGGAAGCGTAGATGCTGTGTAGGCTGGCTAAGTTTAGAGTGTGAAAATGGCTTACTTAGAAAGAGGTCGGGTAGATGGAGGAAAAATTGGAGAGACCTCATACAAGCAACTAAACAGCACACTCAAAAGCTCTATAACAAAAAGAAGAAATCATATACAAAAAGTAGATGCAACAAATAATCAAACTCAGAACTGCAATCAAGAAAATAGAAACAACAACAATATCAAATCAAAGAATCAATGGAGCAAATAGTTGCTTGAGAAAATCAGTAAGATTCACAAACCTTTTTCCAAATTAACCAAAGGGCAAAAAAAGAACATCTAAATTAAAGTTAGAAACAAAAGGAGATACTGAAGAAATCCAGAGAATCATAAGGACTTAAAAAAAGCTGTACTCACCAAGTTGAAAAATCTAAAAAAAAAAAAAGTATAATTTTCTACATAGGTACCACCTACAAAAGTTAAATTAAGATCAGATAAGCAATTTAAATTTTTTGGTTTTTCACAATTTAAATAGAACTTTAACCCCTAGTGAAATAGAAGTATTCATGCATTCATTAAAAGTCTCCCAGTGTTGAATAGTTTTACCCCCAAATTCTATCAGACTTTCAAAGGAGAGTTAATATCAATATTTATCTAATTATTCCACAAAATAGAAACAGAAGGAACATTGCACACTTCATTTTATAATACCACAGCCACCTTGATACCCAAACCACACAGATATTCAATAAAGAAAGAGAATTTCAGCTCAACTTCCCTTATCAACAGAGATGGAAAACTAATCAATAAAATACTTCAAATACACCAAAATACAAATACAAATAAAAATGCATCAGAAAAACTACCAACCATGATCAAGTAGACTTCACTCCAAAAGAGAAGGCAATGGTTCAGCAAGCGAAATGTTAAATAATTCATCATATAAACAAACTGAAAATCATATGATCATCTCATTAGATGCAGAAAAAGCACTTTATAAAACCCAACACCCCTTCATGATCAAAATTGAAGAGGTTATGGATACGAGGGACATTCTTGAACAGAATAAAGTCAATTTACAGCATTCATTATCTCAAATGGTGAGAAATTCAAAGCAGTTTCACTAAAATCAGGAACAAGACAAGTTTGTCCATTGTATGCCTCTTCAATATAGTCATAGCTAGAGCAATAAGACATCTGAAGAATCAAGGGGATGCAAAAAAGGAAGAAGTCAAAGTATCTTTATTTGCAGAAGATATGACAGTATTAATAAGTAACCTGAAAAATTCAACTGGGAATTTCCCACAGTTGATAAGAACTTTCAGCAAAGTTTCTGTATAAAAACATTAACTCACCAAAATGAGTAGCTCTCCTATATATAACTGACAAACGTACTGAAAAAGAATTCAGGAAAACAACACCTTTTGCAGAATGGGAAATGATTTTTACCAACTACACATCCAATACAGAGAAACTAGTATCCAAACTATATAAAGTACTCAAGGAACTAAATACGAAGAAAATTAAGAACTCAATTAAAAATAGGGTACTGATCTAAAGAGAGACTTTTGAATAGAGGCTGAGAAATGATTTAAAATGTTCAACATCTTTAGCAATCAGGTAAATGCAAATCAAAACTCCCTTGAAATTTCATTTTGTACCTGTCAGAATGGCTGAAACAAAAAAGTGAAAGCTCATGCCAGAAAGGATGTAGAGTAAGTGAGAGCAATGCCTTCATTGCTGGTAGGAGTGCAAACTTTTACATCCACAATGGAAGTCAATGTGGCTGTTCTTCAGGAAGATGGGAATCCATCTGCCTCAAGAAGCAACTTTACCACTCTGGAATATACAAAACTGATGCTGCATCCTACCTCAAAACATTTATTTAACCTTGCTCATTGTTGATCTCTTCATAATAACCAGAAATTGGAAATAATCTAGGTGCCCCTCAACAGAAGAATGGATAAACAGAATGTGGTACATTTACACAGAAAAATATTACTCAGTTATTTAAAAAGATGCGTCATGGAATCTGCAGGTAAATGAATGGAACTAGAGAAAAAAGATCATACTGAGTGAGGTATTCCAGATACAGAACGACAAATACAGTATGTCTTCATTTCTATGTGGATATTAGCTTTTAAGTTCATGATAACCAAGCTACAAGCTGTAGAACCAGAGTGTATTTTTAAACTAGAGAGTACAGATAAATTTCCTTAGGAAATGGAACAAGAATAGATAACTATGGATGGATGGGGAACCTGGAAAGGGGGGATCAAGTGGGGAGGGAGACAGAAGATTGGATAAAAGGCAGAAATATGAGGAGAGACAGATAAAATTAAGGGACATTTGAGGATTAAAATGAAAACCTAACACAAATTTCCTCAAATATATCCATATATGAAGGCGATCTAAGTGCAATGGCCAAATAACAGAGGAGAGAGAATCCCATGTAGTCATATCTTGCACCAAATGAAGATTCCAGTACTAGAAATGAGTTATATCTAATTGTTTCCCAGGGAGTCCTATTGGAATCCCCAAACAACCCAGGCTGTTGCCAAAAGAATAGGTTTCTCTCCACAAACTGACAGCAGGTTGCTATTGCTGAAGACATTATCTACACAATTCAATGAACACTGAGAAGTTGAGCTAGTGCCTACGTAGAGCCTTTATCTCTAAATTTTAGAGAATTTGTTATGGGAAGGTATTCTGCACTCTACCAAAAGAGAAGTGTAAGCACCACGCCAGTCACAAACTCTTTGACCTAAAATGGTGCTCTGCTTGAAAGATATGCTAAAGCATTGGTGGCATAAAGCTTGTCGGAGTATCCAACAATATCTGATTTGAATTAAGGTCCACTTCACATGACTGAGCCTATATCTGACACTTCTTGGTTAACCAAAAACCAGAGAGTAGATAACTCAGAGATTAGGGAAAAACCCAATCTAAAAACAAACAAACAAAAAAACCCCAAAAAACAAAAAAAAAACCAAAAAAACCCAAGAACAACAACAACAACAACAAAAAAAAACAGCAAAAACCTAGTGATAAAATGATCCCTAATGATATTCTGCTATACTCATGGATCAGTGCCTTGTTCAGTCATTAACAGAGAAGATACCTACAGCAGTACATAGGAACAAATAGACACCCATAGTCAGACATTATGCAGAGAGTAAAAGACCTTGGAACACTTGTTCCTAAAAGAGATGTCTCCAACAAATCCCACCCCCTCAGAGCTCAGGGAACCCCCCTGGAAGAGGAAGCAGAAAGATAGTAAGAGCAAGAGGAGATGGGGAACACTAAGAAAAAAATGACCCTCTGAATCAACTAAGCAAGGCTCATATGAAGTGACAGAGACCGAGGCACAAACGCACAATGTACATGAGTCTGCACCAGGTCTCTGTGTATTTATTATTGCTTCCAGTTTAGTATTTTATGGGATTCCTGAGTATGTAAATAAGTGGGTCTTTGATTCTTGTGCCTTCTCTTGGGATCTTTTCCTTTTGTTTATTTCTCTCATCTAAACTCAATCTGAGTTTTTTGTTTTATCTTACAATATTTTATTTTGTTGCTGTCTCTTCCAAGTCCATTCTTTCTAACTGAGAGGTAGAAAGGGAGTAGATCTAGAAGAGAGGAACTGGGAAAAGTAGAAGGAAGTGAACCTATAATCAGGATATATTAAACAAGGAAAAGATCTATTTTAATAAAAGAAAAATTTTGAAAGAAACAAATAATAAAAAACTAAAAAAGGGGGCTGGAGAGATGGCTCAGAGGTTAAGAGCACTGACTGCTCTTCCAGAGGTCCTGAGTTCAAATCCCAGCAACCACATGGTGGCTCACAACCATCCGTAATGAGATCTGGTTCCCTCTTCTGGCCTGCAGGCATACATGGAAGTTGAATACTGTGTACATGATAAATAAATAAATAAATCTTAAAAAAACTGAAAAAAACATGAAGTTGGTAAGAAGGCATGGAGGGAAGGGATATGGGGAAAGATGAAAGGGGTAATGGAGGCTAGATAAAATTATATCTTCTTAATATGTAATAAGTACATACAGATATTTGAAAATTTCAAAACCAAAGAAAATAATTTAAAAGGCTACACATGAAGTAGAGATGAAAAGCTAGCTGGAGTTATGGGAGGAGGAACTGGGGATACATATAGTGAAAAATGAATTTAATCAAAACACATTATATTCACGACTGAAATTCTCACCAATAAATAAAAGATGCTCCTATGTTTGATTCAGTGAAGCACATAATTATATAGAAGTGGATTTTAGAGGTTTTGCTAAAAAGGATTAAGGCAGGGTAGACATAGACCAAATAGTTGCTAATTAACTAATCTTATGTCTTCACTAATTAAAATCATAAGTTGTCAGCTTATCAATTTACATTGTGAATTCTCTTTGTCATGACACTTTATCATACTGTTTTTCATAGATGATGCCTGTCTGCTAGGTGTTATCATATTTTTTTGTTTTGTTTTTCGAGACAGGGTTTCTCTTTAGCTTTGGAGCCTGTCCTGGAACTAGCTCTTGTAGACCAGGCTGGTCTCGAACTCACAAAGATCCGCCTGCCTCTGCCTACCAAGTGCTGGGATTAAAGGAGTGAGCCACCACTGCCCGGCTATCATATGTTTTGTAAGAAAGGAGCTGAATGGACTTAGATAATCTCATTGATAGTTCTGATTAGAAAGCTATTTTGTTGTATATAACTGTTGCAGGTTAACAGAATTAGGGCATTCTGAGTAATATTTCTTATAAACACTATTATCTTACTGTCCAACATTCTTTCAGTAAGGCAATTGTGACTTGGAATCCCAGTTGTTCACTTTTTTAAAAGTCTCATCTTCCTGAACCTCAGTTTCTGTGCCTATAAAATGAGATAGTATAGTTCATTCCAGTGAGTAACCTGAGGCTTAACTGACGACAAGCTTCTCCATCAAATAAAAAAGAATCTTCCTCGAGTATCTTAGATTAAGAGTGAGCCAAAATTTGAATTCTCCCCTTCTCTCCGTGTGTCTTGCACCTGTCTTGGTTATCTTTTGTGTCTAACAAAGGGCTTTCTTTTGTATTTATTGGACAACACAGAAAACATGATATGATAAAGGAATGAAGAATTTGTCTTAATTTTAAGAGTCTATGAGGGAAGAATTTATTGAATATTACTGATGTGGAACAGCACTCAAAACCCTAAACATGCAATTTTCCTATATATGTATCTTAATCCCAAAATTTATGGTGGCTATTTATTATCTTTAATGCTGTTTTCAACTTATTGCTTACTTTCAACAAGTGTTTACCACAACATACACCCCCATACCCACAAACACATACAAGCTGGTAAAAGATGGGAAATCTACAGCATCCTAAAGTTGGTTACATTGTTTTCTTCAGGGCAAGTTAAATTAACTTAAACAGACTGAATATGTACTAAGGAAATAGATTAGGTATATAATTTTTGTTTGTTTTGCTCTGTTTTGTATTTTTCAAGACAGGAGTTTTATGTAGCCCTAGCTGTTTTGGAACTAGCTCTGTAGACCAGACTGGCCTCAAACTCAGAGATGCACCTGCCTCTGCCTCCTGAGTGCTGGGATTAGAGGTGCGTGTCATTCCGCCAAGCAGAATGGTCTCAAGACATACATACTATTAACCTGGTGGTTAGTTTTGGTAAAAGTTCAATTTCTGAAGGCCAAAAGTATTTTAAGAAATAGCTAAACCTACAAGACACACTCATCTCACTGGACACAGCATATTCAGTTAGTTTTAGTTTTCATGGTGGTCTTCTTCCCTTTCCAATATTTTAATTTGTCTTCATTTCCTCATTTCAGAGATGACTATCAATACTATAGTTAGTCTCCTAGTAGTTATATTTGAGATTTAACTTTAGTGAGGCCTCCAAACTCAGTTATGAGACTAACTTTCTTTGTCAATAACCAACATCTTTTGAAGTTATATTTTAGATAAGTTATGTTTTGCAAAGACCTGGACCCTTTACTTACTAGGCCTCATAATTTTAATTTATGTGTTAACTATTATCCAGTTATTTTAGGGGCATATCTTCCAACCTTACACCAAAATCAGGAGCAGATCTCTTGAGAACGTTCTTTCTTGTATGTACTGGCTACAAATGACTTCCAAAAAGAGGTCTCTGACAGCTCAACAGATCAGAGCTTACGAAAGAAGTAACATTGAGCTCTCTTCTCTTAATGCATTTGGTAATTGCCCTTCACAGCTTTAGCGGTTCACAGGATAGCGAATGCACAATCAGTCTTCATTATCTGAAAGTAGTTATTACCTCTGTCAACTTTGCCCTGTCCTCTTTCTCTGCTCTCACCTGATGATTGACCTGTTCACTGTCCATTAGCTGTTTTTAGAAGGGCAGAGAAGAAAAAGGTTGTTACAGTTTAATCAGTCTACTTAGGTTAAAATATCAATTCTTGTAAAATGGCTTCATCAAAGTGCAAGAGACAGATGAAATTAAGAGAGAAAGCTCAAATTTTGCCAAGACACAATAAGTATTTATTTGATATTTTTCATGATTATCTAACCCTAATAGGGGGGTTTTCATTACATTTACTTTTAAAATGCCATATAAAATTATCCTACTTTTACATGCATACTCTCCCCACCTCTTTCTCGCTCTCTTGTGTTTGTGTCTATCTCTCTATCTCTGTGTTTGGAGAGTGGTGGGGCATAGAGAAAAGTATACTTGTTGGTGAAACATAGCAAAACCTAATGGTGGAAATGGAATATATTTTTTTATTGTTAAAAGAAATATTTACATTTACTCCCCTTGTTCCCATCCCTCCCGCTCCCCCACTCCCCCACCACCCTCCTCCTGCTTCCTTAAGATGGGGCAGAATACCCTGCCCTGTGGGAGGCCCAAGGCTCTCCCCCCTCCATTTCGGTCTAAGAAGATGTGCATCCATACAGAATAAGTTTGTTTGGGGACATTTTCTTGGTTAGTGATTGATATATGAAGGCGCAGACTAATCTGGGTGGTGCCAACCATGCCCATGTTGTCCTAGGTTGTAAAGAGAAGCAGGCAGAGCAAGGCATGGGGAGCAGGCCAGTATGCAGCACATGGCCTCTGCATCAGCTCCTGCCTCCCGGATGCTGCATTTCAGTTTTGACCCTGACTTCCTTTAGTGATGGACTGGAATGTGAAAGTGTAAGCTGAAATATACATGTTCCTTTCTTTCAGGCTGCTCTTGGTTATGGTGTTTGATCACAGCACCAGAAACCCTATGACATGGTCTAAGGTGTGAATTGTTCCTCATACTCGCACAAGGACAGTCTTTGTTTTCATTTGTACTTATCTTAAAATAATTATGATTTGATCTGTTATTTCTGGATTTTCTTTCTGTTTTGATTCATTTACACATATATCTTTCTGTGCTAGTGCCATATATTTGACAATATAGGAAATTTGCTATAGGAAATCTTGATTGAAGGTATCATACGGTTTCCAGCCTTGAAAGTTCATAAATCTGTTACCTTGAACAGATTTTTATAATAACCATACCATTGGTTTACAAAGTGCTCAAAGACAACTGCTGCTCTTTTCATAGGGTTTGCTTATAGTCCTCCGTTTAGGTCAAATTTGCCAGTTGTGGGAATATTGAAATATATGTAATTGTCAAATCATCAATCTCACTAACTATTTAAAAACTTATCCCAGGAAATTCATAGTATGTTTTTTTTTACTGTGTTGTTATTCATTGTGTCTGCATTTCCATTGCTTACTGCTAGCACATAGAAAATTCTTTTCCTGCCTTCCAATTCAAACATTTGGTCAATTCCAAAGCAGTTTTGATTACTGGATATCTTCATTTTACATTATATTTTTGTTTACATGCTTTTGAGATTTAACCTGGTAATCTTTGATCAAAAGCATGCCATCTGACATCTTGACCTTTATGCTGAACACAGTTATGAAATATTCTTACAATTATTCTTAGAGGCAAGTAACTGCATGAAAACATTGGCATTTTTGAGAGCAGATTTTACAGGATATTCTGTAAAATCATAGTACTTTAGAATGAGGCTTATTACCCCTTAACAATTCACCAACTTTTGTGTAAGCTAATACACATTATGCATCTGGTTTGCATCACTCCCCAGGAACTGTTACCTGTCAGTGGTGTTCTCTGAGTTCCTTCCAACTCCATTTCCTGCCTTCTAGCATCTCTTGATCCAAATGAATGACTAGCTCCTCATCTACCATCCGCTGCCTGGTCTAATGTCAGAAAGGCCTCATCTCTTCAAGGAGCTTTGATACTACATACAAAGAAACAGACTCTTCCCCTATTCATTCAAGATGTTTCTTGGATTGCCCAGCAATCCCATTTTAGAATAATCTTACATATCAATTATTTTAAACTAATATATGTCTTACTCATTATATAATTTACCAAATGCAGAGAAATCACTAATTTTGTTTCTTATCTTTATCAATCTGATCAGTGGGATTTTATAAATATTTGATTTAATATATAATCAATACTTTAATTAGATATGTAGGTTGATATTTTCCATACATTTATACTTTACTTACTTCTAATACTGATGTTCATACTTTCCTCCCATTTCTTTTGCCTTTCTAATCCTCCTCACTATTTTGTGATTTTTATATAATATATATGCTTAGGAATTTATATGGAAGTACTGTATTTATATCATTTTCATCCCTTCCTCCACCCCTCTGGTTCTTCCCATGTCCCCTATGGTCTCTAAATTTCATATTATCTTTAATTATTTTTGTTTATGCATACAAATACACACACACAAACAGGCAGACATATATAAAAACTACTGAGTCCATTTAAATGTGCTCATTTGTACATATGTTTAGTGCTGACACTTGGAACTGAATAATCTACCAGGTAGCTTGACCTCAGAAAAAACTGATTGTTTTTTTTTTTTCAGTCATTGACTTCCTAGAGGTCTTCATCTAGGGATGAGACCTTGTAAAATTTACCTCATCCAAGTTGGCATGTTGACCGGTATTGCTATCATTAAAGTCTGTTTAGGCATACTTAGTGTTGAGATTCCATGTTGCAGTTTCCTGTCATGTCTAGCAGACACTAAACCACATTTATAGATCTGGTTCTCTAACTCAGTTTTTCTGTTCCATCTTCCTTGAGCTTTTGATGTAGGGGCTGTGCTGCAGATGCACCCACGGGGGATGGGCACCTCATGTCTGCTGTCTGCATTTCAATCATTGTCTTATTTTGCTAACAATTTCAATCTATTTCCAAAAAGAATCTTTAGTGAGGAGTGAAAGTTACACTTAATGATGGGTTTAAGACAAAGTATTTAAAATATAGTGAAATTATATACTTCTAAGAAAGTCATGGTAATACATTCTCCTCTACTATCTATGATTTTTCATGCTTTGGATATTTGACTAAGTTTACAGTATTAGGAGAGAATTCTTTTCCATTGAATAAGCTCCAAGTCTAATTAGACAACCGTTGGTTAATTCCAAGATAAAACTACGGCCATTGGACTACCAAGGATCTCTTCCCTGGCTGATCACTATGGTTCCTATCTTACACATCTATATAGAATTAATAATTATTTTTCTGCCTTGAAAACATGCATAGATTTTGGGATACAAATAGTTACTCTTTAGGAATGAGGCTTCTAGATCAGTACCAACTACAGCCCTTTAAGCACTGTGTAATGTGTGATGTCTTTCGCAGCAGGATGTTACCTCCAAGTTCTGGGAGACAACTGAGAACAATGACAACATCTTATGCTGTTTTGAGAGTCTCCTGGAGCCTCATAACCAACAATTTAAAGGGAAGTTTCCCAAGCTTTGCACTACGGTGCTTGTGAGGTTTTCTATGACTCCTAAGGGGAACATCATCACCTAGTGTGGCAGAACTCCATGAAAACTTACACTTTCTTTCTAAGGGAGCTTTCAAAACAATTCTATCTCAATGGTAAATGATTCACTCCGTGTTAGCAGAATTTATAGCTTCCACAGCCAAGTGTGACTCAGTTTTCTTCATTACCAGTATCCCAAAGTAAGCTGAGTTGAAGAATATCATAGTGGACAAGATTGTTTCATAATTCCTAACTGAGAGGGTGTGGAGTAAGGGGAACACTCCTCCATTGCTGGTGGGAATGTGAACTTGTGCAACCACTTTGGAAATCAGTGTGGTGGTTTCTCAGGAAACTGGGAATCAAGCTACCTCAGGATCCAGCAATACCACTCTTTGGAATGTACCCAAGAGATGCCCAAACGTACTACAAAAGCATTTGTGCTAACATGTTCATAGCAGCATTATTTGAAATAGCGAGAACCTGGAAACAACCTAGGTGCCCCTCAATGGAAGAATGGATCCAGAAAGTGTGGAATATATACACATTAGAATACTACTCAGCGG
>JAQHUG010000127.1:5543146-5569470 GCA_028555095.1 Dicrostonyx torquatus | reverse complement strand
AGTTTCCTGAGAAACCGCCACACTGATTTCCAAAGTGGTTGCACAAGTTTGCATTCCCACCAGCAATGGAGGAGCATTCCTCTTACTCCACATCCTCTCCAGCATAGGTTATCATTGGTGTTTTTGATTTTAGCCATTGCTGCTGCACGTTTCTTCATATTTTTTGTTTATCTAGGAAGATTTAATCATTACTCCTATCAATTTTCAGAGTATGCTTGAAGCAGAAAAACCAGATAAAGTCGAATGTTGTTGTGAAATACAGAGACAGAATAATGAGTAGGGTCTCTTCTGTTCATCTAGGCCACCAATTTAGGGTACATTTTTTGAGGCAAAGAAAAGATCTTGACTTAACTTCATGCATATGGTTCAACACATACTACATATAATATTTTATTAGAAAACACAATCATTTCCTTCAATGAGATTTAAAATTTTCCTTCCAGCTTAAAACTGTGTTTTTTTTTTTTTACTGTGTTTGTGGAAACAAAAGTTCTTCCTCATACCTCCCAAGACGAACACAGCTATCAAACTATAATGCTATATCTCCATACATACTATTAGTAAACTGTTCCAGGATTCTTTTGTTTTTTAAAATTAATTAATTAATTTTTAAATTTATTCTAACAACAAAGACACAGAAAGCTCCTACTACATGCCTATCAATGCACTCAGCAAAGGATGACTGTACAATTAGTAAATATGCATGTGCTATATCTTCATGGAGAAGTGGGGTAGGAGGATGGCTGCAACACCTGTCTTGCAGATGCAGCCCATGTATCTCCATGTAGAATTTAAATGACAAAGATGCCGCTGATTGAGCTCTAAGCCTAATTTTTCAGTCCCTGCTTCCCTCCCTACTGCTTTATTTTGTTTTCTGTCTTCCCTCCATCTGTTTGGAGGGGTTTGCTGGACAGCCACTTACTTCTAATGGCTGGGTTCCCCTGGTGCTAACTCCTGTCACATAGCCAGCTCTTGAAGGTTGTGGAAAGAATGTCACCTTGTTTTTCTTTCCCCTAAGTTCTTCTTATATATTTAGAAATCCAATGTGATTTACAGCAATGATTCATACTCTGTAGTACTGGGATTGAATGGCTGAACCTCAGGAGCATAACAGCAAGGAATGTCCTGATTCCCTCAAATTCAGACCTTTAGTTCCTTTAAACATTTGGGAATTATACATTCAAATAGCTCTGTCTTTTTCTCACATCTTATGTGGTGTGTGAGAAGGTGGGAGAAAGCCTGGTAGGTGTCATAGGCTAGAAAAATGCCATGAAGAATTGCTAGCAGCTCTTGCCTGAGCCTTCTCATAGTGAAGTAGATATGTAGCTGAACCCGTCATCTTATGGATGTTTGATGCATTAAGTATGTGATTATTTCTCCCTTTACACATGGATCCTTTTTGGATTTGAATTTTTTTCTGTTCCCTACAGAATAAATTTGGCTATTTTTAACTAGTTGGCACTAAACACACTGTTGTTTCCCTTTAAGTTTGTTGGATGTGGAATTAATTTAGAAAAGCTGTTGAGGTAAACCTTTTAAGACATTTTTCTTTTGTGGGAGAGCTAGGACTTGAGTAACTATTTTTCTAGGCTGCTGCTAAAGCAAATGAATTTCTTGTAATCACATTCCTGAGTTTGTTCCTTTTATGTCAATACATTGTTAAGCATAGTTGCTCCAAAATCAGTGAGAAAAGAATGCATGCTCATAGCAAAGAATAAATTGAATTTTGAAATATATTAAGACTAAAATAGCCTCAGATCATGGTGGAGAAAAGAAAGATATTCACTATGAGGCCAGTTTATATACTCACAGTTGTACAATTAATTTACTAGCCATTCATATTATTATGCCAGTTGATTAACCACAAGAGATGTATCCCAGAATCATTCAGAGTGCCCTACTTCAGTAGGAAAATGGGGAACACATTTACCAATTAAAGTGTTGCTTTAAATATTAGTTTTCCCACAAGTATTTTATTTTCAAACGGGATATATTTGAGACCAAGAACCCAAATAAACATGAAATGGTGCATGGTGGTATGTATCATGCTCCTAAGAGCTTGCTCTATCTGCTTCAAATGAAAGGTTTGATGCCATAGAAACTGCTTGTTCACTTGGAAAGGCAGAGGACCAGTATGTAAAAGTGTGTATATGTTTAAAATTCCCTATCAACCCTTAGCAAAATAAAAATACCCATTCCTGCCAGAAAGTATGGAATTATATGGGAGGGTTAGACTTCTCTTTTACTTTTGGCACTGGATTTTTAGAACAGAGTTTATGATTCATCTGGAGAATAATGTGCAAACGGAGAGCCCAGTTCCACGAGATTTAGCATTTCAAAGTAGCTCTCACACACTGATGCTGTTGTTCAGAGGATTATCCTCAGAAACCACTGCTCTGGAGTTAGTAATTTGGTTGAATATTCGAATCACCTTCCTCTTTGGCTCATGTGAATTAGTCTTTGGCCAAGGGGGAAATAGTTGCTGTTTTCTAAGTCAGTTTCAAGTCTGGAGGCAAAGTATATAAAAGGGGGTAAAAATTATATGCATGTTTAATTCACTGTTGAATTGGTCATTGATTTTGCTGTTATTTCTTTTATTTTGTTTCTTTTTATTTTTGAGATTATAATTTAATTATATTTCTCTTTTCCCTTTTCTCCTTCTAAACATTTCCATATACCTCCACCCCACTCTATCTCAAATTCATGGCCTCTTTTCTTTTAAACTATTTGTAATTGCAGGCATGAACCCTATATAAAGACAACTGAGGAGTTGTAGGGATAGGAGAATGTGGCCTTCCCCAGAGAACAGTACACCAGTTGGACATTAAAAAAAAAAACTGAACTGTTAAATTACATTGGAGTTTGGATTCCTGTGCTCACATGAAACCAAGAACCCTTTTATAGGGTATCAATCTTCTAAGAACAATGTAACTTGGCACCGTGGTAAATAGGAATGGTTACTAAAGTAGGTTGAATTGTGTTCATCAAAAAATAAAATAAAACCATGCCCACCTAAACTTAAGCATGTGACCAATGAAGATCTTGGCACAAATAGTCAATCAAGGTGAAGTTATACTAAGTTAATTTAGGGTGGGGCTCACATTAAATTCAATGACAGATACCTTCTGAAAATGCCCACAAAGCAGGCAAGGCATATGACAATAGAAACCAAGAGTGGAGCAATAAAACCACAGTCTTAAACTTGTAAGGATTTTTAGAAACCTCTAGAAGTTAGGGAAAGGCCAACAAGGATTACTAAAAGCTTCTAGAAGAGGTAAAGGAGTACACTTCCAGGAGCATTGTTGTGCTGACCTCTTGGTTTTAGCCTTCTGGACCTCTGAAAAATGAGAATAAACTTTGGTGGATTTAAGGAAGCAAGTTTGTGGTAACTTGTTACAGCAACAGCAGCCTAATGATACCAATATACATACACTGTATTGAGTAGTACTGAAGTTTAATCTAATCAAAATTAAATAAGGTACATCCTCCTTTAGGATGGACAAGCACTTTATTTACTAAAGGAGGTATGTGGTTTTAATTATACTTATCTGATGTGGGATTCCTCTCCATATGCTATGAATATGTTTTATTACCAGTGGTTAGTAAAGAAGCCGTTTCAGCCATTGACTTAGTAGAGTAAAGCCAGGCAGGAAATCTGGACAGAGTTAGAGTGAGAAAGTAGGCAAAGTCAGAGAGACTCCATGTAGCTGCTGAAGGAGAAAGACACCAGTTGCCAGCCAGAACCTTACCAGTAGACTACAGCATTGTGGCAATACACAGATTAATAGAAATGGGTTAATTTAAGATACAAGAATTAGCCAAAAATATTCCTAAGCTTTTGGCCAAGCAGTGTAGTAATTAATATAGTTTCTGTGTTATTATTTCGGCCTGAGTGGCTGGGAAATGAATGAGCAGTTTCTGGTTACACTGACGCATACGTTTAAATCCATCAGTAAATTCAGAGATCATTTATTACTCTTTGATTTTAATATCCTATGGTTCATTCAGTACATTCTCCTAGTTAAAGAATGGCAACATAGTGCATCGTTCATCCAGTATACCTTTAAGTTATACTGGAAGAACTCTATTTTAACTTCAATAGCTCTTATTCATACTGTTGAATCTTTCAGATTTTGTAATATTTGTATAGAGAGAATGAAGTAACTTGGGTATACAAACAAATTATAAACAAAAGTTCATAATGAGAACAAATGCAGAATTTTTCTACTTGTTGCCTGTCAAATTTTGTATTTTCAGATTAGAGATGCTCAGTCTGCAGTAGTTTTTTGTGGCTGATTCCTATGTGATTCACTATATGTGTTCCAAATGCTTATGGGTGTCATAGGTTTGATTTGATAAAGCAGTTAGCTTTGTTCTAGTTCTTGGCCATAGGCTGCTCTTTTAACCTTGGCTGTTGTCCTTGCAAATATTTGTTGGATATGGAATTGAGAGGGGAAGTCTGGAGTAGCTTCACCATTTTAAACAGTGAAACACTTCAGTGACAATGTATGGGAAATGTGCATCAGCCATGGGGACATGTGAAAGACAGGTTTATAATGCTGTGTAGGATAGTTAATATACAATATGTTTCAGTCAGAACTTTCCTTCTCGGTTGTGTGATTTTCTTAAGAAGATATAAACAAATACCTGTATGTTTCAGATAAGGCATGGATAACAGATCAAAGAAATGATTCAACCAAATCTAGATACCTCATTGGGAAAAATACTTCAGAATGGGTGATGACTCATGAAAACTGCTTCCCTAGAACTCAAGAGTCTTATAACTTTCTGAGCTTCCAAAATCTTAAAGCTTTGGTAGCTTCCTGAACACTATGAATCTCTCTTCTCCCTTGAGGGGAGAATATTCCAGCTAGGAGGAAATAGCTACAAAACACATTTCATTAAAGTTTAGTTCAATATTGGAAAACTAAATTGTTTCTCAACTTTGGTCCCTGTGTTTGCTGCCTGATGTTTCTGTCCCACCAGGTCCCACAACTGTTTAGTCCCAAATAAACATACAGAGGTCTACATTAATCATGAACTTGTTGGCCTAGTAGCCCAGGCTTCTTATTAATTAATTCTTACATCTTACATTAACTCATTATTCTTGTCTGTGTTAGCCACATGGTTTGGTGCCTTTTTTCGGCGAGGCACTCACATCTTGATCCCTCTGTGTCTGGGTGATGACTGCAGACTGAAACTTTCCTCTTCCCATAATTCTCATTGCCATGCCTCTACGTCCTGCCTGGTTGCCATCACCCTGCCTATACTTCCTGTCTGGCTACTGGCCAATCAGCATTTTATTAAAAATAGTACAAGTGACAGAATAAAAGACCATTATCCCACAGCACTCCTCCCCCTTTTTTTTTTAAAAACAAGAACTCCAAGTCTAATATCTTTGTTTAGCTTTTCTCCTGACCATTATCCATAACAACGTGTAACCAACACTCTAAATAAAGAAAAACATCCATAATCCATTTTTGGGGGGAATGTGGGCATAGTTTTCTAGGCTACTTCCTGCTGATTGTGGGTGCTTATAATTTTATGTGGACCTAAAGAAAATTTAGAATTATGATCAAGTTGTGATTGGAGTATCCTTTGAGGCTTGTTCATCTCAGGCAGCAGTCTTGGATCTCTTCTAGATGTAGAAGTCAGACATCTGGTCATCAAACCTTATTTTTATTAACCCAGAATTAATGCACAGCCTCTCATTTCCTTGGAAACAAAAGCAAAACCTCTTCTCCAAAGTAACATACCTTTTGACTTCAATTTTGAAGTTAAGGTATTTTCAAGATACCTATCTTGGATTAATTCAGCAGCATTTATAATCAAATATCTTTTAGCTACTGTTTCTCTTTCTTCAGCATTCAAACAATTCAAAGAGAACATAATGACACACGGTATCCAGATTCTCTGTGTGTTTTCCATCTTTACATGGCTTTATTTTAAACACTATTTCTTTTATTTTTAATTTTTGAGACAGGGTTTCTCTGTATATCTTTGTCCTGGAACTCATTCTGTAGAACAGGCTGTCATTGAACTCACAGAGATCTGTCTGCCTCTGCCTCTCAAGTGTTGGGATTAAAGGTGTGTCCCACCATATGTTAGTTGGGAGGCAAATTGAGATAGCTTTGAAATTTATTAAACTAATAATTTTTATATATTTTATAGAGTTGGTTTGAGTTTAAGGATGAAATTAACTACATTTTTGTAGTTGCATCAGACAGAGCTTAGTGAGTTCCAAGGAGAGTTCCAAAATATTCATGTTAATTCATTTTAGATCTTAGAATTCTATGCCAAATATGACAAATTTGATCAGGATTTTGGGGCAATTCCTAGTTTAGAGTAAACAATGTAACCTATATGTGTTGGTGCATATCTGATGTTGTGATTTACATTTTAATAAAACTTTTTATGTAAAAATCCATTCCCCAAATCAAAAGACTAAATAAATGCATGATCATTGTGACCATTTGTAATTCAAATTACATGATTTTCAAAAGTATTTTTAGTGCATGTATCCATTGTGCATGATATTATGTTATATAAGGATATATCTGTATATTGATATTATCCTGCAGACCACATATTCTTATCCCCGTCCTCATGTTAATGCCTTTTCCTACCTTAGTTTCATTTCCACTTTAACATCATATATACACACATAATTTTACATATCTGTATAAAATCTATGAAGCTCATATAAGAAAAACATATAATATTTGTCTGTGTGAGACTGGCTTAATTTGCTTATTATGATTTTCTCCAATTACATATTTTTGCAAATAATGTAATTTTATTCTCTGACTGGAAACATCTGTTCTCTATATTTATATTGCAGGTTTTCTTTGTCCATTCCTTTGCCATTAGACACCTATGTTGGTCTTATCACTTAGCTATTGTGAATAGCATTGCAATAAGCATTGATTTGCAAGCATCCCTGTGACTGACGTATTTCTGTATGTTTCAGGAGTAGTAATACAGCTGGGGCATATGCTAGTTTTCTGAGGAATCTCTGTGCTAATATTCATAGTGGCTTGACAACTTTACATTCCTGTCTGCAGGCATAAAGGTTCTCTTCTTCCCATATCTTCACCAGCACATTCTAACAGAAATCTATGTTTAGAAACAGATTTTCTTTATGACAAAATACTGTACGCTTAAGAAAACAGTTTATTAAAGTGTAGTGCTACAGTACGTCAACTATTTAAAATAAACACTAATTATAAAGTGTGTTAGTAAAAACAGGAGCCAAAGACATAAAACCCATGCCTTACTGAGGCTTGAATAATGACTACATTACCCTAAAATGAAAGAAAAGAAGTGGATTTGTCTTAAAACATTTGAGGTTTGAATGAAACATTTTTAAATGCTCTATCATAGTGCAGCATTTCACAGATTCTCAGAGGTTAAGTCAGCTTTACTATAGATTTAGCCAGAAGAAGAATTTGGCAGATTACCAACTGATTACATTAGCGAGATGCCCTGACTGCCCAGCTTGTCTTATTTATTATCATTTATTACAAAGATGGTGCTTCACTAAACATTAAGTGCTACACTCATCTATCCAGTAGCCCTCGAACAATTTTCATTTCAGTTTTAGGAAACTAAGGTTTAAAAGCATAATGAAGTTTTCCCAGAGCCACACATCAAGTAAAAGGGATTATGTATGGTTTGATCCAGTAGACTAAATTTTCTTCAGTTAACCATTGTTACCTTTAAAAAGAAAGTAAATAGAACATTACTTTACTTTTACCTACTGGGAGGTTTTAGTCCATAGTCAGGCCTGGAGCCTGTGTGGGTTCAAAATTTCACATTGGCTACTTATTAACTATGTGATCCTGAGAATACAGCATGCCCTGTCAGTGTTTCAGTTTTGAGGTTTTTATTTATTTGTTTGTGTAATTGTATTAGTACCTACATAGCAGGTTATTGTGAATCCAGAAATTATGCTTTATATTTGGTGGGTGAAATTATTGTTCATCATTGAGCTCTGTGAAGACACTGTTTTATCAGCTGAGGAAATAACTAATGCAGCCTACAGTGGAATGGAAGGGATGGAAAAACAGCTGCAACAAGTTTTGAGCCCAGTCTGATGCTAAGTACAGAGCTCTTTCCAGGGGGCATAATATAACCTTATTAGTCCCTTAAATGCTTGTACAGTCTCTCAGAGGTAGAAAAAAAAATCATACAACAGCTCTTCTCTAGGATATGCAAATCCCAGCAGTCCTAACCCCAGGGTTCTGGTTCCCCTGTGTGGCTCAGGAAACAAGTTAAGTAGGCCCTTACAGCTTCCTCATTCAGCATCTTCCCTTAGCATATGGAATCACTGCTATATGATATGTCCTTTCTCACCCTGTTCATCCCCCACCCCCACTGCAATCTGGAATTGTGGTAGTCACTGGTTGTCTCCTGTAGAACTAATTCTCAAGATGCTGGGTTGTATGTAGTAGGAGGAGTGGGCCGTGTCCCGTTGCCTGGCTAGCTTAACCCCCAAAATAACCACACCAAAATTGTATTAATTAAATTACTGCCTGGTTCATTAGTTCTAGCCTCTTATTGGCTAACTCTCATATCTTGATTACAGTTACAATGCTTAAATCTATTTTATCTTGTATTATAACTAAGGAAAACTATAATAATAACTATTTATTATTCAACTCCATCAAAGACTCCAGCATGATATAATATTACCTAAGTAAACAGAAAGTGTATTGTAAGCAACTTCCAAAACTCTACAAGTGACAGAGACATCTTGCTGCCTGGACAGTCATCCAAAGTTTTTTTTTTTTGTATCATTGGGGCATCCATCTTCAGCTTACAGGCCCATAGTATCCAGCAGACATTTCCATGAAGCAGGAAAAATCAAAAACAGTTCAGTCACTTTCTTTTGTGTCCTGCAGAATGTCTTGCAGACTCTTTCATGAATCAGGAATGCTGAAGGACCATCTCACCTTTAGGCAAGTTCAGCAGTCCTCTCTCTGCAGGTTCTTCATGTCCAGTTTATGCAACAGTCCAGGCAAGAGCAGCTTCTTGCCCAAATGGCTAACAAACTCCATAAGGAGCCTCTTCAATGCCCATCTTCCTCTTGAAGTAGATTGGTGCTGCCAAGAGCAGATGTGTCTCATTGTCATGAAAAGCCCTAAGTTATTAAAACATTTTAAATGCCATATTCTGTAGAATTTGAAAGATATGAAGAATGCCTTTCTAACTGAAATATATCTCTATATATCTAGAAAATCTAACATGACTACAAGCTTGACTATTATTGATGATTATCCATTAACAACCTATATTTCCTAATTAAACATTACATTTTAAATGAACAACACAATCACAATACCTTAATTAAGATCAGAAATACATATACATATAACAAAATTGACCTTAAATTTATATCAACAAAGCAAAATTTATACCAATGTAAATTAATCATATCTATATCATATCCCCCTTTAAATGTAAAAGAACACAAATACAAAAGGACCTTCTACACCATTGGGTAGTGAAAACCTTGGAGAAGATGGCTTTACTACTGCCATGCCTCTTCTAACTGTTGGTTCTAATGTGAATGTATGATTGGGTGATGTAAGGGGATAGTTTTCAAGTTTCTCATCAAGAGGAATTTAGATCTGTCTTATCACCTCCACCCCCCCCCCCACATTCTCTATTATTCAACATTAGTAGAAAAGGGTCACCTTTCTTACACATGGATGGGAACCATCACTCACAACCTGTTTCTAAAACAAAATCTCTCCAAATGTTTCCAATAGAGTTTGATTTGAGGCTCTGGTCAGTCCCCAACTCTCCATCACTTCTGCCTTCCATCTTCCTTTCTTCTTGTTCTAGTTACTTGTACTTGTTGTGGTGACCAAAATAAACTTAGGGAGAAAAGGGTATATTTGACTTACACTTTCAGATCCCTGTTCATAATTAATGGAAGTGAGGGCCAAGAATTCTAATAGGAACCTAAAGTTCAAATCATGGAGAAATACTTATTGCTGGTTTGCTGTCTGATTCACTCACATGCTCATGCTCAGCTAGCTTTCTCATACAGCCTGGGGGGTGTTGCCTGTAATTCACTGGGCCTTCTCACATTGATTATCAATCAAGAAATTTCTTATAGACATGGCTACAGGTCAATCTTATCTGAACAATACCTCAGTCGACAGTCTCTTACATGATTCTAGGCTGTGTCATATTGATACCTGAAGCCCTTGTTATACAACACAGCCCCAACATGGTCTCATGGTCTACCTTCCACATTCTGCCACTTATAATTTTCAAATACTTATAAAAAAGCAATTTTAGTATTCACCATATTCCCAAATAAAGTAAAGATTAAAACTCTCCGTATGTGAGTGTTTATTAACAGCTAGTCTTGTTGCTGGTAAATTCATGAATCCCTTTTAGACTTCTTAGGCACATATAATTCTCACTTGCTTCCTACTACTTTTAAAAGGGTTCAGTTAAAAATCTGGAACAAGTGAGTGCCTCCAAAGCAGTCCTTAGATAATAATGGGTTGAGATGTTGGATTAAAAACCCATGACTTTCTGACCTTTTGGTAGACTATCTTTGAGACATGTTCTACAGGGTATGCCAGAGGTCCTGAGTGGGAGTAAGTCCCAGTTGCTCACAATAGCACCCTGCTTACTAATGCACTAATGCTTCTTTTCCTTCGCTGACTTAACTTTGTCTCTTCTGGAAGAGCCTCCTGAGATCATGTCTTTACTCAAGACTTGCATTCAGATTCTTGTATAAACGTCTGCTTATGCAAGAGTCTAACACAAGACACTTTATGTTAAGTAGTTTTATATTGGATTATTTTTCCCCCATCTTTTTGTTATTTTTGGTGGAATCACATGGGAAAAAGTTCTTTCTCAGATTCAACAACATTGATGGAGCCCTTGGTGTATGTGAGACTCTGTACAGAACTAAGAATGGAATGTCTTGATTCTCTGCATGTCTTCATGAACTCACAGACATTGTGCATTCATGTATTCAACAGTCCCATCATATCCAGACAACACAGTTTTGTAGCAGTCGTACGAGTCCTCTACTACTTCTGTCCTGGTTCTCTTTCCTCCCTCTCTTCAGTAACAATCTCTAAACCTTGGGGATTGGAAGGGTATGACACAGATGTTCCATTTAGGCCTGGGTACTACTTCACAGTCCCTTATTATATGCAGATTGATCTGATAATTGTCATTTTCTGCAAAAATTGGCTCTGATGAGGGTTGAGAGCTGTACTCATCTATGGGTATACAAGCATGGATGTGGGAGGGGCTCACAAGTTCCATCCATAGCTTAGGAGTTACTGGTATTTGATGGTTGCTGGAGTAGGGAAAATAACAGTTTTTTTCAAGGATGTGGCTCCTGAAAGGCTACCCATGTTCCAGTGGATGGTCCTACTCTCATGCACATAATGTAGCCCTAAGTGAACTCAGCAGGTTTAAGAAGGAGTACATAAAGTTGTGATGGAAAAGTGGTGGTGGATATGAGAGGACTTGGAGGGTATAAAGTTAGGGGTGGATTTGATCAAAACACATGCTTCCCATGTACGTAATTCTCAAACATTAAACAAAAAAAATTAAATGACATGTTCTTGACCTTGAGAAATTGTGATGTGAAGATGGATTTTAAAACGGAAATCTCCAAGTTCCCTTACAATTTCTTTCTGATGCTTTTTTTTCAATTGCTACACTAAAAGAAATAAAGGTAATGGTTGTACTGCAACCCAGATCCAAAGATGGCACAACACTGATGCTTCCATTTTAGCAGTATTAGATGGTCTTCTGAATAAAAACATGCCTATAATCCTTAAGGTCTCAAGCATTAAATGTCAAATTGTCTGAATTTCTTTGCCAGTTTCGATTTATAACCATACATATTGTAACAGATGTTAATCAGGGCATAGATACAATTTTACATTCTTTTTTATAAAAAGTATCACTCTACTATATATATATATTTCCACTTTAAAAGCAATATTCATAATTATTGTCAATTCAGAGTGTTGTAATGGGCCAATATGTCAGAAATTAAAAATAATTATTGTATTGTAGAACACTTACATTGTTTATGATTTTAAAAGTTCTTTCATTTTTGAGATTATATTATAATTACATAATTTTCTTCTTCCATTTCTTCCCTACAAATCCTCCCATATAGTTCTCCTTGGTCTCCTTTAAGTTCATGGTCTCTTTCTTCATTTATTTTTGTTACATTTATATACACACAAAGCTAGTCATATATATATTCTGAAGTATAACTTGCTCAGTCTGTATAATGTTATTTATATGTATATTTTTAGGATGACCATTTGTTATTGGATAACTAATTGGTGTGCTCTTTCCTGGGGAAGACTATTCCTCATCGTCTACTACTCTTTTTTGAATAATTTATTTATTTTTATTTTATGTGTATAGAAATTTTGCCAGCATGTATGTCTGTGTACCACATGCATGCTAGGCTAATGCAGGCCAGAAGAGAGCATAGGATCCACCATAACTGAAATTATAGACAGTTGTGAATTGTCATATGGGTGCTAGGAACTGAACTTGGATCCTCTGGAAAAATAGTCAGTGCTTGTACCGCTGAGCTATACCTCCAGCTCTTCCTTTTCTTTGTTGAGACAGTTCTCTGCCTATGATAGTGTCCTTGCTGCCTCAGCCTTCCATGTGCTTGAATCACAGGTGTGAGCTATGAGAACTGGGTAGAGGTACTGTAATATATATATATATATATATATATATATATATATACACACATATATATTACTGTTATATATATGTGTATATTATATATATATATATATATATATATATATATATATATATATAAATTCTGAAACAGTGATCCTAGATCTAAAGAGTCTAAATATTTTTGTAGCTCTTCTTGTCTTCAGTTCTTCTGCACTACTTAGTGGGAAGCTGAGGCAGGAGGATTACAAGTTGAAGTCAGTCTGGTCTACTTGACAAGTTTGAATATGTCTTAAGTTATGCATTAAAACTCTGCCTCAAAAAAGAAAAATAAACAAGAAATCATCAAACAAAAACATTTAAATGCTAATCTTAATCTCAGCAGTTGGAAGGAAGAGGCAGGAGGATTTCTGAGTTTGCGGTCAGCAAGGTCTAAATAGTGAGTTCCAGGACAGTCAGGGCTGTTACACAGAGAAAACCTGTCTCAAAAAAATAAAAAAATACCCAAAAAACAAAATAAAACAAAACAAAAAAAATCTAAATTTTGGGGATCGTGGGGTGATATAAAAAAAGAAAAAAAGATATAGGTGTATCCTAAACTTTTTCTTTTCTTTTATCCTAATGACTTGTATTAATGTAATATATCAGTTAATGATCATGTTGTCAGTCACCAAGTCTGGCCTCACAAGGCCAACATACAGAACATCCTAGTAAGACCACACTCTGCATCTGGTAGCAAGAGTCCCAGTGTACTTGATCATGAATGTGTAGAGTGCTACAAATAGCATTAGGCAAACAGATTGGAAAACTGTTGGCAGGCTTTGACTAAGACTGGTCTTGGCTGCTTGTGTCTGGAGGACTAACTCAGGCCGGCAGAATCTCAGAGCAGCTGCTGCTTGCCTAGAGATGGGCTGTTATTTGAACTGTCACCACCTGTTCCACTGGTTCCCATTCACCTGACATTTGTACTAATTGCTGTCAAAAGGAGAATTTTGAGTTCCACTTGTCTACTGAGCTACTGCTAAAGATGGTGGTTTGCTCTAAAAACCTCATATGCACTTACAGTTATTATTTTAACTTTAATAACATAGAGGACAAATAGTGCCTGATAATTTCTATATACCTATTTGATTCCATTAGTTGTGATTCCATTCATTATTGGTTAACAAACACAAGAAGTGTCTTTTCCTGGGGGTTTATTATGCACTACCCATTGTCTCAGGTGACCAGATATAAAGAACAGTAAGGTTTACTAATCTTTGAGGAAATACTGTGTGAAGCAATAACAAGTTACAATGGTAACTACCATAGGAATCCAAAATAAGAGGAAAGGGAAGTTAAAATTCCAAATTAGTTTTGTAGTTTATACTCACAAGAGTTTCAAAAATAATTTAAAGATCTTAACTAAGGCCACATCATGAGGAGTAATCTATCCA
Source organism: Dicrostonyx torquatus (assembly GCA_028555095.1). Taxonomy (NCBI): domain Eukaryota; kingdom Metazoa; phylum Chordata; class Mammalia; order Rodentia; family Cricetidae; genus Dicrostonyx; species Dicrostonyx torquatus. Next base: position 5,555,332 of record JAQHUG010000127.1, on the reverse strand, counting down.
TAAGCTATTTCTCCATTTGTGAGCATTTCTTTAGTGTCTCAAAATGTACCCTCAAGTTCATTCCCATTGGTAAGCTCCTTAACAGCTTGAGTCAAAACTAAATTACCTCGAGACATTGTCTCACTATGTAACCTTGGCTGGCCTGGAACTCATTATGTAGATCAGGTTGGCCTCCTAGAGATCTGTCTGCTGCTGCCTCTCAGGGTATCTTTTCAGTTACATCTAACTCTCTACAACTCCCTATATATAGGAGTGTTATTGGTACATGTAAAAATTCTTTTGAGGAGTGTGTAGGATCTGTATGTGTTCATGTGTTCTCATGTGTGGATGCCAAAGGTTGATGTTAGTTATCTTCCTGGATAACTATTTGCCTTATTATTTCAGACAGAATCTCTCACTGAACCTAGAGCAAACTGATTGGCTAGACAGGCTTGCGAATGAGCTCCATGGATCTGCCTGTCCTTATTTACCACCCCTCTTCTTGTTTGGTTTGCACAGGTGTACTGACAATCCTGCTTTTTTTTACCAGGGTACTATGAATCTGAACTTGGATCTTAATACTTGTGTGGCCGATACTTTATTAACTGAACCATCTCCTTCAATACCCACTTAGGATTTTTTTCTCCCTTCCATGAACGTTTAAATCACATTTTACTTCAATAATTAAAAAGTAAAGAATTTTATACATGAATTTTGTATTTATATCATTTCTATCCTGAACGTTTCACCTACAACTTGTTATATTGCCCACTATCTTCAAATTCATTACCTTTCTTTCTACAATTATTGTTGTTAGACAGAAACACACACACACACACACACACACACACACACACACACACGATTGAATAATCTACTAGGGAGCTCATCGCTGAGAAAAGTGATTCTCCCTACCTCAGAAGCCATGAACTGCCTGTAGCTCTCCATTTAGGATTAAGGTTTTCTGAAAAGTTCCCCTTCCACATTGGCATGGTAGCTGCTGATATTGTACAAATCTTTGTAGGTGACCACATTGAGAATTCATGGGTGTTATTTTGAAAAGTGCTACCATTTACATTCCTGTAAGTAGCTTTTGGTGAATGAATGTATGCATCACTATTGGGTACCTATCTAGAACTGAAATTCCTGGATCATAAGGTGTATATATATATATATATATATATATGACATATATATACATATATATATATATATATGGTCAATCTTAGTAGATATTGTCAAAAGGTTTCCTAAGGTGATTTTATCAATTTACTCTCCTATTAGGGATACATGAAACTTAGAGTTGCTTGAAATCCTGACTTATATTTATTGTTGTGTGTCACTTTCATTTAGATGTTTTAGTGAGTAATTTTTATGAGTATACACACATAAATGCACAAACATGCACATATAACACTTATAGATATATACAGTTCACAAATATCCAAGGAATATAAATCTGAAAATCAAATCATTTTGTACATTGGATATCTGTATTGCTAAAGCAATTATGAAGTATAAACTTCATGATATTAAAACCATTTTTTCTGATGATTTTTGCCAATTTTTAATTCCCTGAAACTATATTCTATATACAATTAGTAGTTAATATGCTCTTACTAACTGACTATATCATTGGAAAGGTGAAGAATTAATTAGGAATTATCAGTCACAATCAATGGAAAATGAAAAACATTCCAAAGTACAAACAGAATTTGGACAGGCCCTCTCTAAAATTTTATCTCGGAAGAAGGCACTAGAAAGAAAACTTCAGTCTGAAAGGTTAATCACACCTAAGAAAATAGAAGAAATAGATAACCCTAGACCAGCATATCAAAAGAACTGGAGGGGGAAACTCACACCATGATAACAAAATAGCAGGAACCAAGAAACAACTCCTCTTTAATAACTCTCAACATTAAGGACCTCAATTCTCAAACAAAAAGACACAGAATAACAGATTGGATTAGGAAATAGCATCCTTCCTTCTGCCACATCCAAGAAACATATCTTACCATCAAGGGTAGACATCGCCTCAAGTTCAAAGGATGGAAAATATTTTTTTATGAAAATAGACTCATGAAGCAACTAAGTATGACTATTATAAATCTGAAAAATAGACTTCAATCAAAACTAATCAGAAGCTATAAAGAAGGACGTTACATAGTCATCAAAGGAAAATTCCACAAAGATGACATAATTCTAAACACTTAATACGCCAAAGAATACCCAACGACACCCAAGTTCCTAAAAGAAATGCTCCTACAACTAAAATCCCATATTGACCATCACACAATGATGATGGGTAACTTTAATACCTCAATCTTTCCATCCAGACAAAATCCATCCAGATAAATGCTAGAACTATATAATGTGAATAGAAATAGAATAGAATAGAATAGAATAGAATAGAATAGAATAGAAAGCTACACATTTCACCCAAATACAAAGAGAATGAACTTTTTTTCTGAACAGCTTATGGAACTTTCTTCAAAATTGACCACATACATGGACACAAAGTAAGTCTTAGTAGATATAAGACAATTGAAATAATCCCCTGTATCTTATTAGACTAACATGGGTTAAAGCTGGCTATCAACAACTGAAACATCTTCTTCTATGTATATATTTTAGAAAACTTTTACTTTATTAGGTTTCCATATGACCCTTCAGCTGACCCTTAGTTTTAGCTTTCTTTCCTTGTATTTACTCCCTCCCATCTCTCTCTCTTCTCGCTTTAATACTTTCATTCCAGTCTTCCTTACCATTGTTTCTCTCTCTCTCTAGCCCCCCCATATCCATCTATTATTATCTATTTTATTTCCCCTTCCTAGAATGATCCTTCCCTCCCATCCCAGTCCCTTATTCTATACAAAACCACTGTGGTTATATGAATTATAGCCCGCTTATTGAAGAATTAAGAACTAATGTTACATATAAGTAAATACTTATCATGTTTGTGGTTTTGTATCTGGGTTACCTCACTCAGAATGATTTTTTTCTAGATCAATCTATTTACCTGTAAACTTGATGATTTCACTTTTGTAATGGCTGTAAATTGTGTAAATATACCACATTTTCTTTATTTATTCATCTTCTGAAAGATATTTAGACAGTTTCCAATTTCTGGCTGTCATGAGTAGAGCTGCAATGAACATCATTGAGAAAGTGTCTCTGTAGTAGAATATAAAGTTTGTAAACTTTCTGTCATTTATGTTGTTTTGAGATAGAGTTCTTTGAGTATATACCCAAGGGCGGTATAGCTGGATCTTTAGGTAGATCAACTACCAACTTTCTGAAGAACTACCATGTTGATTTCCATAGTAACTGTACAAGTTTGCACTCCAACCAGCAATGGATAAGTGTTGTCTTTACCCTATGTTCTTGCCAGAATATGGTGTCATTTATTTTATTTTATTTTGCATTCTGATTAGTGTAAGATGGAATCTCACAGTGGTTTTGATTTGCATTCTCCTGATGAATAAAAATGTTGAACATTTCAAGTGCTTCTCATCCATTTGTTTTCTCTTTTGAGAATTCTTTGTTCAGAACGGTACCCCATTTTTAATTGGTTTTTTCCTTGATGTTCACTGTTTTTAGTTCTTTCAGATACTAGCCCTCTTTTGGATGTGTAATTGGTTAAGATCTCTCCTACTCTGTAACTGGCCACTTTTTTCCAAATGATAGAGTCCTTTGCTCTTCAGAAGCTTTTCAGTTTCATGAGGTCCTGTTCATTAATTATTATTCTTAGTGTCTGTGCTATCAGTGTTCTATTCAGAAAGTTTTCTTCTCTGCTAATATGTTCAAGACTAAACCCCACATTCTCCTCTATCAGATTCAGTGAATCTGACCATAGGTTGAGGTCTTTGTCCACTTGGAATTGAGTTTTGTGCAGGATGGTTTTATTTGCAGTTTAACCAGCACTATTTGTTGAACATGTTGTCATTTTTCTAGTGTGTTTCTGTCTTCTTTTTTTTTTAAAAAATAAAACAGGTGTTCATAGGTGTGTAAAAGCTTATGTTTGGGGGCTTCAATTCCATTCCATTGATCAACAACGGAATGTTTTTATGGCAGTACCATGCTATTATTTTTTAAATATAACTTTGCAGAATAATTTGAAGTCAGTGAAGTTGATACCTTCAGTAGTGTTTTCATTATTCAGGATTGTTTCACGTATTCTATATTTTGTGTGTGTGCGTATTTCCATATGAAGTTGTGAATTGTCCTTTAAAGTTCTGTGAAGAAACAATTATGTTGGAATTTTAATGGGTATTACATTTTATCCTTGAATTTTAAAAATGTCTTATATGAATCGTACAAAGTAATTGGATTTGTTATGACTTGTTCATGCATGTGTACAGGGTTCTTTGGTCGTACCCATCCCTCTAACTCTCTTGTTTCTTTCCTCCTACCCATTTATTTTCATGTCTCTATACTCTATATTCTGTTTATGATAGAAAACATGCAATGTTTCTCTTGTTTTTTATTTCTATTAACATGATGATCTCCAGTTCTACCTATTTTCTTATAAATGGCATTATTCCTACCTTCTTTGTTGTCAAATAATACTTTCTTGTAAATATGTATCACATTTTCTTCATAGTTCACTGGTGAACACGTACGATAATTACATAACTTGACATATGGAGTTATGCCACAGTAAGTATGGGTGTGCTGATATATTTGCCATACCATGATTGTATTCTTCTAGGTGTTTGACCTGAATTAGCATCTCCATCCTTGTTATATGACAGCTAGAAATAGGATCTATGAAAATATTTGAGGTGTGTAGCTACTGTTCACTCAAAAAATAATAATTTAATCATATAAAATAAAAGAAAGCTGAGCTGATTTGAGATTGCTTCTAAATAATATTACTTTCATTTCATTATAAGTAGATTTAATTTAAGCTATAATTTCTGTTTCAAGGACAAAACCATTGTTTATATCTGTAACTGCATGTGGTTTTTCTAAAGGGTCAAAAAGCTTTGTTTATATTACACAGTTTCCAGAGTGAAAAATACTTACATTCAGTTTTTATTAATTTTGGTAATATTTCAAAGTGTGTTGTTCTTGTTACTGAGGGACTCTATTTTCTTCGAAGTTGATAGGAATGAGAATGATTTGTCACATTGGGCTTATCTAGAAAGTTAGGGAAGAATTTCAAAAAAGAAACAAAATAATTGTGGGCAAGTAGGAGTAGGAGGGACTGAGAATACCACAGTTTTTCTTCCTCACCACTGGGACCAAGTACTATGGCTTCTTTTATTCTTTATTATCCTACCTTTTTGCTAGTCCTTTTGGGACAGTTTTGCATTGATTTTATTATGGTGACTATATAGTATTTCTTTAATGTTTCCTTTCTTCATCTAAAGTTTTACGATGCACATGGGAGGCATTTGGTGACATTGAAATAAAAAAGAAACAATTGTGAAGAAATGTCTAGAGAGGATTCTACTATAGATCAATTCTGAAGTAACAGTCCTCTCAAGTCTCCTCTGATGTAAATAGTCAATAAAAACAGGTCTGGTAGCACACAGTTTTATGTACGTTTCAGATAACTTTCATTTTAAAACTAAAAATATAGCTACAGTCTGTGGTTTTTTTAAAAAGCAATTTAAGCTAAATACATCAGTAGTAGTCCCTCTCTCCTTGTCTCAAGTGCTTATGCCAGTAGTCAGAGGCAAAAAGTCACAGTCATGCTCAGTAAATTGTTTCAATATAAAACATAAATTAGCACCAGATAGATTAGATTTGGCAAAATGGCCTGGAAACAAATGATTTGAGCACTTAAACATGAAATTTTCTTTATCATAAAAGTAAAAGACTATCCAACTGACAACATATTTTTAAAAGACTAATAAATATTGAAATATGGTATATTAAATTCAGGAGCATAGCTAAATTGCTTTGTAACACCACTGTCAATTTTTAAGGGGCTATTCACTCCATATTAATCTTAAGAAAAAGAGCATATTCCACTGTTAATTCTCAGACAATACATAATTATAGTTAAGTGTTGGGACCATTTGGAGTCCTGGCTTTACCTCTGATTTGAGTTACAAAAAGCTGTGTCAAAGTTGTTTACCGGCTCTGCTTCAGGAGCACGTGTTGCCTTGCCTTGAGGATCAGAGGATAAGGTTTTCACCTGTTGGCCCACCTGACTGTTGGGTACATAAGCCTCCATGTTGCTACTGAGAAAAGGACTTCTTACCAGTGACTAGTGTCTCTGTCTCTCTGTCTGTGCTGTCTCCCTCCCTGACTGTTTGTGTGTATTTGTATGTTTCACCCTCCAGCCCCTAGCCTGAAGCGGCTCTGTAAAGGTATGGTAGCACATAGAACAGAGCGCAGAAAGGTGACTGTGTGCGGCAATTAAGAGCATAGACACAGGATTCAGATTGCCTAAATTCAGTGCCCACTGTGTAAATGCTACTTATATGTTAATCTCTATATTTCTCTTGCTTAATCCAAACAAAATCAAATAAAATATAATCACAGGGTAGTTTATTTGGGTCCTTCAACTTTTGGATTCTAAAGAGTTTATGTCCTTATTGGACATAGCAATAATCATTGCTTGACTGGGTTTAATGACATACATTATATTTAACTACAGTCAGAGAATGCTCAGTATAAGGTGAAGGAAACACTAACACTGCATAATCACAGAGAATACATTCTTTCTCCCAAAGTGGTTTTTCCTGGGAGAAGGAAAGGGGAAAATATGCTTTGAAGGCAAGAACTGTGTCTGTGACAGGTCCCTGTAGATTTATTTATACAGACTGAATAAGCTGGAGGAGGTAATATACTGCTAAATTTGGGGGTGTGTGAATTTCCTAGCACATATGAATTACTTGAGGAGTGTTCAGAATGTTTCTTGCTTAAGATATTTCTAGAGATGTCGGTGGGACCCACACATTGGAACTTTAACCAAACTTTCCAAGAATTTGAAAACAGAGTCAGGGTTGAAGACCAAAGATATAAACTAACTATACCTTTTCTGAATGTCATGGTGGGCCTGGCTGTAGCCTTGTGTTTTTACTATTATGCCATGCTTACTGATTCATTAACTTTGCAAACTATATTCCCAATATTCCCATAAACAGCGCTACATTTTGATCAGACAAGAACATACAGTTTTCTGGTTTGAGGTTGTGTCTTTTTGCTGTCAGGTAAATTACTTCCCTATGAACAAACATTTTTTTTTTCCTCAAGGGGAACATAGTTTAGTTGCCACATTTCACAGAAGAAAGGAATCTCTGAAGATGTTAAGCAGCAGGAATTCTTTGGGGGATAAAGAAGACATTGTACTTAAAAGGGCAAGACAGCTCTTTGGAAATACAAAGGTGGGGAAAACAGTCTTAGGAGTCTCTTGCATCTTGTACATTTGAGTTTGGAAATGGATTCTGAGGTCAATTTTTCTGGAACATGGGGTTTATTTCTAAAATAAACGTTATTTTTAAAGCAAAAGTCTTGTGTGTAGAACATGTAGTACTCCGGTGAGCCTTTAACGAGCAGTGTTTCAGAGTTACTGCTGAAAGTCTGGTAAAGTTCACATGGAGAGTAAGTTTGCTAGTAAATCCCTTTTTCCTTTTTAAAATTAAGCAATCTATCAATCATAGGAGAAAAATAGAGAAAACATTACTGTGTATCTATAACTATTTTAAGAATGATGACATTTTAAGATAAAATTCTGTAATAGGGTAAATAAAATATTATTGAAATTCTACCAAGGCAGTTATGCAGTATCATAAGTACTCATATAGTTAAAATTACATTATTATGTATTTATCATGTGTCCATGTCTATATCTGTGTGGATGTCAGAAGATAACTTGTAGGAGTCAGTTGTTCCCTTTCTCCATTATCTGGATCCTCAGGATCAAACTCAGATCATTAGGTTTGGAGGCAGGTACCTTTATAGGCTGAGCCATCCTTCTGGCTTCCCATGTGGATTTTATTGTTTCCATAGTTAACAGTACTTTGCCAATCTAATTCTCCTTCTTACTTGCCTTTTAAATTATGTTGGATTTTTTTATTTTCAAAACATCAAAACAAAATATAATATGGTAAAATTAAAACAGGTCATAACAAATTTGGATAAGACAAACCAACAGAAATTTAAAAGAGCCCCAAGAGAAGGCACAAAAATCAGAGACCTACTTGCTTAGATACTCAGGACTCATATAAAACAATTAAACTGAAAGCTATAGTATATATGCAGAAGACCTGGTGCAGATCTGTGTAGGCTCTTTCGTTGTTACCTTAGTCTCTGTGAGTTCCTATGAACTTTGATCATGTTAATTTGGAGGGTTTTCACTGTCTTTCCCAAACCTTCTGTCTCCTCTTCTGTGTGGCTCCCTGAGCTCTGAAAGGAGGATTTGATGAAGATATTGCATTTAGAGCTGTGCGAAGGTCTCTCTCTCTCTCTCTCTCTCTCTCTCTCTCTCTCTCTCTCTCTCTCTCTCTCTCGTGTCTAGCTGTGGGTCTCTATATTTGTTCCATTTTCTGCTGCATGAGGAAGCATCTCTGATGATGGTTGAAGAAATGTCTTTAGGAGTCATTTTATATATTGTTACTTCTTTTAGACCACTAGCATTTGGTTTCCCCTTAGGTCACTGGGCTATCTAGACTCTGGTTCTTTGTCATTCTAGCATTGTCAGGAATAGGTTCCATCTCATGGAGTAGGCCTTAACTCAAATGAGACATTGGTTGGTTACTCCCATAAACTTTGTGTCATTATTGCCCTAGCATATTTTGTATACAAGACAAATTACAGATCAATGGTTCTGTGGCTGAGTTAGTGTTTATGTTTTTCTTTTGGTAGTCTGCAGAGTACCTTCCTATAGTATGTAGGGACCTTTCTAAAATGTAGGGATGAAGGTTCTATGCAGGCACCAGCTCAACATTTCCATATTCAATAAGTTATGTGGGTATTGTGTTGTGCAATGAGGCCTTGCTGTCACTTTGTGGGGAGCAACCTATTGTCTTGGTAATAGCCTGGGTTGTTTGAGGATTCCCATAGGACCCTTTTGGCTAACAACTCAATTGGATGGAAGTTAGTCTTAGCTCTGAAAGCTTCTTTTGATGACAAGAGATGGCCAGTTGGGGTTCTTCTCTCTCTCTCCTATAATTTGGAGACTTCATTAGGATTACCTTCATGTATTCTTTTGGTGACAAGAAAAGTCCAGTTGGGGTTTTGTCTCCCTTATAATTTGGAGACTTCATTAGCATCACCTTTGTATATTTTAGGAAGTTTCCACTGCACTAGGTTTCCATACCACCTCTCAAAGGTTCTTCAATTCTAGCTGTCTTTCCTCTCATTCCCTCCCTCAGTCCCATCTTCCCTTCCCCTTCTCCACCTGATCATCTTATTCTTGCCTTCCCACTCAACTCAAGTCCACCCATAAAATACATTCTATTTCTCCCTCACAGGGAGATCCATGTGTCCTCCTCTAGCCTATTTCTTTATGCCAAACCTCTCTGAGTCAGTGAATTGTAGCTTAATTATCATTTACTTAACAGCCAATATCCACTTATAAGTTAAAACATACCATATTTGTCTTTCAGGGTCTGTATGACCTCTCTCAGGATGATATTTTTTAGTTATGTCCGTTCATCTACAAATTTCATGATGTCATTTTTAAACAGCTTAGTTAATACTTCATTGTGTAAATATACCAAATTTTCTTCTGTTGAGGGAAATCTAGACTGTTTCCAATTTCTGACTGCTATGAATAGAGCATGCTGGAGTATTTTAAAGAAAATTTAGGATCTCAAGTCATAGCAAAGATTGGCCTACATCACTAATGTTACATAAATTATATATGACCCACCATAAAGTTAATATGCTTAACTGAATGAATGAAAATTTCTTATTTGTTGTAGACAAGGTCTTTCTACAGAGTGTAGGCTACCTTTAAACTTGTTTAATCCACGCTTGCTTCAGGTCTGTGATCTTCCTGCTCCAGCTCAGTGATTGGATTATAGATATGCTCTATCCATGAAGCCTGACTCCAAATTTCTCAGTAACACCCAGTCACCCACCCATAATCAAACATCTTCCATTGTCTCAAAGTTTGTTCTTTCTTGGTATGGCAACTCTAACCTCAAAAATTAAAAAATACTTTAAAATAAAGAGACTAAGGTAAAGCAACTAACAACTACAATGTTTTTGTGCAACCCTTCTTCTTATATTTTGTTTGTTTCGTTTCTGGCCATGTTTGAAATGATTTTAAAGAATGTCAGCAATATATAGTGTGAACAGCATGTGGCATTGTTTGCATGATTTTTTGGTTTTTTTTATGTTGTTGAGCATTTTTAATTGAATTTTTATTGAGCTCTACATTTTTCTATGCTCAGCTCCCTGCCTCTCCCCTCCCTTTCAACCCTCTCCCAAGGTCGCCATGCTCCCAATTTACTCAGGGAGATCTTGTCTTTTTCTACTTCCCATGTAGATTAGATCTATGTAAGTCTCTCTTAGGGTCCTCATTGTTGTCTAGGTCCTCATTGTTGATTTGTGAGCTGGGCTGGTTTTCTTTGCTTTATGTTTAAAAACCACTTATGAGTGAGTGTATGTGATAATTGCATGTTTTGAGCCTTATTTGAATATTATGCCTATTTAACAATGTGTCTTTACTTAGTGTAGTACACTTTTAGGTTTATCTTAATGTTTCTTCTTTCATTATTAATTTTTATTGGATTTTTCAGATTTAATTTGTTCTTTTTCTAGCTAATTTGACAGTTACTATCATTGTTTGTTTAATCGAAGTCTTTAATATTATTAATGTTTTTTATTGGTTTTTGGAGATAGGGTATTCAGGTCAGGCTAGACTGACCTGAAATTTTCTGTATATCATAAGATATATAATCCTCCTGCTTCAGGCCCCTGAGTGCAGGGATTACAGGGATTAGCTGTCATTCCAAAATGGAACCTTTATTCTTTTTGGTACACAAACATTTATTGCTATTGACTTCTATCTTAGAAAGCTTTTGCTGAATATCATAAATTTGGATATAGTATGTTTTCTTTTGAGTTTATCTCAAGATATTTTATAATTCTCATTTGAATTTCTTTATTGATCACTTGTCACAAGCACATTGTTCAATTTCCTTCTGTTTATGAGTTTTCTGATTTGTCTTGTGATATTTATTTCTAGTTCCATGCCATTGTGCCCTGTAATGTATCTAGTATGGCTTTAGTCTCTTTAAATATATTAAGAATTATTTTGTAACTAAGGTAGAATCTGTCCGGAAGAATGTTTTGTGTCTGCTTAAGACAAAAATGTTTATTTTTCTTGCTGTTATTTTGAATGTTCTCTACATGTCTGTTGTGTATATATTATCTAAAGTTGAAATTCTTCCATTTTCCTGTCCTATTTCTGTAGTTACTACAGGTTATGTTCTCACATAGGAAGATTTGGAGCAAAGAGCCTTAAATGAGAGAGAATATGCAACATTTGTGTTCTTGGGTTTCAGTTACCTCATTTAATAAGATATTTTCTAGTTCTATGTATTTACCTGCAAACTTCATGATTTCATTTTTTCTTTACATCTGTATAGTATTCCATTGTGAATTTGTACACAATTTTAATTATCCATTTGTTGGTTAAAGGATATTTAGGTTGTTTCCATTTCCTAGCTACTGTGAATAGAGGACAAATAAGGTGACTGAGCAAGTACTTGTGGAATATGATATTGAGCTATTTGGGCATATGTCAAGGAATGGTATAGCTGGGAAAGAAGACTTATTTTTAGCTTTTGAGAGTTCTTCACATCTTTTCCCAGAGTGGCTATACCAGTTTGTTACCCAAGAAAAAGTGAATGGGAGCTTCCTTTTCTCCAGATCCCCTGAAATATTTGTTGTTTTTCTGTTTATCTGTGGCATTCTTTTTTTTCTTTTTTTTATTGTTAAAAGAAAAATTTACATTTACTCCCCTTGTGCCTGGCCCTCCCACTCCCCCACTACCCCACTGCCCTCCCCCTGCTTCCCTAAGGATGGGGCAGGATACCATGCCCTATGGGAAGCCCAAGGCCTTCCCCCCTCCATCTCGGTCTAAGAAGATGTAATAAGTTCCCAAAAAGCCAATACATGCAGAAGAGATAGGTACCAGTGCCATTATCATTGGCTTCTCAGTCAGTCCCCATTGGCAGTCACATTCAGAGAGTCTGGTTAGGTCATATGCTCATTCAGTCCTGGTCCAACTGGATT
>JAQHUG010000127.1:5520669-5536745 GCA_028555095.1 Dicrostonyx torquatus | reverse complement strand
GAGACTCCAGGTGGTCCGTGGAGCAGCGAACTTGGGGGTGGGGGTAGGGATGTGTGGAATGGGGGGAGGGGTGCTAGCAGCCGGAGCTGGTGCTGCCTGCACTGTCTATCTGTGGCATTCTTACTGGGATAAGATGAAATAGAGTTGTGTTGATTTGTATTCCCGTTTTACTAGGGATGATGGATGAAATTTTTTCCCTATATTTCTTAGCCACTTTTTCCCTTGTCTTTTGAGAACTGTCTGTTCAGGTCTCAGGCCAGTTTTTCAAAACAATCACTTGATTTTTTTTTCTTTTGATTTTTTGATTTTTCTCTTTTTTATTAAGAATTTTTATATAATCTTTTTTTTTCATTTTACATAGCTTTCCCCATTCCCACTCTCTCCCCTCTTCCCACCTCATCCTTCCTCCTACCCCATCCCCCTCCACTCCCCTGAAATAGTAAGGCTTCCTATGGTGAGTTCACAAATTCAAACACTTTTCTTCCAGGCAAGATCAAGAGCCCCCCCCCCTGGGGGGGCATATCTAGGCTGAGCAAGGTATTCCAAAGAGAATGTGCTCCTAGATGCCAGTTCAAGCACTAGGGCTAAATCCACTGCCAATGGCCCCACAGACTGCCCAAGCCTCAAAACTGTCCCCCACGTTCTGCCTAGTTTGGTCCTATGCAGGATTCCCTGCAATCAGTCTAGACTCAGTGAGCTCAGATCAGCTGTTTCTGTGGGTATGACCATCATTGTCTTGACCCCTTTGCTCATATTGTTCCTCCCTCTCTTGGACTGGTCTCAGGTAGCTCTGCCCAGTGCTTTGCTGTAGATCTGCTTCCTTCAGTTGCTGGTTGAAGGTTCTATGTTGACAATTAAGTCATTGATCTGATTACATGGGAAGACCAGTCCAGGAGTCCTCTCCACTGTTGCTTAGGGTTTTAGCTGGAGTCATCCTTGTTGATTCCTTGAAATTTCTCTAGTGTTTACATTTCTTGCTAGCCCTTTAATGGCTCCCTCAGTTAAGATATCTCTTTCTCTCCCTCTCTGTCCTCCCTTCTTCAGCATCCTGTTTCCTCATGTTCTCTTCCTTCTGCCTCTTCTCCCTTTCCCTTCCTCTTATACCCTCCCTTCTCCCCCATCCCAATTTTCTCAGGAGATCTTGTCTGCTTCCCCTTCCCAGGGGGATCCATGTATGCCACTCTTAGGGTTCTTTGTGTTACCTAGCTCCTCTGGGATTGTGGACTATAGGCTGTTTATCCTTTGCTTTTAGGTCTAATATCCACATATGAGTGAGTACATACCTTGTTTGTCTATCTGGGTCTGTGTTACCTCACTCAGGATGATTTTTTTCTAGTTACATCCATTTGCATGCAAATTTCAAGATGCCATATTTTTTTTACTGCTGATTAGTAATCCAATGTGTAAATGTAACACTTTTTTTAATTCATTCTTCATTTGAGAAGCACTTAGGTTGTTTCCAGGTTCTGGCTATTACAAATAATGCTGCTAGGAACACAGTGGAACAAATGTCCTTGGGATATGAGTGTGCATCCCTTGGGTATAAGCCCGAGTGGTATTGCTGGGTCTTGAGGTAGATTGGTTGATTGCCAATCTTCTGAGAAACTGCCACAATTAATTCCAAAGAGGCTATACAAGTTTGCACTCCCACCTACAATGGAGGAGTGTTCCCTTTACTCTGCATCTTCACCAGCATACACTATCTTTTGTCTTAGTCATTCTGACCAGTGTAAGATGGTATCTCAGGGTCGATTTTATTTGCATTTCCCTGATGGTTAAGGATGTTGAGCAAACTTGAAGTATTTGAAGAAAGAAATTGCAGAAGATATCAGAAAATGAAAAGATCTCCAATGCTCTGTGACAGGTAGGATCAACATAGTAAAAACAGCAATCCTACCAAAAAGGAATATACAGATTCAATGCAATCTCCTTCAAAATTCCAGCACAATTCTTCACAGACCTCAAAAAAATACTCAGCTTCATATGGAAAAACAAAAACCCAGAATAGTCAAAACAATCTTCTACAATAAAGGAACACCCAGAGGAATCACTATCCCTGACATCAAGCTCTATTATAGAGCTACAGTAATGAAAACAGCACGGTATTGTCATAAAAACAGACAGGCAGAGCAATGTAATCGAATCAAAGGCCCTAATATTAATCCACACACCTATGAACACCTGATTTTTGACAAAGAATCAATAATTATAGAAGGGAAAAAAACATCTTCAACAAATGGTGCTGGCATAACTAGATGTAAACATGCATAAGAATGTAAATAGATCCATATCTATCCCCATGCATAAAACTTAAGTGTAAATGAATCAAAGATATTAACATAAATCCAGCCACACTGAACCTCATTAAAGAGAAAGTTGGAAATAATCTGGAACGCATGTGCACAGGACATGTGACACTACCAGTATCACAGTCACTGAGAGCAACAACCCATAAATGGGACTTCCTGAAACTGAGAAGCTTCTGTAAGGTAAAGACACAGTCAACAAGACAAAACAGCAGCCTACAGAGTGGGAAAAGATCTTCACTAACCCCACATCAGACAGAAGACTGATTTCCAAAATATATAAAGAACTCATGAGAGTAGACATCAAATTACCAAATAATAAAATCAAAAAATGGGGTGAATTGTAAATGGCCAAAAGACAATTTAGGAATTGCTCAACATCCTTTAGATTCAATTTTAATGGAATCTTTGTATATTCTAGATATTAAGTCTATGTCAGATATATACTGTGGCTCCTAGTTCTATATCTTTAGATGTGAGTATATAACCTGAAGTAACACAGAAACAGGAAAGTAGGAAATGACCACAATGCAATGAGAAGGAGTTGC
Source organism: Dicrostonyx torquatus (assembly GCA_028555095.1). NCBI lineage: Eukaryota > Metazoa > Chordata > Mammalia > Rodentia > Cricetidae > Dicrostonyx > Dicrostonyx torquatus. Next base: position 5,533,891 of record JAQHUG010000127.1, on the reverse strand, counting down.
AAAGATAGGAGAGTAAGACACAGGTGCTATGATCTAACAAAACCCCAAGTGCCAAACTTGAGAAATGTCCTTTTAATTTGTTGTCCAGGGGAATTCAAGACACTTCCAAAACAACATAGGCTATTGCCAGAGCCTTTAATCAAAGCCTTTTAGAAATTTATTTGTTCTTATTTAGTTTATTAGATTGTAAAAGTACCCATGTAGTTTTTACCTTGTCTGTATCCACACTTTAGTCAAGAGGTGAAGTATACATCTCTATCCCTTAAATCTATGCTAGGCTTGTGACATTTTTTCATTCATTAAATTGCAGTGGAAATAATACTTAACTGAGTTCTGAAGTTGGGCCTTAGGAGGCCTTGCCCTATTACGCTTGTTTTCTAGGGTCCTTGTTACTGATACCTGGAATCATCTGACGGAGAATGCCTTCAAAGGCATATAATCCCACCTGAATCATTATAGATAAACAAATCTCTACATAATCCAGAAACCGACTGTACTCCCATGGTTGATCTCAGCTGAGCACGGCCAAAGATGCCTGAGAATGTTCAAAATCAGATGAACTAAGTTTAAACTATGGATTGTAAGGTTTTAAGAAAAAAAGTCTGTCCTATATTTTGGTTTTGTAGGTCACACAGCAAACAAGAATTTGTTACTCTATGGCTTTTGTAGAATTGTGAAATATAATACATCTTCTGTAAACTTCATTGGTGAGAATAGTCAGGGGCATGCGTCTGCTGGAAGATTTTGTATCTTCCTGTCCCTGAGACCAAACTATGACCACTATTAATATCAATTACTTCTTTATAGATCATAAAACATGCTAGCCCCAAATATGGCTTAAAGTGGGTGTTACTATGAATTTATGGTGAAATATCTGTTTTTTTTTTTACGACTGAGAGCATGGTTTATGACAGACAACTGGAAAGATTATTCTTATTTGTATTTCACTGTGTGCTTAGTCCTTTATCACTATCACCTTTATTTTTTGTTATTTATTTTCTGTTTGAGACAGTATCTCACTCTGTAGGCCAGGATTGCTGGTAACCCATTTCATTGCCCATACTGGCAGCACTTTGGATAACAGAAATGCAACTCCATATCAAGAAATGTTCTTTTAAGTTTGTGAGGCAAACACAGTAGTATTATTGATGGATCAAATAAAAATTTTGTGTTTAGTGATTTTTTTTTCAGTTTACAGTTAGTTTTATTTTTCATTTATTTTATTTAACAGCCACTGTTTCCCTCCTTTCTTCCAGTTCCCTCCCTTCAACTCCCAATCTATTCTTGCTAGCAACCCCTCTTCCTTCATTCAAAAAGGGACAGGCCTTCCATGGGACTCACCAAAACATATATATCACCTTAAGACCAAACCAAGCTTCTCCCCCTACATCAAGGCTGAGCCAGGTATTCCTGTATGGGGAATAGGTTCCAAAATATCAGCTCAGGCTGCAGGGACTGGCCCTAATAACACTGCTAGGGGCTCACCACACAGACTAAGCTACAGAATTGTCATCCACATGAAGAGGGCCTAGGTTGGTCCCATGCAGGCTCCCTAGCTGTTGGTCCACAGTCTGTGAGCTTCCATTATCTCAGATAAGATGTCTCTGTGGGTTTCTCCATAATGATCTTGACCTCCCCTTGCTCATACAGTCCCTCCTCCCTCTCAGCAAATGTACATCCAGAGCTCAGCCCAGTGCTTGGCTGTGTATCTCTGCATTTACTTCCATCAGTTGCTGGATGAAGGCTCACTGTTGACAGTTAGGGTAGTCACCAATCTGATTACAGACAGGAGAAGCCCAGTTCAGGCACCCGCTCTACTATTTCCAGTAATCTTAGTTTAGGTCATCCCTGTGGATTCCTAGAAGTTTCTCTGGCACCATGTTTCCAACCCTAAAGTGGCCTCATCTATCAAGATATTTTCTTTCATTACTCTCCCACTCATCCGGCCCCCAACTCAACTAACCTGATTCCTCATGTTCCCATTTTCCATCCTCTCCCCTCCATCCCTTCCTCTCCATCGCTTCAATCACTCACAGTTTATCCAGGAGATCTCATCTATTTCTCCATCCCATGGTGATCCATGAGTCCCTCATAGGTTCCTCTTTGTTACCTAGCTTCTCTGGGTCTGTGGATTGTAGCCTGGTTGTCTTTTGCTTTACATTTAACATCCACTTATGAATGAGTACCATGTTTGTCTTTCTGAGTCTAAGTTACCTCACTCAGGATAATTTTTTCTAGTTCCATCCATTTGCCTGCAAATTTTATGATGTCATTTTTTTTAACCACTGAGTAATACTCCATTGTGTAAATCTATCACAATTTCTTCATCCATTCTTCAGTTGAGGGGCATATAGGTTGTTTCCAGGTTCTGGCTATTACAAATAATGCTGCAATGAACATAGTTGAGCAAGTATACTTATGATATGGTTGAGCATCCTTGGAGTATATAACTGAAAGTGTGGTCTCTGTGTCTTGAGGTAGATTGATTCCTAATTTTCTAAGAAACTGCCATACTGATTTCCAAAGTAGCTGGACAATTTGCATTCCCACCAGCAATGGAGGAGTGTTCCCCTTACTCCACATCCTCTCCATCATAGGTCGTCATTGGTGTTTTTGATTTTAGCCATTCTGACAGGTGTAAGATGGTATTTCAGAGTCATTTTGATTTGCATTTTCCTGTAGTTAAAGATGTTGAACAAGTGCATCTCAGCCATTTGGGATTCTTCTGCTGATAATTCTGTACCCCATCTTTAAGATGGATTATTTGGTATTTTGATGTATAGTTTTTTTGAGTTCTTTATGTATTTTGGAGATCAACCCTCTGTCAGATGTGGGGTTGGTGAATATCTTTTTCTATTCTGTAAGTTGTTATTTTGTTTTATTGAGAGTGTCCTTTGCCTTACAGAAGCTTTTCAGTTTCAGGATGTCCCATTTATTAATTGTTGATCTCAGTGTCTATGCTACTTGTGTTATATTCAGGAAATTGACTCACGTGCTAATGTGTTCAGGGTTACTTCCCACTTTCTCTTCTATCAGGTTCAGTGTTACTAGATTTATATTGAAGTCTTTGATCTATGTGGACTTGAGATTTGTGCATGATGATAGAAATGGATCTATTTTCAGTCTTCTACTTGTTGACATCCAGTTCGGCCAGCACTATTTGTTGAAGATACTTTTTTCCCCCCATTGTACACCTTTGGCATCTTTGTGAAAAATCAAGTGTCCGTAGGTGTGGGGATTAGAGTCAGGATCTCCAATTTGATTCCATTGGTCCATGTGTCTAGTGTTTTTCGTTTTGGGTTTTTTTTGTTTGTTTTTTTAAACATGGTTTCTCTGTAGCTTTGGAGTCTGTCCTGGAACTAGCTCTTGTAGACCAGGCTGGCCTCGAACTCACAGAGATCCACCTGCCTCTGCCTCCTGAGTGCTGGGATTAAAGGTGTGCGCCACCACCGCCCAGCCCATGTGTCTGTTTTTATGCCAATACCAAGCTGCTTTTATTGCTATAGCTGTATAATAGAGCTGGAAGTCAAGGACGGTGATGCCTCTAGTAGCTCCTTTATTGCACAGGATTGTTTTAGTGGTTATGTGTTTTCTTTGTTGTTTTTCATTTTGAAGTTGCATATTGTTCTTTTGAGGTCTGTGAAGAATTGTGTTGGGATTTTGATGGGGATTGCATTGACTCTGTAGATTGCTTTTGGTAATATTGCCTTTTTATTATCTTCATCAATTATTTTCTTCAAAGTCTTAAATTTATTGTCATACAGATCTTTCACCTGTTTGGTAAGAGTTACCTCAAGTTATTTTATATCATTTGTGGCTACTAAAAACGATGTTGTTTCTCTGACTTCTTTCCCAAACCATTTATCATTTGCTTATAAGAAGGCTATTGATTTTTTTTTTTAGTTAATCTTGTATCCATACACAATACTGAAGGTTTATATCTGCTATAGGAGGTCCCTTGTAGAATTTTGGGATTACTTATGTATACTATCATATCATCTGCAAACAGCAAAATTTCCTTTCAAATTTGTAGCCCCTTAATCTCCTTTTGTTGTTTTACTGCTCTAGCTAGAACTTTGAGTACTACATTGAAAAGATGTTGAGAGAGTGGACAACCTTGTCTTGTTACTGATCTTAGTTGAATCACTTTGAACTTCTCTTCATTTAACTTGATATTGCCTATCCACATACTGTTTATTGCTTTCGTTATATTTAGGTATGCTCCTTGTATCCCTGATCTTAGATCCATGACTTGACCATCTGGTTTTCCCATGTTCTCCTGCCCCTCCCTTTCTGTTTACCCCTCCCCCTCTCTCATGCTCCCAATTTATTCAGGAGATCTTGTCTTTTTCTACTTTCTACTTCCCATGTAGATTAGATCTATGTAAGTCTCTCTTAGTGTCCTCCATGCTACTTAGTTTCTCTGAAGTTATGAGCTGTAGGATTGTGTTTTTTGTTTTATGTCTAATATCCATTTATGAATGAGTACATGCCATGTTCGTCTTTCTGAGTCTGAGTCACCTCACTCAGGATTTTTCCTAGTTCCATCCATTTGCCTGCAAATTTCAAGATGTCATTGTTTTTTACTGCTGAGTAGTACTCCATTGTGTAAATGTACCATATTTTCTTTACCCATTTTTCAGTTGAAGGGCATCTAGGTTGTTTCCAGGTTCTGGCTATTGCAAATAATGCTGTTATGAGCATAGCTGAGCAAATGTCCTTGGGGTAAGAGCATGCATCCTTTAAGCATATGCCCAAGAGTGATATTGCTAGGTATTAAGGTAGATTGATTCTCAATTTTCTGAAAAACCATCATATTGATTTCTAAAGCAACTGTACAAGTTTGGATTTGACCTGTAACATGAATTCTTATTGGTATCAATAATAAAAACCCAGAGTCAGATATAGTGGTTAATGCTGAACATCAAAGAAGCAGAGAGGCCAGTCACTAGAGAGTTTTTACCTCTACCAATGTTCAGACCAAAGGGGTGATCCTGTCCTCAGACTGTGTCTCCAGACTCCATCTGTCTCCACAAAACCTCAGGCTGCAATTGTCTCCACCAAACGTTAGAGTGCACTGAGTTTCTGTCTCCTTCTGCCTTATATTCCTCTCCATCCAGCCAATCACACCTGTCTCCACCTCCCTAGTGCTGGGATTAAAGGCTTGTGATCCCACTCACTGATATCATTTTTGTGTGAGCGCTGTAGACAGGTTCAATCTTACATAGCCCAGGGTAGCCTTGAACTAACAGAGATCCCTCTGCTTCTGTCACCCAAGTCCTGAGATTAAAGGTGTGTCACCACTCTCTGGCCTTTAATGGCTTAACTCTGCACTCTGATCATCAGGCAAGCTTTATTTGTTAAAACATAAACAAAACATAACTACACCCACCAGCAATGGAGGAATGTTCCCCTTACTCCACATCCTTTCCAGCATAAGCTGTCATCAGTGTTTTTCATCTTAACCATTCTGACAGGTGTGAGATGCTATTTCAGATTTGATTTACATTTCCCTAATGGCTAAAGATGTTGAGCGATTCCTTAAGTGCATTTTGGTCATTTGAGATTTCTGTTGAGAATTCTCATTTTAGATCTATACCCCACTTTTTAATTAGATTATTTGGTATTTTGATGTCTAGTTTCTTGAGTTCTTTGTATATTTTGGAGATCAGCCCTCTGTCTGATGTGGGGTTGGTGAAGATCTTTTCCCATTCTGTAGGTTGCCATTTTGTCTTGTTGACAATGTTGCTGAGTGGTTTCTGATACTAATGATCAGCTTTCAGTACTGTACTATAATCCTCTTTTTAAAATTTTAGCATAAATATGAACTGGCTCTTTGGAGCCCATTCCCTGCAGAGGGATACATTACTTAGATTAGATACAGGGGAGCAGGCCATGGTCCTGCCTCAAGTGATGTGACAGATTTTGTTGACTCTCATGGGAATCCTTACCCTCTCTGAGGAGTGGTTGGGGGTAGGGTAAGTTGAAGTTGGGAGGAGTAGGAGGATGGGAGGGAGAGGGAACTGGGATTTGTGTGTAAAATAAGACTTTTTAAAAAGCATTGTATTTGTGTATTTACTGTTTGTGTTCACACAGGTAGACATGTAAATTGAAGCATGTATGGGAGTTGGAAGGAAATATGAGAATGTTTTCTTACCATATGGATCCTGGGGATTAAAAACAGAGCAGAAGGCTTTGCAGTAAATGCCTTTATTCATTGACTATCTGTCTGTCCAGCCCTCCTAATAGATTTTAATAGCTTACTTAATTTATAGAATTGAGGTGAAATGAAAATTCATATGTAATACTTATAGATATTTATTATAAATTTATTTAAAACACTACAGTCTAATTGCCTCGACTTCTATCCATACCCAGACCTTTTTGTTTTATCCTCCAAACAATATTCTATTTTAAAATTTCAAATACTAAGGAAATAGAATTAATATATGACAATGGGTTTATGTACTCTAGCAAATAAATCATGCAAACAAGTAAATGTGTTCTCATGTATGTATGCAGGTATTCCTGCATGTGTCTGTGTGCATTCATGTGACAGACTAAAGTTGCCATTGGGAATCTGGTGCAGGAGAACTGTCTATATTCTGTCTATTATGTTTTAAATAAATGCTGATTGGCCAGTAGCCAGGCAGGAAGTGTAGGTGGGACAACCAGACAGGAATTAGAGGTGGGGCAATGAGAACAGGAGTATTCTGGGAAGAAGGAAGCGCTTTCTGCAGTCCTGTCCAGACACTGAAGAAGCAGGATGTGATCTGTCCTGCTGAAAAAGGTACTGAGCCATGTGGCTAACATAGATAAGAATAATGGGTAATATAAGTTATAAGAGCTAATAAGAAGCCTGAGCTGATGGGCCAACCAGTTTATGACTTATGTAGACTCTCTATATGATTTTCTTTGGGACAAAATGGCTGTGGGACCTGGTGGCAGGACAGATACTCCAACAAGCAGGCCCTCATGTTACAGGAATCTTTCATGGTCACTGTTTTATACTCAGTTTTCAGTGTCAATTAGTAGTACTGAAAATTCATAAGAACTAATTATTGTGGGTAGACAAAAGACCAATCAGTTAGATATTTGAAAAGAACATTAAGAAACTGATTAGAAAGTTGATAGATGTAAGATCATTTAAAAGATAGAAAAAAAGCTCTAGAAACATGGTAATTAGTCTGTGGTGGATCATCATTAAGTGCAGTCAATTGAACTTGTGTAGCTTTTTTGAATTCTTATGGTGCTTTTTATATAGGCCACCTATGCAATGTTTCTTCTAAAATGGCTTGTAGTATCTGTCTCACTGAGACATCAGATTCTTCACATTATAGGTAGATAGATAATAGAGAGACAGACAGATAGATAGATAGATAGATGATACATAGACAGAGAGACCTACAGATAGATAGATGATAGATAGATAGATAGATAGATAGATAGATAGATAGATAGAAAACACTTCATTCTTCATAACCTGCTCTGTTTTAATTTGATTCACTGCTTCTGAATTGAGAGCCAGGTTTTGGATGTTCCAAAAGATCACCATGTGCCCTGAGGTTCTTTTTCCTGGAAATAGAATAGCACTGGCTACACAATATTTTTCCCCTTTGCTGTTGTTCTGTTTTCAACTGAGTCAAGTGTTCCAGAAGTCTGTTTGAGTTCCATTTCAAAATCCATTACTGTGTGGGTACATCCTCTTTAGCCTTTTTCCATTTAGAGGGTTTCTACATGTGTAAGAACAAAGGACCCTTTAGATGTTTTCTTTCTACTTCAGTTGCTTTCAATGTGATTTTGGCTGCAGACCAAATCATTAAATCATCATCAGTGCTGGCATTTTCCATTGCTCTATTTTATGTCCCATTGCTAGTACTACTTCTCCACAGAGTAATTTTTTCCATACCAGTTCTTATGTAGAACATTCCAGTGAGTGTATAAAGAACAATGAAAGATAGTCAAGGTTTTAACCTTGGAATGCTAGAATTTTTATGTTGCTCCTGAATAACAGCAAGATATAATATATTCCTTGGTGTGAAAAGTCTACAGTTTATGGCCTTAATTTGATTTTTCTAGTATAACGTCATAGGTGACTTCTCTATGTAGTAACAGCTATCTCTCAATAGAAATAAAAGATGGGCTTCAGAACTGCCCATAGATACTTGAATCTATAGATGCTCAAATGCTGTACATAAAAAGATACAAGGGCTGAATGATGGTTTATTGGTTAAGAGTGCTTCCTATACTAATGTGAGGGCCTGAGTTTGTATCCCAGTACCACTTAGCAAGTTGGATATGGTCTCACATGTGCCTGTAACCCTAGCACTATGGGGAAGCAAAGACAAGAAGATTTATGAATTTAACTTGTTATTATTCTAGCTGGAAAAATATTAACTCCAGATTCCTAAAGACACCCTCAAAAGAATAATGGTATAATAGAAAAATATATTCAATGTCCTCCTCTAACCTCTGCACACACAGATATATATTTGTTCCTCTACATATGAGAATATGCTACACACATGTATATCTTATTCATAAATATATATATACATATATATACAAAATAAAGTATTTGTGTAGTACCAGTGCACAGCAATTTCATCCTCTATCTCTCTATACATGCATATATATACAATATATAATAGGTTTATATATATTATAAATATGTGAGGATATTGGAGGGCACTAGAGGACAGGTGACCATGGAGGTCATAGGTATTGGATTTTCTGAAACTGTATACTAAGAATTAAATTTATGTACTCCTCAAGATCAGTATGCACCCTTAAACACTGAAACATCTTTCTAGCCACTTATAATATATTTAAAATATATTTACATTGTTTTAAATACTTAAATAAAGTATAAATGCTATGGAAATATACTATATTACTTATGGGATAATATCAAGAAAAACAAAACATAAGTGTTTAGTACAGATAAAATTCCCCCACCACCAATGCTTTTAACCTACTGTTGGTTGAATTTATGGGAGGGGAGCAGAGAAAAATGTAGAACTCAATAAAAATCAATAAAAAAGATAAAAAAGAATTTATGTATGCATAACACATCTATAGATATTGAAGATAAACTATACATATGTTTCTAAACCATCAGGTCTTTGCTGATGCTAGAACTTCTGTTATGAAAACCATTTCCTTATGTACTACCAATTAACCTTCAAATTCTAACTCAATATTTTACATCCTCTATAACTTGAATTTGTTTACTGTCTCACTGAAAATCACCTAAAGTAACAAGTGATTTCTAAATCTCAGTTTCTTAATTTTATTTCATTACAGTGTTAGTTTTTAGATATGGAACATTAATAGATGGATCATGTACTGAAACCTTTGTCCTCATTAAGAGATGACACTTCTGAACTTAATAGACAGATTGAGTGATTGTAACAAATCTTTCTCTGTCCCACCAGTCAGCTCCCAAATCATGACATGGTGACATATTATAATTATGAAAGTTCAACCATTTCTATTCAATTAAATAATTTCTATTAATTTACTTTCTACCTCTTTACTTTATTTCTTCATCTCCGTAGGGCTCATCATGCTTGCTTTGTGACCCCTGATATCTCTGCCTTCTTCTTCCCAGTATTCTCTTTTCCCTGAAAATCCTGACAAGCTATTGGTCATTTAGCTTTTTATTAAACCAATCTCAGTAACATACCTTCACAGTGTACAAAAGTACTATTCCTCAACAATTGACTCATAATATGATGGCATTATTGGGAAATGGGTTTACTTAAAAGGAATATGTGACAGGGGTCATGCCATAAAAAGATATAATTTGCCTTTAAACTTTTTATATACCTTTCTGCTTTCTGCTTCTATGAGATGTGAAGTATATCCTAGTGTACATCTCTTCCATGATATTCTACTTCACTATAAGTCTAGAAACATGGTTACACGTGACCATGGACAAACACCTCTCAAAATGAGTAAAAATTGTACCAGTACTGTCTTGTGTTTATAGCAGATCATACCATACCAGTGAAAATCTGACTAAGAGAAAAGATACTAAGCATTAGTTTCATTTTTGTGACAGAAACTGACCATGTATTTTAGATGTCGTTGGAACTTGTCAGTGGGTGGAATTTGGAGAAAATTGGAGAAGCTGGCCAGATGAAGTTAAAAGTACTAAAAAATGAGCTTAATGAACAATTTTTGTATGACACCAGAAGACAAAAATTCCAACAAAAATTTAGTAAATAGACCTGTTCATAAAGTTTCAGATGGAAATAAGACCTTCGTTGGATGTTGGTTACTTGTGTATTGTATTCTGTAGGTAGAAGCTGCTTGTTCGTTTTCCAGTCACCAGATCTGAAATAATCACACAGAAAACTATATTAATTAAAACACTACTTGGCCTATTAGCTAATTCTACTATAGCTAATAGGTTAATCTTAAATTAACCTATTCCTTTTATTTTGTATTTTACCATGAGGCTTGTGGTTTACCAGTAAAGTTCTGGGGCTTCTGTCTCCTTTTGTAGCTACATGGCATCTCTTCAACTCCACCTTCTTTTCTCCTCTATCTCTGCTTGGAATTCCTGCCTTGCTCTGTTCTGCCTGCCATAGGCACAAAGAAGATTCTTTACTAACCAATGGTAACAAAACATATTCACAACATATGGACAAGAATCCCACATATTTTCCATGGTCTGAGACTTTCTAAAATATTGAGTTTAAAGGTTGTCTTAGAGTTTCTATTGTTCTGAAGAGACAGTACTACAAAAACATGACCACATCAACTCTTATGAAGGAAACCATTTAATTGGGGCTGGCTTAGAGTTCAGAAGTTAAGACCATTATCTTCATGATAAGACATGGTGGTGTGTAGGCAGACATGGTGCTTGGGAAGTAGCTGAGAGATTTACAACTGAATCCACAGGGAGCAGGAAGAGAAAGTGAACCAAACTTGGCCTGCCTTGAGCATCTGAGACCTCCAAGCCTGCCCCTAGTGACACATTTCCTTCAACAAGACCACATTTACTTCAAAAAGGCCATACATCATAATAGAGCCACTTCCTATGAGTCTATGGGGGCCATTTTCTTTTGAACCACCACAAAGATGATAAGTTAGTTTAATGGGTGGAGGAAATATTAAGATAGTCCAGCAGTCGAATTGTGGCATGGGTTTTAATCAGATAATATTGAGACATGGGAACCAAAATCAGAACAAAAATATAAAAAATTCACAGATTATCCTATAAGAGACACGTGCATAAATTGGGGTCAAGGAAAGCATAGTTATTAGAGAGTAGCACTGTCAAAAACAACCAAAGCATTTTGCATTGCTATAATAAGAAAAATACTTCAGCTCTGTGTGCTGGCATACACCTTTAATCCCAGTACTTGAGAAACAGAGGTAGGAGGACCTCTGTGAGTCTGAGGACAGTTTAGTCTAAATAGTGAGTCCAGGCCAGCAGAGACTACACAGTGAGCCTCTGTCTCAAGAAAAAAGAAAGAAAGAAAATAAAGATGCTTTAAAAGCCCTTCAGGATTTTGTGAGCCCCGACCCATTGCAGAGTCAAAAGCATCCAAGTGTAAACTTATTTATAAGCTTTTCTCTTGAGATTGAGTATCATTTGAAAACCCTGTTCATACAGGTCCACTCTGGGGATGTTTCCCTGTATTTAGATGCCAAGTACTCAAACACCACTTCAGTGTAGTCTGAAGTGGCACAACCACTGCTTGAACTGGCAGTAAAACTTGGCATTTATAGTTCAGATTGTGCTAGTTTTGCAGACATAAAAGATGCAAGTCAGGTCATTCCAACCAAATTTCAAAGAAAAGCCTAGAAATTTGGGCAATATGTGATAGCATCATATTCCTTGTAGACAGCTTTGAAAGGATTGGTGCATGAAGCTCTGAAAGTGAAGTCTAAGCTATAAAGAAGATTCAAAGAAATTAAAGATGATAGAAATGTAGAATGATTGCTGTGGAAAGCTACAGAAGAGGCAGCTCAAGGAGGAAGCTATGTAGACCACACCTGGAAATTTCAGAAGGGCAGAGCTTCCAAATCCATTGGCGCTCACACCATGCCACCATGTACCCTACATATGGTGCTTAGACCTACAACATTTAAGCTTTCTCTCTGTGGATTTCAGTATTACTTTGGTTTAATTTTTCATTTTTATTACATCATTCCTCCTGTTTGGAATGGGAATATGCTATATGCAGCATGACTTGGTCCTAGGAACCTAATAGGGGCCGTAATGGAATGAAGAAAGTACATATATATATATACATATATATATATGTATATATATATATATATGGATATAAGTACAGAAAGGGGGATTAGGTGGACAAATGCTAATTCTGATGGAGTGGCATAACAACCAGGAGCCTCAGTGGGTTTATTATTTATAATATGAAAAAGAGCAGTTATTTAGTCTTTGTAGGAAATTTCTGTTTTGCCTTTAGGCATTTGAAAAAAATCATTTTATTAAACAGGATACTAAGTTATAGAACTTATACTTCAGTGACTCTATGTGAGAGAAAATATATAATATAAAGAAAAATATTTATAAAAGTTGCTAATGAAACAATACACAATAGTAATGATGAATGCTATGAAGGAATGAGATTCTGACATCTGGAGTTGAGACTTTATAGCATCCAGCATATTCTATATTCAATAAAATATATCATATCCATAAAAGCAGAAGAATATAATACTTATTCTTATAGAAAAATAAATCAATAAGAATTTTCATTGGGGTAACCAAGACACTGTTATTTTTCTAGATAGAAACATCAAATAAACTGCCTTAAATATGTTTAAAGAGTTAAAGGAAACCCCAGAAATAGAATCAAAGAGTAACAAAATAACACTTTGTGAAATAGAGGATACAAACAAGTAGAGAAAGTTCCCTCAAAGAACCAAATAAAAATTCTTATTGTGAAAAATAAAATAACTGAAATGATGATTTGCTAAGGGGATCCTAAAAACTTTGACCAGGTAAAGAAAAAAAATAATTGAAGACAGGTCAATTGATACAATCTAATCTGACAAACAAAGTAAAAATAAAGAACAATGAGCAAAGCTTAAGGAGTCCCCCCCCCCGTGTGTGTGTGTGTGTGTGTGTGTGTGTGTGTGTGTGCACTCCCTAAATAAAACCCCAGTAGCAAAGACACTGAGAGCAACAATTAATAAATGGGGCACAAGTCTAAACAGAGAATTCACAACAGAAGAA
>JAQHUG010000127.1:5449574-5520611 GCA_028555095.1 Dicrostonyx torquatus | reverse complement strand
ATCTATTATCTATTTCTGTTAAAATTGAAATGACAGCCTCTCATTTAAGTGTGTGTGTGTGTGTGTGTGTGTGTGTGCACTCCCTAAATAAAACCCCAGTAGCAAAGACACTGAGAGCAACAATTAATAAATGGGACCTATGGAAACTTAAAAGCTTCTAAAAGTATAAGGATATGGTAAATAAAACGAAACAGCAGCCTGCAGAATGGGAAAAGATATTCACCAACTCCACGTTTGACAGAGGGCTGATCTCTAAAATATATAAAGAACTCAAAAACTAAACATTAAATTACCAAATAATGAGATTAAAAGATGGGGCACAAGTCTAAACAGAGAATTCACAACAGAAGAATATCAAATGGCGTGAAGACATTTAAGGAATTGTTCAACATCCTTAGTCATCAGGGAAATGAAAATCAAAACAATTCTTAAATACAATCTTAAACCTGTCAGAATAGCTAAGATCAAAAACACTAATGACAGCTTTTGTTGGAGAGGATGTGGAGTAAAGAGGAACATTCCTCCACTGCTGGTGGGAGTGCAAACTAGTACAGTCAAATCAGTATGATAGTTTCTCAGGAAAATGGGAATCAATCTACCTCAAGACCCAGCAATACCACTCTTGGACATATACCCAAAGATTCTCTATCACATACCACATGGACTCTTGTTTAACTATATTCACAGCAGCATTATTCGTAATAGTCAGAACCTGGAAACAACCTAGATGCTTCTGAACTGAAGAACATGTGATACATTTGCACAATGTAGTATTACTCAGCTGTAAAAAAAAAACAATGACATCATGAAATTTGTAAGCAAATGGATGGAATTAGAAAAAAATCACCCTGAGTGAGGTAACCCAATCCGAGAAAGACAAACATGGTGTGTATCAATCATAAGTGGATATTAGATGTAAAGCAAAGGATAACCAGGCTACAGTCCACAGACCCAGAGAAGCTAGGTAACAAGGAAGACCCTAAGAGAGATGCATGGATCGCCCTGGAAAGGGGAAATAGATGAGACTTCCTGGGTAATCTGGGAGGGGGTAAAAGGAGGGTATGGGGTTTGAAAACATGAGGGAACAACATGGTCGAGTTGGGGAAGGGATGGAGAGAGAAAACAATGAAAGAGATATCTTGACAGAGGGAAACATTATGGTTATAGGGAGAAACCTGGCACTAGGGAAATTCCCAGGAATCCACAAGGTTGACCCCAGCTAAGACTCCTAGCAATAACAGAGAGAGTGACTGATCTGGACTTCTCCTGTAATCAAATTGGTGACTATTCTAATTGTCATCAGAGAACCTCCATCCAGTAACAGATGGAAGCAGATGCAGAAATCCATAGCCAAGTGTTGGGTGGAGCTCTGGGATTCCAACTGAAGAAAAGGAGGAGGGATTAAAGAGCAAGGAGGCTTAAAAATATGACAGGGAAACACAGAGACAACTGACCCAAGCTCTTGGAACCTCGCAGACTCTGGACTGACAGCTGGGGTGCTTGCATGGGGCAGCACTAGGCCTTCTACATGTATGTGACAGTTATGTGGCTTGGTCTGTTTGTGGAGCCCTTGACAGTGGGACTAGGATCTATCCCTGGTACATGAACTGGCTTTTTGGAGCCCATTCACTTTGGTGGGATGCTATGCTTAGACTTGATGCAGGGGGAAGTGGCTTGATGTGACTGTCTCAACTTGATGTGCCAAGCTTTGTTGACTCCCCATGGGAACCCTTACCCTTTCTGAGGAGTGTATCTCAGGGTGAGGGGAGGTAGAGGGAAATAGGAGGAAAGGAGAGAGAGGAACTGTGGTTGGTATATAAAATTAATAAAAAAATAAAAATGATGAAATCATGATAATAGCCAAAGTAATGAGATTTAAAAAACCATTTTTGAATGCTATTGAAATTAAGTTTTATTAATTCAAACTTGAATATTATAAAGATATTAATCATAGTTTACAAGGTAATAAATAACAAAAGGATTAAAACATTTATTAAATGAATGGATAAGGTTAATGAAATTGTCAAAATAACATACTTGAGAAATTAAACAAAGAAGGGGAGAATTCTAGGTATTGAAGAAAAATATGTATATGATAGAGAAAGCAAAAAAATCATAGAGATACTTCCTCATTAGTAGTTACTACCAATATAGATAGATTGAGCTTATTAACTAAAAGAAAGTTGTAGAATGGTCAGACAGAGATCTAATTCTTAATGTCCTCAAAATATTCAATTTCTATCCAAGGACAAAAGTAAATTGAGTGTGAGAGAGTGGAAAAAGCAACTGTCCAAAAATTGTCATGGGCAAAAGTCATCTATGGTGATTATGCTAGTACAGACCTGATAAAATATAATATATAAAGTATACAAGTGACAGAAAAAGGCATCATGTATATTTTTAAAGTATCAACCATCAAGGATATTGTGTTGTTAAGTATTCTGTCAAAGTAACACATACCTGAGATAAGATAACTAACAAAGATTTATTTAGGCTAATTGTTTTGGGAGTTTCAGTTGATGGTTAGTTGGCTTTATTGATTTTGTACCTTTGCCGATCTATCACATCATTTTGGATCACATACAATAGAACCAAGGATCTTACCTTATAGTTGGGAAGAAAAATTAATAAGGCAAGTATCCTACAGTTGTTTTCAAGAATGCCAAAAGACACTGTTCTAGTTTTCATTCCCCAAATTCCATCCTGGGTCAAGGAAGAAATAAAGAAAGAAATTCAAGTCTTCCTTGAATTCAACAAAAATAAAGAAACAACAATTCTGAACTTATGGGACACTATGAAAGCAGTGCTGAGAGGAAAGTTCATAGCACTTAGTACCCACATAAAGAAAACGGAGAAGGCACACATTAGTGAATTAACAGCACACCTGAGAGATCTAGAAAAAAAAATCATACTCACCCAGGAGGAGTAGAAGACTGGAAATAATCAAACTGAGGGCTGAAATCAACAAAATAGAGACACAGAAAACAATCCAAAGAATCTATGAAGGTTATCTAAATGACATCACCAAATAATGGGGGAGACAGAACCCCAACTGGATATCCCCAAGGAATTGATTGCATATAATAGTGTTCTTGGGCAAAGGGGTCCCATGAGAACTAAGGCCTTTGCCAAGGCATTATTGGTGGTTCTCTACAAACTTACAGAAAGGTCCTTTTGCTGAAGGCAGCCTACACAACTCATTGAACACTGAGAAGTCAAGCTGATGCCTACATAGAACCTTCATGCCTATGGACTACTGAATGCTACCAAAGGAGAAAGGTAAACACCAACCTAGGTACTAACTCTCTGATATATAAGAGTGACCAGTCTGCAAAGTAACAGTGATGCATTGGTGGCACAAGCCATTGAGAGTAACCAATCAACATCTGGTTTGAGTTAAGGTCTACTCCATAACTTGGAACCCATAGCCAGTGTTGCTTAGGTGGCCAAGAATTTGAGAGTAGGTAGGTCAGGGACCTAGGAGCAAACTAAATACTTCTTTTTTTTTTGCTAACAGAGCATAGCAATAAAATAATATCTAATGACATTCTGCTATACTCAGATCTATGCCTTCTTTAGCCATCATTAGAGAAACCTCCTCCTGCAGCAGATGAAAAACCCAAAGCCAGAAAACATGAAGAAAATGAGAGACCTTAGGACACTTAGCCCTAAAAGAGATGTCTCCATCAACCTCCCCGAACCCCAGCTTCAGGGAACCTTGTGGAAGAGAAGGTTGAAAGAGTATTTGAGCCAGAGGGAATGGAAGGCACAAAGGAATCAAGCTCTTCTAGATATAACAGGGCTGGTGGACAAACAAACTCAGAGACTATGGCAATATGCATATGGGGTCCTAGAGCCAAGAGGAGAAGTAGACACATGCTCCCATCCCAAACCCAGAGACTATCTTCAATTGATAATCCCTTGGAAATAAAAAAAATAATAATGTTCCCCAAGGAAGTCTCACTGGAAAACAAATCACTCTTTATGGTAGGCCCCATGATGGCCAACATGAAAAACTCAATGGTGTCATCGGAGGTTCTTTGTCTTCTTCTGTTAAGTCAGGACATTTTTTAGATCCTTTACATAAACATACGGCTTCTGGTTTTGAGTTTTTATGGGATTTCCATGTGTGTGAATACATATGTGTGTATGAATGCATATGTGTGTGTGCACGCGCATGCATGTGTGTGTGCGTGCGTGCGCATGTGTGTGTGTATGCATGCAACTTTTTTTGTTTTGGGCCATTTTTCTTGTTTGATTGTTTTGTCTATTCTGGATTGTTTGTATTTTATTTGTCTTATTTTATTATTATTCCTTAGATGCCTGTTTGTTTTCTTAGAAGAGATAGAAAGGGGATGGATGTCGATGGAAAAAGAGGTGGAAAGAAAATAGAAGGAGTATGGAAGGAAAACCACAATCAGGATATATTGTAAGAAAAAAGTCTATTTTTAATAAAAACACAAATTTCATATATATTAACAAAGAAAAAACTGACACAATGAAGGAAAAAATGAGTCTATATTAATAATAAAGTCTTTGATATCCCATTTTTAAAAATTAGTTCTTTGAGAATTTTATACAGTGGCTCTTGATCATATCTACACACATTCCAACTTCTTCCACATCCACCCTCTCTTTCCTTCCCACCCAACTTTGTATTTTTTTGTTTTTACCTATAAAGACTAATTTGTATAGATCAAGAGAAATCCAAGAACAGAGTCAGTCAGGAGCCAATAGAGCACATAACCAAAATGACCGAGGTTATTAGGGATCAGAGAAACACAGCCCCTGGAAGGGAAAGGTTTAGGATAGGAGTGGGGTGAGAAGTGTTTGGAGGAGCCACAATTGTTGAGCAATGCTGGGAAAGAAAGAAGGAGCCACAGGTTCTGGGAGAGCTGTCTAGCTTCTGCTATGATATGCTAATAAGCACCTCAGCTAACCATTTGCGTTGGATTTCTTTGAGTCCTAACGACAATGAATTACTAAAATAAACTTTTTCAAATTAAACTTACAAGGCCATGAAAGTTACTTAGGAGGAATAAGTTTAAGGATATGAAAGACTAAAAGCTTTTGGGGGAGCAATTACCTTTTATTTATTTACTATGAGCAGTAGAATTTATATATATGCACATACTACATGAATACAGCTTGATAATAATTTGTAGAGAAGTAGCATTTTTGCCATGTTTTAAAATTTTTAGCTAATTTTTTTAAGGTAACATACAAAGTAATGGGTTCTGTCATTGTATCATCGTACATAGTTTCACACTTTGATTTTACTTGATGTGTTCCTCCACTGCCTGTTGAGCCATCAGTGTGGCTAAGGGACATGGCCAGTTCAGGCACCCTCTCCTCCACTGCCCAGTGACCTAGCTGGGGTCATCCCCGTAGACTCCTGGGAACTCCTCCAGAGCCAAGCCTCTTGCCAACCCCAAAATGGCTCCCTCAATTAAGATATCTCCTTCCCTGCTCCCATGTCCGTCCTTTCTCTATCTCAACCATCCCACTCCCCCAAGCTCCCCAACCCTCCCCTTCTCCTCTCTATCTCCCCCTTTCCTCTCTCCCCACCCCATCCCCACCCCCGTGATCCTAAGTTTTGCCTGGCGATCTTTTCTGCTTCCAATTTCCAGGAGGATCTATATATGTTTTTCTTTGGGTTCACTTTATTACTTAGCTACTCTAGGATCACGAACTATAGGCTCAATGTCCTTTGTTTATGGCTAGAGTCCACTAATGAGTGAGTACATAGCGTATTCATATTTTTGGTTCTGGGTTGTCTCACTCAGGATAGTGTTTTCGACTTTAATCCCTTTGCATGCAAAATTCAAGATGTCATTTTTTTTAACTGCTATGTAGTACTCTAAAGTGTAGATGTGCCAAACACTAGGCTGGGAGTCCAGTTGAAGAGAGAGAGGAGCCATAATATGAAAAAAGAGGCCAAGACCATGATGGGGAAACCCATAGAAACATCTGCTATGAGCTAGTGAGAGCTCACTGACCCTGGACTGACAGCTAGGGAATATATATATGTATACAAACGTATACACACACTCACACACACACACACACACACAGAGAGAGGGGGGGGAGAAGAAGAAGAAGAAGAAGAAGAAGAAGAAGAAGAAGAAGAAGAAGAAGAAGAAGAAGAAGAAGAAGAAGAAAGAGAGGATAAAGTCAACTGATTTGGATCTAATTCTAAATAATTTTTTGTATTTTGTTTAGAGTTATATAGATCATATGTATTCTAGTCAGAGCAACGTCAACTGGCTGTGGAATCAGGATTTATCCATAGTGTATGAACTGACTTTTTGGAGCCCATTCCCTGTGGAAGGATACATTGCTCAGCCTAGATACAGGTGGGCAGGGCCTTGGTCCTGCCTCAAATGATGTGACAAATTTTGTTGACTCCCCATGGGAGGCCTGACCCTGTCTGATGAGTGGATGGGGAGTGGGAATCAGGGGAGGGATGGAAACTAGAGTTAGTATGTAAAATATAAAGATTATTTTAAAATGTTACTAAGAGAAATGAAAGAAAGGTATCCTGTGTTCATAAATTAGAAGAGTTGATAATATGAGGCTGGAAAAGCTTATCAGAACAGTTTATAGATTTAATTAAATCTCTATCAAAATCCAAATGTAGTATTTTTTCCAAAATTTTAAAAGTAAAATTTTCTAGAAATTATGTGGAATTGTAAGGCACCTCCAAGTAGCTAAAACAATTTTGAAAATAAAAAATTGGAGGACTCTTTGATTTCAGAATTTCCGGACTGCAGTAATGAAAACAATGCAGAACTGGCCTAAGGATAGGTATAGTAGTATAGATCAGTAGATGAACTCATATTTTGAGTTAATTTGATTAGTATGCAAAGACCAATGGGAAAATAATAGTCTTTCTGGGACAAATATTTCTTTTTTATTTATTTATTTTGACTAAAGGTCTTACTCTGCAGCCTAGGCTGACCTTGAACTCACTTTGTAGCCCAGGCAGACCTTGAACTTACTGCACTCCCAAACATGATTTGCAGAATGAGCCCCTATGATTAGCAGCAACTGGAAATTTACCTGCAAAAGAATACAAATAAAAATAAATCCATAACTCCTTACTTCAGGCCATAAATTATTTTCCCTTCCTCCTTCTAAACCCTCTCATGTCCCTCTTGCTTTCTTTCAAATTTATGGTCTCTTTTTTTCATTTTTGTTACACACAGAAAGAGAGAGAAAGAGGGAGGGAGGGTGGGGAGGAAACCCTCAACTCTATACAATGTCTTTTGCATGTATATGTTTTCAAGACTGACCATTTGGAATTGGATTACTAATTCATGTGTTCTTCTCTGAGGAAGACTCTTTCTCCTAGTTGTCTAGGATTGTGTCTTTGTGAGCTTTCCCATTTTATGTTAACATATCTGGTTGTGTAGTACTTGCTCACATCATGTTTAGGTAGCCGTGATTGTGATACTTCATGAGTGTAGCTTCTGACATTTCTAGGAGTCACCAATTAGCAGAATTATTCCTGTTACTCTGGTGCTTACAATCTTTCTGCTCCCTTCTTCTGCTATGATCCCAAAACCTTAGGTGCAGGGGTTTGTTGTAGTTGGGACTGGGCTGCACAATTTTGCATTTTGATTTGTTGTGTTTCTCTGCAGTGGTTCCCGTCCTTTGCAAAAAGACCAGAAGGCACACTATAAGTTTCTAAATGATGAAGAAAACCAACAGCCCTATGCAGCTATGATGCTTATGAACCATAACGATGATCAGCATGGCACCATAACCCCAGGAGTGCAGTAGTCATACACATACCACAGCTGTAAGCAACAGCTCTCTAATTGGATTTAAGACCTGCTTAGTAAGACAGAAATTATGCCTGATATTGGAAAACTAGACAACTGTACATTGCTTGTGAAGTTATGGATCATAGAGGAGAACCAAGAAGCACCACCACTTTACTAAACCTGTATAATTCCTAATTACACTTTAGTTATTTGTCCTCAAATGCACAGATAAGTGTAGCTCTTGCTTTTCTTTTGTGCAAATTTGGCTTTGGGGAAGTGCTTTGAAGATTATTCTCATCTAACCACTGGGGTGGTTATTGTCCCATGTCATATGCAACATACTTTTTGGACATGTCACAATCTGTTTGAGAAATGGTTCACTATTGCTATGTAATAGGATTAGATGACAATTGAAAATAATGCTTTTTGTTTATGTGCTTGTTTGTTTTGCAATTTTCAGTCATCTCATAAGGTACCTACTTATTGAGCTCTTTCTATTTTTTCTCTAATTCAATTAATCCATGTTGAGTTCTTTGTCAAGTTCTCAGGTAGTATGAAGGATTAGCTTTGCTTGTTTCTTTCAATTGGTTAGCATCAGCTTCCTGTTGGCAAGTCACTATGCTCTTCATCTTCAAGGATCTAACCTATTTTACAAAACTTGTCGAATACCCACTGTACTGCACATTTGTTAACAGTTCCAAATGTGTCATCAATGACACAATTTTTCTCCACTACAGTATTACCAATTTTGAATTTGGATAGCAAAATGGCTTGAATTTGTTTTTTGTCTTACATAATTTCCATACACACTAAATATAAAGTAAATATCAAGTAATAAGTCACTAGAAAAAAGATGAGAATTATACACCAAATGACGTGCAATACAATCACACTTAAAGAATGCAGTCCAACATAAAACACTAACTTGAGAAATGCCAAATATGAGATTGCTTTTGCACTAATCTTCCTCCCCAAGTTGTCAATAAAAACTACATCTTGAGTGTTTTAATCAATCTACTGTTTTCTGGCCTTATAACCTCTTTAACCTCTTTACTTAGACAATCAATATATCTTGGGTGAAAAATTTAATCAATTTATACTGATGTGGGATTCCCCTCTGTATATTGTGAATACCATTGGTTAGTAAAGAAACTGTCTTAGGCCTGTGATAGGGTAGAGTAGAGCTAGGCAGGGAAAACTAAACTGAATGCTGGAAGAAGGAAGGCAAAGTCAGATGCTGGGCAGAACTTTACCCTGGTAAGCCACTGCCACGTGGCGATACACAGATTAATGTAGATGGGTTAAATTAATATGTAAGAGTCAGCCAATAAGAAGCTATAGCTAATGGGTCAATCAGTGATGTAAATAATACAGTTTCTGTATGACTATTTCAGGGCCGAGCAGCTGGGAACGGAACTAGCGACCTCCTTACATTTTACATTAGGTATAGTTGGTTGATATCTTCACTTTCTAACTTGGAATTACATTGCTTGTATTGTTGTGTAGGTTTGTTTATTTCTTCCTAGTGGACATTCACATTCCCAGATAGCATTGTCTTTAAATTATCTTTCTTTTAATTTTTGAGACTAAAATATAATTACATTATTTTCCTCATCCCTTTTCTCCCTCCAAACACTCCCATATAACCCTCCTTGTTCTATTTTAAATTCATAGCTTCTTTTTAAAATTAGTTATTCATCCACAGAATTTCCTGCCCTAAACAGTGAATAGGTGTTTGTGATGTGGAACCAAAAGTTCAGGCAGTTAAACTTAACCCATAGCCAGTGTTCAGTCGCTCATTAGGGCTATTGCTTTAAATGGCCAATTCTGATCCTAATTTTGTCACTGTTTCCACATTCTAAGTGTATGTAGACATTGTCTCTAGGTGTATTTCTACAAGTATCTCTATGGTGATAACATTTGAGACTGGTTTTGTTCAGTATTCTCTGAGGACATTATATAATTCTAAAATAAATTTCTCAAGACAAAATAAGCTTTCATATATTTAAAAAGTAAAGTACTAAAACCATATTGCAAAATGTCCTGCCGTTCTAGTTCAGAATATAGAGTTATTTTTGTTTTTGTCATTGGCCAGAGTAATTTTATTATCTCCTGAGTATGCACATAAACTTGACTTCTGCTGTTGTCATCTCTGTAAACCCATACTCAATTTAAATTTGTAGAATTATAGTTCTTAATATTAAAATATTTCTTCGCATATCAGAAGTGATAGTAAGTCTAAGAGAAACCAAATAAACACAGCACTACAGATTTCCACAGTGCAGATCTTTCTCAAATGAACCTCCACTATATTGGTGGACTATACAATGTCAGAACAACTTACTGCTCTACAGAAAAGCAAAACCAAAACAAAACAAGTACTTCTTATGTTGCTTAGGTGACTGATTAAGGCATTTAAGGAAGCATGTTTTCTATAAATTAATTAAGTGCCTCTAAATTTTGCTAATGACAAATAACTATTTTGACCATGACCATTTCATTTATCAAGCTACTGCAGCCGGGCCATACAGTTCTGAGTGGAATATACATACTACTACCCAGTGCCATGGTGACATCTGAGCCAGGGCTGCAGCTGGGGGCCACATCTGCATCCGAGGGCCTACTGCAGCCAGGGCCTGTGTGGATGTCTGTGTCTCCAGTTGCCACTGAGGGCCGTGTTGATTCTCAGAGTCTGGGCCACCACCTGGAGTTGTGTTGGTGTCTGAGAGCTGCACTGCCACTGGGGCCATGCTAATCTGGGTGTACTTAGCCCCCACCTGGGACCATGTGGCATCCAGACCTGAGCTGTTGCCTAAGACCACATCTGGGCCCATGGTCCTACCGTAACTGGGTCTGTGTTGAAGTCCATGGCCCATGTTGCCACTAGGGCCCATAAAGAGGCCCAGGGTCTGAACTGCAACCTGTAGCCTTCTTAGAGCCTGGGGGGACATGATACAGCAGATGCCATACAGATATGAGTGGCCTGCACTGCTACCCAACGCTATGGGCATCTGGTTCAGAGCTATAGCTGATGGCTGTGTCTGGGTCTGTGCCCCTACTGTAGTCAGGATTTGTTTTGGGGTTCGAGGCTCCTTTTACCCTTGAAGGCCATGTGGATGCCTGAGGTCTGAGGCCATATTCATGTCTGAGGGCCATACTGTCATAGGGGCCTAACTGTTCTAAGTGGCCTGCACTGCCACCTGAGGCAATGACATACAGACCCGCTGCTCCTGACCATGTCTGGGGCTGTGGTCCTACGTTGGTTGAGGTCTGTGTTGAAGCCCAAAGCCCATGTGTATCAAGAATAATAAAAACTCAGAGACAGATATTGGGGTTCAACCTGAAGTTCTAAAAGGCAAAGCAGCCAAGCCACTAGAGAGCTCTTACCTCTATGAAATCTTCAGATTGAAAAGAGAGCAAGTTAGTGTCTCATCCCACCTTCCTTATACTCCTCTCTAGTGCTGGGACTCAGGGCATGTATCCCCACCACCCAGCCTCTATGGCTAACTAGTGTGGCTGTTGGGATTAAAGGTGTGTGCCACCACTGCCTGATCTGTAAGGCTGACTAGTGTGGCTATTTTGCATTCTGATCTGAAGGCAATCTTTATTTACAAATGAAATATCACTACACCCATGTTGCTACCAAAGGTCACATGGAAGCCTGGGGTTGGGGAGGCAACCTGTGGCATTGGAGTTCAGAGGTCTTCTGCCCGCAGAGCCATTCCAAACTGGGTGCTCAGTGCTTCTACCTGGAGCCACGATGGCACATGGCCTGAACTGCTGCCATGGTCATATCTGGGTCAATGGCCCAGCTGCAAGCGGGGCCTATGTTGATGTTTATGACCTGTATCACCTCTGGGGTCCATAGGAACTCTGTGTGATAAAATCAGGCTTTCATCCTGAGCAGGCTCCACTTTGCTGGCCCTGGGAAAGCTGGCCTTGCCTCTTACTGGACACTGCAGCAAAAAAACTGGCCCAACCCTCACAGGAGAGCTTTCCCCACCTTCTCCGCTGCACTTGGCAGAGATGGTCCCACCCCTCACCACAGGCAAAGCCCTAATGGCATGGGTGCAAAGGAGCTGGCTTCACTCCCTTGTCTGAGGTGGGATGCCTCAGTGGCCCAGACTTAGAAGCTCAGCTACCAGCCAGGCCCACCCTATCATCTACCCCATCTAGGACCTGCTGGAGCTCACGAAGGGCCTGGCCCAGTGGAATGATACCCACAGGACCTCCATGACTCAGGGCAGATATTCCAGAGAATTTTTTGTGAGGATCCCGTGATTATGGTGTATGTGAAATCAGGTCTCAAACCAGACCTGTGACTCATTGAAATGGAAGTTTGTTACTAAAGCTGATTGGATAAAGGATACACTATGTGACACACCACTTCCAATGCCACCAGGACAAATGAAGAAGTGTTGGAGAGATGAGATAGAGGAGTGAAGATTTTTTTTTCTGTTGTTATTGTTCTTTTTGTTTGTTTGCTTGTTTGACTGTTTTGTTTTGGTTTAATTTTTAAAATTTTTCTTTGGGGGACAATGCAAGGTTTAGGGGAGGATACGGGGAGGGGGACTGGGAGGTGAGTGGATTTAGGGTGTAATAATATGGAATTCTCAAAGACTCAAAAATTATGTTTTTAAAAAGCAGAAAGACAAATAAGGACCTGGGATGATAAAACACAAAAGCACATAGAAAAATATCCCCCGAAGGAAGGAATTTTGTAAAATATTGGCTTCCATGTAGAGAGATGTTGTTGGTGTCACATTTGATGTTCTAGAACAGGCTATTTGATTAATGCTTTCAACACTGGGGCATAGAATTAGAGATGTAAATTGTGTTTTGGGTATTAACTTCCAGCTGATTTAGCTGTTTTTAGTAGAATATATCTTAGAAACAAGACAAAACACATTGTTGGCAGTGGAGGAATAAAAAAAAAAAAGGAACCAAAGACATAAGCGAGACTGCTTCACCCTTCTTGTCTGAAAGATATTCCTATAATTTGTTTTACTTTGCTCACTGGTTACATCATCTCTTGATTAAATGGAACATCAGCATATATGTAGGTCTCTGTTGCATTGTATTTTGATTGCATTCTGATGGTCCCAAGACTGACAATAAAGATTGTTTTGATCAAAAATTGATAACAGATTTGGAGGACTGAGGACAGAAAGACACAGGAGGTAGTAGGGTGGGGCATAGATAGTGTCTCAGCCCTTTTGGATGGAGGAAAAAAAGCGATAGGAGACCACTGGTTGCTTCTCTGTCGCTTCTCTGATCATTCAGGTTCTTACACCAATATCTGACTCCGAAGTTTTTATTGATGAAGAAAAATTAGATAAACAATTCAGGTCTCTCTCTCTCTCTCTCTCTCTCTCTCTCTCTCTCTCTCTCTCTCTCTCTCTCTCTCTCCTGGAAAAATAAGTGCAGGAATAAAAATGTCTAAGTGGTGCCATACTTCATGGAAGAGAAAGAGAAGTACAATGAAGTTTGCTGTATTGATCTGGAGACCCTTGTCATAATGACTGATTACAGGTGAATTGCAAGGAGCAGAACCAGAGAAGGATTGCAGGGAGGTAGAGAATAGAAAGTGACCATAGCTAGAAGTGGTATTTCCAATAAAGCAGTACATTTGGAGAGGTTTTTTGTTTTGTATTTTATATTTTTAAATTTTTAAACATTTCCATGCAACATATTTTTATCGTATTCTTTCTACTCCCCAGAACACCTCACATCATCCTCTGCTCCCTCCCCACAACACACACCCCAAGAAAACAAAACAAAATAAACAGAGGGCTTTTACTACCACCAGAAACCAAAACCACTAACCCATAACAAAAAGAAAAGTACACAGAAATCCAGAGTCTAATTTGTGTCGTCAAACTGCTTCTAAGCTTGAGGCTTTCCCTGGAGTGTAGTTAATATCTCCAGTGTCATCATGTTGGAAAAATCAGGTGTTCCCTCTCCCTGCAGATATTAATTGCAAATAGTTTCTTGATTTGGGGCTAGACTTTTATGCTCAGTTCCCCTACTCAGTGGTGAGATTTTTGTCTAGGTTGAACTTGTGTAGGTATTGGTATACTGTCATAGTTTCTGTGAGTTCACACATACATCAGTCCTGTTGTGTTTCTAGGACATTGTTTCCTTGGACTCATCCACAACCTCTGGCTCTTATAATCGTTCCCCCTCTTCCTTCACATAGAACACTGCGTGTCGAGGGTAGGGGTTTAATAAAGACATAACACTTTGAGCTGAGTGATGCGAGGTATCTCACTGCCTGTGCATTTTCCTGATGTATGTCTCTATGTTAATTCTCATTGACTGCAAGAGGAAATGTCTGTGATGAGGGGTGAGGGAGGTGGTGTTGTTCTGTGTGTATAACAGTATGTCATCAGAAGACATTTTATTGCTATGCTCATTGAGAAGTAATAAATTTTCCCCTAGAGTCCATGACCTATCTTGTCTCAGGTTCTTCGACTCACTAACAGTGTTAGATGGGTTCCATCTCATGGAATGCCCCTTAAATCCAATAAACACAAGTGGTTAGTCACTCCCATAACATTTGTGTCATCATTGCACCAGTATGTCTTGCAGGCAGGTTGCTGCTGAAGGTCACAGGGTTTGTATCTGGGTGAGACTGCTGAATACTTTTCTACTCTGGTAGAGTATATAGTACCTACCAGAACTATGAATGTTAGTAAGTTGAGGAGATGCTTCTAGTTGTACACTAGCTCAATTTCTATGTGTTCTGACACATAAAGAGTTAATGTTTTCAGAAATCAGGCCTTATAAGGTTGTAGAGAGTCACCCATTAAATTTGCAATAGCTTTTAATGTTTGGGGCCAACTATGGGGGGGTCCCTTTGTCCAGTGACTTAACAAGATGTAACCCATTCCTGGTATTGGGTTATTTACTTGGTAGTATTTAATGTCTAGTTAAGGAATTTTTTTCTACTTGTACGGTAACTCCATTTAAATTCTTTGATGCATTTTAGAAGAACATTATAGACTATTGCCAATGCTATTTGTTATCCCTCCTGTTCGGCTTTAGGATAGTTATTTATTAAGGATGAGCTCCTCTGACCTTGTCTATGGAATGAAGCTCTTTTATTTGTGGCAGTCATTGAGATCTTTAGTGGCCATTGTACATGGCAGATTTCTTCTCGCATTCTTGTATTCCTCTAATCATCACTGTGTGGTATTATCTGTACGCTAACTGTGTCAATAGTACAATGGATGCAGTTCTACTTAAATTGGAGTAGGAGGGTTCTTCTGTATTTCTGTGTTTTGATTGGTTAAATAAAAAGGATGTCTGGCCTGTAAGATAGGACACAGCCCTTAGGTGGGCAGAGTAGACAGAACAGAAGGCGGTGAGAGAAAAAGGAAGTGTGCCAGTCGCCATGAGGCTCTCGCCACAATGGACGTACCTTAGAACCGTTCGGTAAGCCACCCACCTCGTGGTGACATACAGACTTTTGTAATGGGTTAGTTTAGATGTGAGAGCTAGCCAAGAAAAGGCTGGAGATAATGGGCCAGGCAGAGTTTAAATGAATATAATTCTCATGTGGTTATTTCGGGCATAAGCAAGCAACCAGCGGCTGAGCGGGCCGACGGCTGGGGGCTGGGAGCTGGTTGCTGGGAATATAACCCACACCTCTCCCCCACATACAAAAAAATGACATTGCCTATCCTTTGGGCTCATTGTGGCTAAATTTATCCAACTTTAAAAAAGAACTCATTTGGTGAAAAGGAAATAAATATTTCTGAACTCATGATGTTATGTATTACATGCTTATCTATCTTTTTCATTCAAAACACAAAACACTCAGTTTTGGCTCCATTAATGTGTATCGTGATGGAGATGAAATGAGAAAGGATGGAGTCTAGAGGATAGGTTCCTCTTTACAGAAAGATGGCTTCTCTGCAGTCTTCTTTCTCCATCCCAGTACCATAAGTTTTTTGTTTGTTTTTAAATGAAGCTTGAAACTTTTGTACCATCTTATTTCTTCTTAGTTCTAAGAATGAAAGATGTCACTTCGGCCTGAATTTTTCAGGCCACATCACATCAATCATACTTTTTGTACAAAAATATTGGTTCAGGGATATGTGTGTTAGCTTAGTAGGAACTTCTGTGGAAAAGGTTTTCAGAGTCTTCAGCACTCGATTGAATTTTTCTCTCCTTTGAGAAGCACATGCCCTAGGAATCACTAGAACTACCTTTGTGCTATAAAGGAAAAACAATGGATGATAAGGTTAACAGATAGGGAAAAGAATCTGGGAATGTTATCTGACTACTAAACTGAGTTTCATCTATCAGAAAACCTGCATGCCCTAACACTAGATTTTGATTGCACAAACCTTTTGTTTAAACTATTTTGAGTTGATATTCTTTGTTACTTGCAATGTAGTTGATCCTGATAATACAGTTAATTGAATATGCTTTGAAATTGTGGTTAATTACAGACCATTTTCCATAATACATCCAAACTAGCTTAGGATACCTTTCAGAAGTGATGGAATTTCAAGGTGGGTGGAAGAGATTTCAGGCAAAAGGGGGCCCTTTGGATGACAATAATGCTGTCCTTAGAGTCTTTTTCTGATTGTCTACAGAGCCCCCAGTAAGCTAACTTTCTGCCATAGTTGGTTAAAATTGCATAGGTATAGGTAGTCGTCATGAATGTGAAACCTAAATATACTACTGAGAACGCTGATGCACTGCTGCTATTTGCTGCCTGGTTGATATATTAGTGTCATGAAGAAGTACTATTTCCATTCTGAACCATTAGACTTTTTGATGGAGAGTAAATCTCTGGGATAATGATGGGTGATGACCTGTGGGGGACATTGGAAACATTGCTATACAGCAGAAGAAGGGCAAACAGCATAAAATAAGACTCAGTTTTTGATGCAGTGTCCTCTGCAATGTTGCAGCACTCTCTTACCCTCCTTACTTTATTTCCAAGCTGCACTGAACTTTGTATTTTTCACTGTCATTTTTATTATATATTTACAGTTTCAGAATGAGTGTGCAGGTCAAGGAACTTCTACCAAACTGGTCAAAGACAAACAAAAAATAAGTTGGTAACATACACACTTGCTAATGTGTAATGATTTGGATTTATTTCTCTTGGGGAATGAAGTCCTATATTACCCTTCATGCCTTCTTGGCCCTACAGTGTGCCCTGTCATGATTCATGCCTTCCACAGTGGAATGTAGTATCTGGTTTTAGAAGAAATTCTACAAAAGACATCTCAGTGAATGCCGTAGTGGATATAAACTAGTTTATGAAACCATCAGTTTAGAAACTAGTTTATGAATTTTGTTATATTGGGCATTCATAAAATCTGTGTGCCTCAAATTTTTGATAAATTTACTTGTCCAAGAGATAAATTATATGTGGACTATAACAAATAAATAAAGCACTAACAGAATATTTAAATGACATTTTGATTGTTTTATTTGCTATTATTTATACTCAGTAGTTACACATAAAAGTAACAGAAATGATATCAATGAAATAAACTAAAAATCAAGACATTTTCAAATATTGGCCATATTTTTAAGATATCCTTTTCCACAAGATATCAAAACTTCTTCAATTTCAGGAACTATTTCTGGTTTTTTTCATCATCACAAAGAATATGTTATCTTGGTAGTGAACTAGAAGCCAGTATGGGCAGAGGAAATATTAAAACCCTGCCCAGTGTCCCATTCCTTTCTTCTTATGACGGATAAGTTCTTAGTTTCCTTTGAAGAATAATTAATAAAAAAATAAGGGATTTTTTTGTATAAAAAGTCAGAATATTTTATGGCTAAATGTATGCAAGGAATTGATAATAGGTAATAAGAGAAATTTACAAGTTGTTTACAAAACTTTGTTCCTTATATAGCACTATTTTGTTAGAAATTGAAGTTTTTACATTGTTCAATTCAGTATATAACCTCTGGTTTATAATAAAATGGGCACTGCTCTTCATTGTCTTCCCATTATAGAAATAATGTTGCATATTTAACCTTTATCTTATGGTCATATATGTTGAGATGTCATTTAACCATGAGATATTTTGAATTCACTGTTTTTTTTATACATTAAGGAAATTACTTGACAATTATTAGTTAATTTTTTTTGGTCAAAACAATGAAAGCTGAAGTGTAACTTAGTTGGAAATTGAATAGAAACCAGGAAATATTTTCTGGGAAGACAACCTACATCACTAAAGTTTTTACAGAAAAATAAATGTGATAATTTTAGAAAGAGGTATATTTCAGCATTTACAAATTCTAGAGTAGCTATAAATGACAACTCCCAGCTGCCAAATTTTCTCTAAGAAAAAATACTGTGTTAAAGAAATAAAGTTTAATTAAATAGAGATTAGGAATTCTAGTCTATGATCATACCATTCTGAACGTGCCTAATCTCTTCTGGTCTTGGAAGCTAAGCAGATTTGAGCCTGGTTAGTACTTGGATGGAAGACATATTAGTAATTTCACTTTTTCGTTTTCTCTCCCCACTCCTATCTTATCTTATTGGTACACAAATCCCATAGTGATGATTAAGTAGTAGGCTACCATCTTGAATTTTATCACTGTCCATGGAGCTAAGATTAATATTGAATGAATAATGGGGCTCAGAAATATGCCTTAGGACCTACAATCCAGGGAGATGTTAAAGGTGACACATTCTTGCTACCCAGAAAAGAGTGTGTACTTGGGAAAAATGTATCAGGCGGTAATTCTAAATTATTCCTCAACTACTTAGTTTTACTTGTCTGATTATTTCTTCAGTTAGTAAAAGTACTGTTTGGCTACTATGTGTAGAAAAGTAGGATGGAATATAGTATAAATCCAAATACTGTATAGATTACAAATTCTCCATAGGAAAATCTGTTAGGAAATGGCAAATGAATGTTTACATTTCAATAGCTCTGCAAAAAAATGTTGGACATGCACTGCAAAGTTCTCGTTAGCTATGCTGTTATTTTCTGCTACTAGTCTTCAGAAGAGAGCATGAAGTTATACAAAGGACTTTGAAGTCACAGCCTTTATCAGAGCCAAAGGGCTGTTCTTATAAAAAGAAACCTGAGAAAGGCAGTGAATTGCTAGGCATTAGATAGTTTCTTTTGTCAAGCCTTCCTTGAGATGCTTTCTGAATATGAGAATTTTTGTACATGGAAAAATAATTAGAACTTTATATTATTTTTCATTTGAATTCTCCAATAAATATCATCAAGAAATTCTTTGTCATAAAATCTGTATACAGAAAAACTAAATTGAAATACGTCACCTTAGTAGCAAAGAAGGCAGCAAAGAGTGTGTAAAATGAAATCTGATGAGTACAAGAAATATACCTTTGAAAGTATTATATTCATTATGTCTATGTATAAACACACACACAGACACACACCCTACAACACACAAGTGCAGGTATTTGGACGACTGGTAAGAGTTCATTCTCTCCTTTTACCATGTGCATCCCAGGCGTGGAGCTCAGGTTGCCAGGCTTGGCAGCAAATCTGTTAACTTGTTGAAACATCTCACTGGCCCAGTGCCTTGGTAACTTTAAATTTGTGCAAGACTAAAGAAATATGGGGTAAATGGAATGATTACTTTAAAAATGGGTTTTTCTTTTTGAGAGCAGAGGAAACTCCCAAAAGATTAGGACATAATTCATTGCCATGAATTCAGAGTAGACCTTGTATGTGCCTGCTATCAGGCAGATTATATAAATGTAGCACTCAATGCTTAAAGCAGCACACATTCTAGTTGATTCAAATCCCTCGTACTAAGAAGCAAAAATAATTTTTAAATATGAATGTTATAGCAAATATTAATTCATAGTTCGAGCTCATGCTTATGAAAACAAGGTGGCTTTTTTATCTTTATTTTTAATTTTTTGGAGATTATAGTTTGATTATAATGTTTCTCCCTTTTTTCCTTTCACATTCTCCCATATACATGTCTCCAATCTCCTCCAAATTTATGGCCTCTTTAAAAACACAAATTCTTTACGTATGCACAAAAATATTTCTTTTCTTACATATGCACATATATTTCTAAATATAACCTGATAAGTCTATATAAAGCTACCAGTGTATATGTTTTGAGGGTTGCCTGCTTGACATTGGAAAGATAACTGGTGTGGTCCTCCTTAGTGAAGGCCACTTCTCTGGTTCCCATCTTCTCTCAGATCCCTATAGTTCTTAGGATAGGACTGAAGCCTTGTGGGCTCTCTGTTCATTTTGGCATGTTCGTTGGTGTCATAGATTGCTTCATTTTAACTTGGTCAATAGGGACCTCTCTTAGGATTCAATAGGGGAAATATAGACATTTCTGAACTGTTTGGGTTGGGAGATATACAGATGTGTGAACTGAACATAACTGTTTGCTGAATTGCATGTGCTTTTTATTCAAGGTTCAGGACAGACATAATCTTCATTAAATATGATACTAGAATGAAGGTTTAGCATAGGGTTGTGCCATAATGAATATGTTAGCTGATACATTCATGACAGCTATGCTGTTTTTTATCTTGGAATTGAACGTAGTTTGTTTTTCCTTATAAATATCTTGAGCAAATATTAGTGGAAAAGTCATTGGACTACACACATTGTAGATGCCAGTGTGGAACTGAGGTAAATAAACTGCTAAAATCTGACCCAGAGGAACTTATGTCAGAATTATAATTCCATATTCAAGGCACATAAAAAGCTGTAAAAAGTGAGGTAGTACCATAGGATATGAGGTGACCAGCCTCCACTGAACTATATCCTGAGGTCTATATCATCCTGTTTACTATTCATCCATAATCTGAGTTATTTATAGGCATAACCTAAATATTTAGGGATTAAATATATTTTAATGGTTTGTAATTAACTCTTAAAACTTAAAACAGTGGCTAGACACGTAGCCAACTCACATTTGTGAAAGCTAGTTGTTCTATTTTTAGGAATTTCAAAATCAGTTATTAGACTCTGGGTAACTTAGACTCAACTGTGCTTCCCTCTTTCAGACAGCTACTTGATAAAAATTTGCCTCCATACCACTGGGCATGAAGTTTATTGAACACAAAAGATAAACTTACAATTAAAGTTCTTCTTGAGCCTGATACCAGGTTCTGATTTTTCTCCAGTCACCTGATTACTTAATCTTGTTCTTACTTTAAAATTGACTGTATTACTGAGCCAGATGAACCAATTGTGTTGACCATTTCTGGAGCCGTAATTATTTGGTATCTTTGATGACTTATTCTTCTTTTGGTGGTCTTATTCTGATGGAGACCTTCATTAGGCTTAACTTGTCTGCTTTTACTTTTGACCGTTGCCCTTGCTAGGTCCAACAAAAAATAATTCCAAATACAGAGGGATAATCATGGATTTGTTCAGTGTCTGTGTGGATCTCCAAAAATATTTCTAATTCTAGAAGACACCATTGGTGCTCTCTCGGTGCCTTTCATCATACCATCACCTGCGTTTTTCTGACACCTCTTTTCCAGGCCTTGGGTGGAGCAAACAGGAGGTGATTTAATGAGTGCATACTGCTGAGGTAGTAAGGAGTGTTTTCATACCGTATTTGATAGCAACTGAAGTTAAATAACTAACATCTTTTTTCCTCAGGTGTAACTGTTAGGCCTGAGTCTCAAGACCTTCAACAAGACCACCATGGAGCCGATTTTCTGATGCATTCACACAAGGTTTCTTTATTCTTATATGTTGGCAAGCAGGGGCTTCATTCTACACAGCAACACAGCAGGTGAGGGAGGAAAGCCCCTAGCTCACAGCGCAAGGGGTCTTTAAAGGGAAAAACTGCAAAGAGAGAGTTATATGCCTTGACTGTGTAGGGGGATATGCTTATGTTGCAACTGGCTCTAAGTCAAGAGAGGATTTTTGTAGCTTTTCACAAAAATACCTGGCAGCTGTAAAAACTTGTTTGTCTGGCTTCTGATTGACTATCCTCAGGTCTCAGGGCAGCCAGGCAGTTTTTGGGACACTAGTGGCTTTTCTTGGAATTCCCAGGTACACGAAGTGGGGCACCTGGGATGGGGTGCTTGCCAGATTAGATTCTCACAAAATGAAGCCTGCCTTTAAAATGGCTTTAGTCTTAGCTCTTCATTCCCTCCTTCTCTTAGGTACCAGGGTGCCCAATCTTGGGGCCCTAAACCCATGACCATGACCACTGATTCAATGGGTTGTAGCTTTCTCCAGTCTCTCAGTTGAGAATTTCATATTAAGTCTGCATTTTCTGGACCACCAGTTGAATAGTTTCTAGCCTCTGCTTTTTGACTCGTGCTAGCCAATTTAAAATGCAAGGGCTGAAATTCAAAAGAAGAACTAATATGAGCAAGAGTCCGAGTAGGATTGAAACAAGAGTGATTATCCAGGAAGAGTTATTAAACCATGATTCAAACCATCCTTGACTGACTTCCCAATTCTTTCTTTCTCTTTGAAAGTCCCTCCTGCACTTTGGCCATGGAATCCTTTACAAGCCCAGAATGGTCTTTATAGAAACAGCAGTCTTCTCCTAGGGCAGCACATAATCCTCCCTGTTGTAAAAATATTAGGTCCAGTCCCCTTCTGTTTTGTAAAACTACTTCAGCCAATGATGAGAGGGAGTACTGCAAGTGAGAGATGGAAGTCTCCAGGCATTCTGTATCAACAACTATAGCTTCTCTAAAATCAGGCTAATGCTTCCTTTGGGACAGAAGAGAGGCATTTCCTGTCCCCAACGCCACAAGACTCAACTCCTAGAGGGACACTGAGGGGGAGGGTACTTATGGGCTCCCTTCTTATTCTAGGTAGCCTGGCACCCTGTTCCATTCTATCTAGGAAACTTTGGTAATCATGATAAATGAGCCGGGGTATCAACTTGATGAGGGCACATTATCCTCTGGAATTTTTCAAAACTGTAGTATTGCACAAGGAGTTAAACCAGATAAGCATGCCCAGCAAGTATCATTTTGGGGGGTTAGGTATTCTGCCATACTGGTTGTGAGGGGATAGGTTGAATTGAAAAGAAAAGCCTTCGGCAGCTGGAACTTCACCTAAGCAAAGCCCTTGTCCTGTTACTTGTTCTAGGGTTATGGAATGTGGTGAATACTAGTGACATTCAACAGACTTAGCCACTTCAGAGATAGTGCCCTGGACTGCAGTTCTCTCATAATAAGGGGGAGCCTTGTCATAACAGAACCAACAAGAGTTGGTTAGGGTCAGCAATGGGGAGTTTAGAACTATGTAAGTTCTATTTGGAAGCTCCAGGAGGGGATGCTGTTCGGGCTGAGGCAATGCCAATAAAGCATCTTCAGCAACAATAACTAAAGCACCCGGAGTTGGTATGTTAGGTGAAAAGGTGGTCAGAGCCTGGAGTCGGTGTTCCGGTCTCTTCAGAGGCATAGGTGGGAGGGTGGGTTTTGGATTAAGTGCCTTATTGGGGGCCGATTACTGCTGGTGGTTTTACTAGCTCTCTCTTCAGCTGAATTATGAGGGTGGTTAGGGCATGTCCTCCATGTCTATAATACATCATACTCCAATGTAGGCCTGATGGCCATCATGTGTTCTGTTTTCTCTGGTTGGTGAATGTAATTTTTACCTGGTCTAAGTAGCCTGGTACTCAAGGCTTGTCTGGCTGCAAGAGGGGGCAGCGGCATACCAGATCGAGTTTACATGAAGGTGACCAAGTCTGAATTACTTACAGATCATTTCCATTCTCCATCATTAGAGGTGACATAGGCCCAATTTTTGCAGAAAGAGGACTCGAGGCCTCCACACTGCTTCGTATCCCTGAGGTTACCTGGGCACATGTAAAAACCATACCTTCTGGCCTCTTTTGGCCCATCGCTCTATAGACATGGTTCAGATCACAAAAGCAAAAATGCAGGTCAGGCCACCAGGTATTCAATGGGTCCACATGGGTAGTCTGGTATAGAGTCTCATCTGACTCTCTGTCCAAGAGAATCCCAGTCAGTTTGAATGGTATGTGGGGTTGCTCTCTTTAGCAGGTGCAGGAGGAATCAGCATCAACATTAACAGGATGAGGAACAATGCTTGAGCATGACCTGTAGGGGCCTGGTGTGGTATTGTGAAGCTTTCCAGCCATCTCCTCAGTAGTCCTCTTGGCTGGTGAATGCATGCGAATGATGGACCCAGGCGGCCACTCTGTCCACTTTTAGGGCTGTGGGCATAGTCATCAAGATGATAAAGGGTCCCTTCCATTGTGGCTCTAGGGACCCCTGCCAATGACACTGAAATGAAGACCCAGTCTCCCTGCCAGAACCTGTGGGGTTAAGAGAGGACAGCAGATTCCTATATGGTCCTGAGTTTGGGCCATATATGCTTGTGGGTCCATTGCAGTCATCAGATGATATCAAGCACATCCGGGTTATCCAGTTCTGCCTAGAGTTCAGATTGGAGACTGAGAATAATAGGAGGAGGAGTACCAAATGTGATTTTAAAGGGAGTTAGGCCCATCTGTTATGGGGAATTTCTCACCCAGTATAAGGTGAAGGGAAGGAGAGTAACCAAGTCTGTGCCAGTCTCTAAAGCTAATTTAGTCAAGGTCTCTTTTAGGGTTCTGCTCATTCTCTCTACCTGAACTGAACCCTGGAGTATATATGCACAATTTAATTTCCAATCAATCCCCAGAACGGTGGCTAGACTCTGATTCACCTGAGATACAAACGCTGAACTGTAGTCCTACCCTATCATAGTGGGAAACCCATACATGAGCAGTATATCTTCCAGCAATATTCTGGTCACTGTCTCAGGTCTGGTAGGGAACCCCTTGATCCATCCAGAAAAGGTATCTATGAAGACTTGAAGATACCTATAGCCGAACATACTGGGTTTGACTTCTGTGAAGTCATTTTCCCAGTATGCACCTGATTTCTTTCCTCAGAACTGAGTTCCGGAGTTCTTGGGTTTGGAGATGGCATTGATTACTTGGCAGGCCTGGCAGCTGTTGACCAGGTACTCTGTAATCTGGCTTCCATTTTCTATTTTTACTTCTGAATGCCACAGCAAGTCCTGCATCTGACGAATTTGTGCAGGATTTGAAGGCCGAATTGCTTGGGCAGGATGACTTTACTATCAGCTGCCCTCCACCATCATCCAAGGCATTGTGTCATAGAAAGGGATTTTATCCATATCAGATCTTCCCGAGTGTATTTCGATTCCTCTGGTAAAGCCAGGGGCCCAAGGTACACCAAGACGGGGCCAAAGTGGAGGTTATTGCCAACTCCCTGGCCATTCAATCAGCCAAGCTGTTTCCTTTTTGTATTGGGCTGCCCCCTTTCTGGTGGCCAAGGCAATGTATTATGCCCAGTTTTTTTGTTTTTGTTTTTGTGGAGGAGGGCATAATGTCTTCAGAGGTACAAAATTTCAATTTTTTAAATTTTCTTCCCCTCTGCTGTCAGCAGGTCCCTTTCTTTGTATATGGCCCTGTGCATGTGGGCAGAGGCAAAGTCGTAGTGGCTGTCTGTGTACACATTAATCTTCTTTCCCTGTCCCTCTCTAAAGCCTTGGTTAATGCTATTATTTCGGCTTTTTGGGCTGAAGTCCCTGCTGGCATTGGTTCTGCCCAGACTACTTCATTTGTGGTTGTTATTGCTGCTTTCACATGCCTTAGTTCATCCGGCACAAAGCTGCTTCTATCCATGACCCATGTCTCCTCTGCATTTGAGAGAGGAGTTTTAGGTCCTGTCATGTGCAGTGGGAACAGTCATGCAGCAGTGGGGCTTCCAGGTCTGGGTCTGGCAGCAATGTAGCTGGGTTTAGAATTGTTGGAACTTGAAACATTATTTTTTCTGGGTTAAGGAGCAGAGTCTGATAATGAGTCATCCAGGCGTTACTCAACCATTGGTTGGGCAGCTGTTTAAGTACCCCTTCCAGTTCAATGGTGAGATTTTGTCCTAGAGCTGACTTGTCAGCATCCTTAACCATCATGGCCACTGCTACTATGATGCGAAGGCAAGGGGGGCTGCCCATGGCCATGGGGCCTAGTTTCTTGGATAGGTAAGTTATTGGTCTTTTCCATGGCCCTAGGGTCTGCATGAGCTCACCCTTATTTATTCCCCAGTGCTCATCCACAAACAGTTAGAAGGGCATGGTCATGCCCAGAAGCCCTAGTGCCAAGTTTCTAGAAGCCTTGGCTTGAATGTTTCAAATACCTTCTGTCTGTCCACTGTGCAAATAAAATCTTATTCCTTCATATAGGGGCTTGGCTAGTTCAGCAAACCCCAGAATCCAGAGGTGACAGAACCCGGTGGTACCGAGGAATCCCCTTGCCTGCTTAGCAGAAGCACAGGTAGGAATCCAGTACCATTTCCTTG
The DNA here is from genome assembly GCA_028555095.1 of Dicrostonyx torquatus. Taxonomy (NCBI): domain Eukaryota; kingdom Metazoa; phylum Chordata; class Mammalia; order Rodentia; family Cricetidae; genus Dicrostonyx; species Dicrostonyx torquatus. The sequence continues at coordinate 5,494,526 of JAQHUG010000127.1, read as the reverse complement.
CAGGCATCTGAGAGCCATCTCTGTCCCCCTTTGAGGACATACCCCAGGTACATTATCTGTTGTTTGCAGATCTGGGCCTTCTTTGCAGAGGCCCTGTATCCCAGGCTTCCAAGGGCCTGTAGTAGATTCTCCATCCCTTTCAGACACATTTTCTAATTGGCGCAATCATCAAGAGGTCATTTTTTGATGCAGTGTAACAGACATATCTGGGTTTTGGGCTTAGTACTCACCGAAGTCCTCATGTAGGGCCTCATCAAAGGGAAGTGGGGAGAGAGACAGAACCTGCCTCTCCGAGAGAAAGACACTTACTACTGGGGGCTAGTTGCAAACTGAAGAAATGCATTCTTAAGTCCAGGACCGTATACCACTGCTCGTCAGGGCCAGTGTCCTGAGAAAGGGTTTGGCACTAGTGCAGGACTTCAGTGAGGCAAACAAGAGGGTAGTAGATATTCATTCCACAGTGCCAAACCCCCAGTAGTAAGTGTTGTGGTTCTGGCATTTTAAGAGAAAAGTCACGCCCAGTCCCTCCCCCATCCGCTGAGGCAGGCTGATCTTCAGCTTCCAGCCTGAGAGGTCTCTCTTTCCTGTCTTTCTCTCTCCCCACTTCCCTTTTCCAGAAGGGACCTGAGGTATTGGCAGACTTTTACAGGATCTATGTGAAGATCCAGAACCTGCCTTTTACCAGCAGCGGGGAGGGTGTTGTTTCAGGCCAACTGAATGAGTCTCAGGATTCTAGCAGTCACCTTATATGTGGAGTGGTTCCCTTTGCTTCGAGGGACCTGAGGTATTGGCAGACTTTTACAGGATCTGTCCCTGATCTTCACATAGACAGTGGGCTGGAAAGATGCCAAACCCATGCCTCCCGTCTCTGTCCATGCTACGAGAAACTTTTGAAGCTAGTTCTACTTGGAGGGATCAGGTTCCATAGGTTTTTAGTAGAGCCTATATTCCTCAGTCAAGCTGCTGGTGACCAAAATATGGACCAGCACCCCATTAGGGTTGAGTAGCTTAGCCCTGTCACTACAGAAATTTATTTATGCTTTCATCTTTGTAAGCAAGTCTCAGCCCAGGAGGAGATATGGGCATTCCAGTATCACCAGGAAAAAATGGATTACCCATCCCATTTCTAAGTCCACCATTCTTCAGGTAATCCATGAGTAGGGTTTGGTGGCTCCCTGTACCCAGGTCTTTTTATTAGATATAGGCCTCTCTTGTTTTAAGAATACTGAGGTTTTGCTCTGGTGTCTACCATAAAGTCAATTTTCTTCTCCACCTTTAGAGTTACCCTGGGTTCGGGAAGGGGCTTGGTTGATTCCCTTAATCACTGTCCACATGTAACTGCAAGACATTGGTCTTTTGCTACTTCTTTGGATATTCTCTTGCCCAGTGTCCTTCCTCCTTACAATATGCACATTGATTCCTCCCCTAGTCTCAGGTGTTTCTGATCTTTGCTTCTGCCTTCTCTATTGCCAGAAGTTGCTTGTCATATTCCCTGGCATGAGCCATCTATCTCTCTTGATGTAGCAAAAATGTTGGTTAACTTCTAGTGGTGGCTTTCCTGCTGTGCTTCTATCACTGGAGTAAGGCTCTTTTCTTGTCTGTTTTCCGTTTTCAGTTCTTTTTCCTCTACACTTTCCCTAGTATTAAAAAACTTTCTCTGTCACAATCATATCTCTGATATTTCGCTTTCCTCGTCTGCCTAGTTTTTGGAGCTTTTTCTTTATATCTGGAGCTGCCTGGTTTATAAAAGCAAAGATCAAGGATATTTCTGCCTCTGGTGCCTCCAGGTCATAGGGAGTATAATGCCTGAAGGCCTCCTGCAAGCATTCCAGGAAGGCTGCGGGATTTTCCTCAGGTTCCTGTCTCACATCATATTGGTCATTTGCCTGGCCACTTTCTTGAGAGCTACCAATAGAGTCTGGCAGTAGACTTTGAGTCTCTCCTTACCTTCTACTGAGTTATGATCATCTCCTGACTGGACAGTAGGGAACACTGCATCTATAAGTGCTGAATCAGCAGTGGGCTCCCCAATAGGTCCAGGGACAACTTTGCAGGCTTCTGTGATGATCCTGTTTCTTTCTTCAGTGATGAAAAGGACCTGCAATAGCTGCTAACAATCATCCCAAGTAGGCTGCAGGATAAAAAAGGGCAATTTTTAGGAGGTTAGTGAGGTCATGGAGACTCTTAGAAAAGGGGGCAATTTTCGAATATCAATTGTACAAATCACTAGTGGCAAAAGGCCAATAGTGATACTGTTGGTTTCCATCCTCCTTTGGTATCCCAGCTGGACTCAGTGGTAGGACCACATGACCATGAGGTTGGGGAATAGAGTATTTTCCCATTTCATGTGGGTAGCCTGGGCTGGGCCTTCACCTGCTGCCTGATTCTCTAGTGGAGCTTCCATAGCATTGTCCTCAGCAGGTTCAAGGGGTTCTGGGGGAGGCATTTAGGGTGGAGGAAAGATGTCTTCCTCATCTGATCCTCCTTGTGGAATTGGGGTGGAAGCAAGTCCCCTGGGTTTTCTCTCAACAGTTAGAACCTTAACTTCTTGAGGCAAAAAAAAAATGTTTAACCCACGGTGGAGGATTTTCTATAAGTCCCCACCAGGTGACTATATAGGGAATATGATCTGGGTGGCTGATTCTTTGTTGGTAAATGGTTTTCTCCACTACACCTATAAGCCAGCATCAAAGGATCCCTCTGCTGGCCAACTGACATTGAAGGAGGGACACTCTGGGCTGCAAAAGATATTAAATTTTCACTTTCTAATTTCCACACTGTTATGTGCAGTCACCTTGAAGTCAGCCCAATGTGCAAGGCAAAGCTGTAAGGGAGAAGAGGGAGCATGTCCTATGTTAGCAGTCAGTGTCAGCTCAATTGTTAAAACAATGGACAGAGATACAAAGAAAAAGACAAACACAAGGGCCCAATGAGAGGAAAAATACCTTGAAAGTAGAGTCAGAGGTCTGTGGTCTTAATGAGTTCTTTTGTCTGGAGTCCGGGGGCTCTAAAATGCCAAAAACTGTGTATTTTGGGGGCCCTTCATCCCCCAGCAGGGTTGCCTGGTCCCTGTTCTTTTCAGGACCTGGAATGTCTCCCAGATCCTTGCAACCCAAGCCTTACAGTGCATCTGCCTAGGCTACCTGAGCTATTTCATAAAAACCAGAAAACTGGATTTTTGGAGGATTCCATGTCTCAGAAGGAGCCAGAGATGTAAAAGGAAAACTGAAAGTAAATGAAGAGAGAGGCAGTTAATTGACAGATACAAATGGGAACTCACCAGCTACTCTGAAACCTCTGTGGTCAAGGGTCCAGGGCTCATGGAGGATCCAGGAATCCCAGACAAGCCCCCAAATGTTTGCCTGAGTTGTAAGACCTCCAAAGAGACCACCTCTGAGCTGACTTTCTGATGCATTCACATAAGAATTTTTTTTTTTAAATCTTACAAGCTCGCAAACAGGGGCATTGTCATACACTGACAGAGTGTGTAAAGGAGGAAGGCCCCTAGCTCACAGTGCAAAGGGTCTTTAAAGGGAAAAACTGCAAACAGAAAGTTACATGCCTTGGAATTACCAAACTGGGTAGGGGGATATGCTTATGCTGCAACTGGCTCTAAGTCAAGAGGGGATGTTTTTGTAGTTTTCCATAAAAACACCTGGTGACTGTAAAAACTTGTTTGTCTAGCTTCTGATTGACTTTCCCCAGGTCTCTGGACAGCCAGGCAGTGTTTGGGCCATTTGTGGCTTTTGTTGGAATTTCCAGGTACACAGGATGGGGCGCCTGGGGTGGGGTGCCTGCTAGGTTAGATTCTCACAAAATGAGGCCTGGGTTTAAAATGGCTTTAGTCTTGTCTCTTCAGTAACTACTCTGAACGATGTTCTATAACCATTTACAAAATGTCAGTGGGATTTTGTTTCATAGACGCACTTATCCATGAACATAGCATTTGATTATTTTCAGTCCATTTGCTAAATCATTTTTTGTGATTTAAAGAAAAAAATTCACCAAAGAAAAAAATTCTTCAGGTACTTCTGGAAATCCCCTCCTAAATAAACCACAGGCATGTGTCTCTTGCCTCTGAGTCTGATTTTTGAGAAAGACTCAACCTGAGACACTTGTTCTTTCATTAGTTTGTCAATAACAGTGTGTAAAGAATTATGAACTAAATTCTGAAAAACACTTGAGTTCTAATACCCTGGTAAGAAAATTCTTGGTTAGAAGATCACACATTTGTTATTGTTCAACTCAGCTTCTGCTTTATTTTCAATGCTGTATCATGGCCAAACATTCTGTAGTGGTTCTTGCTGTGCTTTCCTTTCCCATGTCACTGCAAGATATAAGTGACACATGTGTACTTGATTTGAATTGAATATTTTACATTTAAATCTCAATAAATGCAAAAATGACATTATACTTGATTATGTGCCTTACAGTCTATATTTGTGGATTCATATTTCTATAATTTTTGAAGTATAATTCATTTGAAGGATGCATCAACCACCACTTATTGTAACCCAGGAATGTTTACAGATGCAAAAGTTTTACATCAAGATCACATGAGTCATATTTATTGCCATCTATGGATATACTTGCCCTTAGAAACAGTGAAAGAATAAGGAATTGGAATGGACATTTCTATAGGTAGGAAAAAAGAAAAAAAATCACCAATATGATATGATCGAAACATGTTTCACTTGTAATGATTTTCTATTTCTTTTCTTAATGGAAAAAGAAATTATAGGCCCTAAAATAATTGTAAATAAAGATAAATTATGAGTTTGTGTTTTAGAATGCTGAATTTCCAGATTTTCATATTGTATTAATAAAAGGAGTGCTAGACTACATATCTCAGTATTACAACTCAGTTTTTCTATCATTAAACTTTTCATATGAATGGAAAGAAATCAATTAGTGCTGTCAGATGTTCCTAAGTTTTACTATTTAAATCATAGTACATTAGTTGTGAATATTGATTAATCACAATTAATACTATCCCATTTTTATAATTCTTGGGTTTTCACATAATTTGCTCATAACACAAGACAAGTAAAAATTAAATGGACCTCTGTGATAACAGCCTTGTATTTCTTAATTCATAGGAATACATGCAAATATAATCATTTGGTATTACGTATTTGATGACCTGTAGTTTATGAAAATGATCCTTTTTGTAGATTCATTATCTATATTCCTTCTTGTAGCTGTAGAAAGAACTATTCATTGCAATTCTTTTGAACTTGGTTATCTGAATACTGTGATTCCAAGAATTTTTTATTTAAAATTTGGAGTTTTGTGAATTTTGCTGCAGAAATGAGGAAATGAGGATTTTCCTGTAGAGTGGGAATATCATCTTAATCTAACTCCTAAGGGGAAATAGCACTTGCTGTCAAGTGGGTGGGGCTGGCTGACATCCTGGCTCATGCATTAGTTTGAGAAATTTTTGTTTTCTCACTTTTCACATACTGCTATTGATTAATTCTTAATCCTAAGAAGTGATTTTAAATTTTTTACCAAGTAAGATCACTGACTCCCTGTCTCTGATAGCTTTGAGTACAGATTGTATCCTTTCTCAATTTTCTGATTGAAAGCATACTAACAGCATTGGCATCCCTTTATAAGACTATTCATTTTTGTGTCAAGGCACATGAAAAATATTCTACAATGAGATTGGGGAACTGTAGTGTGCTTAAGATCAAGCCCTGTCATCTTCCTGATCAATGCCCATTCTTTGCAGCCCTTCATTCTGATTTGAGTTCCAGACAGAGACAAGTACTTCATGAGTTGCAACAGTCAAAATTTTATAGAAGCGTGTGATTAAAAAGGACTTGATTCAATGATCAAATCATCTACAGTCCATTTTGAGGCAGAAGATTATTTTAAAAGAAATTTTGCTTTTTATCTTTACTCATGGATAAAGTGGAAGAGAAGTGAGAAATATAATAATACCCATTACTGAGAACTGTCTATGTACAGAAGTAATCCAGTTTGCTTGATGACCTCATTGTAGATACATGCCAAAAGCTTGTATTTATTCTTCTTCCAACATTAGTCTGTTTTTAATGTATCCCCTTTTAAGATAGCAACCTAATTATTGTCCTGTCCATAAATCTGGGACACGTGCATTATTTTGCCATTTAGGATGTAAATCCAACCAAGCATATGTTCAAAGTTTAAAGTGAACTCATTCATTTATTTTTCTCTTCTCTCATCCCTTATTTTCCAGACTATTTAGAGAAATGCCAATCTTTCAGAGTAAAACAGAATAGGCAAAATTAGAAGAGGTTAAATTTAATTCTTATGAATGTCTTCCAACCCCAAAATATTTCCAAGTTAGTTCAACTAATTGACTGTACAACTATGAAATGCCCCTAGCCATTGGCAGTAAAGGCCTATTCTGAAATAGATTTCTAACTTGGATTTTTTTTTAAAAAGTCATAATACAAGTTTGGCTTCTTCAAAAAATAAGTCAGCCTTGTGCACTTTTCTTCCATTTTCAGGAGAGTAACCACTGGTGAGTGAATGTCCATGCAAAAATTATCTTGTGGATGCTTACACATGTAAGTTCAACCTCAGACTCTAGACAGTTTCCCTAGTGTGTGGGGTGGGGGAAGTAGGAGAGGGAGGGATAAAAAAGGGAAAGAGAGAGGGGAATCTGATTTCAGTTTCCATGGAAATAGGCTAAATAAGGACTTTAACAGACAAGGGTATGGCAGTACCCAGCTGCTGAGTTTTAGCACAGTACTATTGAGACAAAATCTGAATGCATCCTAATCCTTTCTATTATGAAATCAATATTATATTTTGGTACCTGGAACATATCATTTTGGATACAAATTTTCTTTGTGACAGTGATAATCACTTACCCATTCAGTTAGCCTTGTGAAAAGAACTCAAATATAAAATACATACAATACCATTGCTTCATTTACCTCACATATTGTTTTATTATTACTTTTGTACGATTTTTACCCCCACTTTATATATATATATACATATATATGTATATATATATATATTTAACCTATAAATGAATACACTCAGAATTTCCTCTCCTCCACCATCTAAATGTCAGTGGAAAATTCTACACAAAAGATAGGTAAGACTGTTTCCAGGCTTCTATTGACTATATAAAGGGTCTGTGATATTAGCTGCTTGCTGCGATAATTTTATTCGTCCACTTGCTATAGTGCATTACAATAAAGTCAGGAAATGGAGTTTTCTTTCCATAAAGATAGAAGTATAATTCTGTGACCATTAAGCTAAATAAGGCACCATATGAATGTTTTATTTTTACAAAAGGTATTGGCTGTTAAACAAACAATAACCCTACACTGCAATCTGTAGGATGTTGAGTCATATGCATTTTTGGTAGCTCATCTGGAAAAAACAAAATGAAACAGCAACAAAAATTATAATAATTTCTGTCAAAGAGTATTTAAATATCTGGACATACTAAGAAAAAATAAAAGATTCCAGCTCATTTTCCTGGCCTGCTGCCATTTTACTCTTTAGTGTGAATCTATGAGGAGATTTGACACATGCATGAAAATGTGAAAGGAAGAGAAATAAAAAAGGATAAGTGTATGAGGCTTTGGATATACAATTTTGTTTGATTTCATATTTCTACAATGCATAAAGATAGTGAAGCATTACATTTCATCTCACAAACATATGATTTTGGAATGTCAATAAAATAGATATAAAAAGGTGAAAGTAGAAAGTTTAAAATCTTTTACACTTGGAATTTTAAATATTATACTTGTGTATTTATGTATATGCACACTGGTGTTTGCAGGAGATAGAGCAGGCGTCTTGGATGTGTATGCATGTGGGGAATAGAAGACAACCTAAGGTATTAGATCTCACCTTCTGTCTTGTTTGAGACAGTCTCTTGTTATTTACTGCTGGGTATGCCAGACTAGCTGAGCACTGAGCCTTCCACCTTGTGGTAGGAGTACAATGCATGACATTTTGTCCAGTTTTATCTGGATTCTGGAGATTTTAACTCAGCTTCCCTTTTAGTTTTTATTGAAAACAGATTCTTTTCTCATACAATACACCCCAACCACAGTTTCCCCTCCTTTCTTTCCTCCCAGCTCCCTCTGACCTATCTTCTCCTCCAGATCCACCCCCACTCCACTCTGTTTCCTTTCAAAGAATAGCAGCCTCCAAGAGACAGCAACCAAACAGGGCAAAACAAGATACAATAGGACAAGGCAAAGCTCTCACAATGAGGCAGGACAAAACAACCCAATAAGAGGAAAAGAGCAGGCAAAGAGTCAGAGACATAGCTGCTCACACTGTTAGGGGTCCCACAAAAACGCAAAGCTTACAGCCATATACTTGTGTAGTAATCACTTTATCCGTTGAGCCATCTCCCTAGCCACTACACTTGGGATTTGATACCTAGATTGGGAATGTAAAGGTCCATTGGAAGATATGATTTGAATATGAATAGCTTGTCAATGAAGGACTCATTGTGTTTCACATGATTCATTTCCTGGGTTTTGTGTACCAAATGACATAGAGACTTCTACCGCCTATAAACTCCACGTGCAAGCATAAAATATGGCTCTATCCTGAAAACGAATCAGGTGGAGAGGAACTGTGAGATTTCCAGTCATCAGTGAGATGGTTTTCCCTGTTAATTTTGTTTCTGTGTAGTTAGGTGTGGAATGATGTAAATACGTGTATTTAGACATCACGGAAATTCAAGTAGTATGAATATCTGAAAATTGTTTCTGAAAAAATGGGTCATTTTTATTATACTGATTTTTTCTTGAACGTATTTAAAAGAGAAAAATATTGCAGGAGTTGCCCTCTTGTTTTTTAGCCTCATTGGTATAAGTGCATGGCTTCTTTAGACCAACTATTTCTGTTCAAATCTAGGAAACTTTCACCTGTGTGTACTAAAAATTAGCAGCAGAAACATCTAGGCATGTTGATGTACAGAAGGCCTTAGCCATCATGAAGTAGAAGGGCACACACATACACACACACTCACACTCTCACACACACACATGCACACATGCATGCGCGCACACTTTGTACCAAAATGAAATTTATTTTATTTTGTTCTGTGTTTTAAGTCAGACTCTCTCTATATACATAGCCTAGGTTAGGCTTGAGCTCACAGGGATCCTCAGCTTCCCTAAAATGTTCAGCTTATAGGTGTGTGCCACTATACCTGGGTAAAATGATAGGGTCTATCTATCTATCTATCTATCTATCTATCTATCTATCTATCTATCATCTTTTTCTCTATTTTTATAACATTTGTCCTTGTTATTCAAAATTCAATACGTGTTTGTATACAGTGGAATACAATCATATCCACCTCCACTTTCCCCTCCAGCTCTTCCCTATTGCTCCAACACCCATCCCCCATCATCTTGTAATTTTTTTGACAACCCACTAAGTTCAATTAGTGCTGCCATATGTGCATGGGTGTGGGGCACCCACTGGAGTACTTTTAATCCTCTCAGTGATCACATTTTTAATAAAGAACCATTCTTTCTCCCCAGCAGCTATCAACTGCCAATAACTAGCTCCTTAGTAAGGGGTTTATTAATGCTTGTTGCTAGAAAGTATTTCAGCTTCTTGTGGGAAATTGTTCTGGGTAAGTTTTCTGTAGATAAAAGTGATGTGACTCACACATTGTCAAGCTGGAGGGGCAACTGCACTGTGATCGAGCGAGGTTTTATGCTTATCTGTTTCAGAACTGATCAAGCTTAACTAATTATGATTTCTACTGTTTGGATGTATTTTTGTGAATCATCTATTTGCCTAGTGTAAAGAAACCCAACTGGAAACTTGGTACAATTGTGGTGTTTCTAGAAAACATATATAAGATTTCTTAAGATTGCATATGTGGTTACTCTGAGAAATGTGGTCTCATGATCTTCTGACATGGATACAAATTTAAAAGTGTGGCTTAGCCTCAAAACTTACAAACTAATATGCAGTTTCAGGAGCTTTTTTCATAACGGATAATGGTAAAAAAGAGACTCATTTAGAATTTAAATAATTATATGTCTTTTTGTTTTTCTGAAACATAACAAAAATATTTGGTATGGTTTCTTACGTTTTGTTTTTCACCTGTTAAAACTATTTTTTGAGAAAAAAACTTAAACCTGGGTGGGTGTGGAGTGGGGAGGACCTGAAGTACTTGGCGGAGGGAAAGAATATGAGTAAAATATTTTTAAATTTAAAAATTGTTTTAAATAATAATAATATAAGATGCTTTGTTATGGAAAAGTAAAAGAAATTATACTGCCAGAGAAATGTTGAATAATTATGGCTGTTTTTTTTGTTTAAAATCATTAACAGATGCTGCCTTTAATGTTAAGATAATGAATGTACAATGTAGAGATAGTTTTCTAAAGCTTTGAAACACTGGTACATTTAAATGAATAAGAGATATTTGATGTATGTGTGACAGTTGTGTAGTTTGATTCATAGTGTTAGAAGCAGGAATGGTCCCTAAAGCTTCCATTGGCCCTTGGGAACCTATTCCTCATACTGGGCTGCTTCACCAAGCCTTAATACAAGGTAAGGAGCTTAGTCTTACCTCATTTTATATGTCATGATTTGTCAACACCCATGGGAAGCTGGCCCCTTTCTGAATAAAAGCAGAGGAAGAGTGGATTGGTGGGGAGAGGTGGGGGATGGGAATGGAATGAAAGGAGGAAGGGGAAACTGTGGTCAGGTTGTATAATTTTACAACCTGAATAAATGAATAAATTTAATTAATAGTAAAAAGAGAAATTTGACGAAACAAGGACTAAGACAGAGGTGACATGTTTCTTGTTTAACCTGTCGTTAAGTAATTCAATTCCTATATTTTAAGTTGAGGAATGGATCCAGCATAGTGGGTAAACGATAGGATCATCAACCATAAGACAAGAGCCTGACTGTATTCTGTATAAGTTATGGAAGAGTAATTATGGGACAATAAATAAAGGAAATGCAGGCCATTTTAGTTCATTAATGAAGTACAGATTAATTCATTTATTTTTGTTTTATCTTATCTTGTATTCTATCTTATTATGATTCCTTAGATGCCTGTTTGTTGTCTATGGACAGACAAAAAGGTATGGATCTGGATGGGAGTAGAATGTGGAGGAGCTGGGAGAAGGGTGAGGGGAAACCATAATCAGAATATACTGTATGAAAAAAAATCTATTTTCAGTAAAAGGAAAATTTAAAAAGTATACTTTGAGGCTTTAATATCTTTCAGAATTTGTTTCCCATTTACTTATCTTGTAAGTAAATGTCGTGGTGCATGTGTGGAGGTCAGAGGGCAACCATATAAAGCTGGTTATCTCCTTGCATTTTGCAGATCCTGAGGATCAAGCTCAGGTCTTCAGTCTTGCAGCAAGCACCTTTACCCACTGAACTGTCTTGCCTGTAGTGAAGCCTGAAAATTTTCACTACTGGTAGGTCTCATAATCTGTCATTTCCTACAGAACTGATTGGCTTCAGCTTCCTAAAAGGTGCTCTTTCCCTTGCTACAGGGAAGTAGAAAAGGTGACACACCCTCCCACATTGTAAGTCCGTAACTCAAGAGGCAGAAGTAGGAAGATTGCTGTGAGTTTGGGGTTAGCCTAAGATACATAGTACAGATGTATTTCAAAATGTCTGTGTATGTGTGTTGTGAGGGAGATACTTCACCAGGGACTCTCTTAATTCTACTTCCCCAATTGTCTTTGTGAGTTAGAATTTTCTAGTCATAAATAGCTATGTTGCATAGGTGGTGTTTCTATTAGACTAAATTTTTTTCATCTTCAGTTTTTTATATTTATTACACTTTGTATAGTTTTGAGAACTTTATACATGAATACACTGTAGTTGCATGGTTTCTACCCATCTCTTCCCCACCTCAACTCCTTTTATGTATTCTTAAATTCTTCTTCTGAAATTTTTGTATATGTGTGTACATATGTATATGTATATATACACACATACAACTTATTATGCACAATTGTTGTTTCCCATGTGTGACTGACCATTAAGGATTGAATGTTTGATCCTGAGCAAAACAGGTTCTCCTCCCTCAGCATCCATTCACTGCCTGTGGCTCTTAATTTAGTGTCAGGGCCTTGAGCAATGTTCTGCCATCTCTGTTTGACATATCAACTGATATCGTTTGTATAGTCTTATGTCGGCAACTGTACTGAGAGTTCACGGGCGCAACATCCCAGTCATGCCCTGAAGACATGGTCTTGCAGCAGTTTTCCACAACCTTTAGGTCTTACAATCTCTCCACCCCCTTGTCCATGATGCTCCCTGAGCCGCAGGTGTAAAGGCTATGTTAAAGACATCTAAACTCCCTTGTTTAAATAACAAGGTTTCTGTGGTGGCATCTCCCTTCCTTGAGATATATGACATTCACTGATTTTTCCACCAAATCGATGCTATGGATGACTGAAAAATATTCACTCTTTCCCAAGACTGTAAGTTGGCAAGATGGGGTGATCACCTTATTTTATTTTCCATTCCTTTTCCCTTTTTCTGGACCACCAATCCGTGATTCTAGATAAATTTTCACAATTCTAGACCTTGGAAGAAATTTCTGTCATTTTGGGTCTGTATGACTTGGAAATTTTCTTCAAATGTAGTTTTCAACCATGGAACTATTCATTAGCAATTTGTAAATTACATGTTCAGATTTCTTGTCTTTAAAATGTATTGTTTGGGTGCTCTCAGATGTGTTAATATATAGGGAGCACATAGAACGTGAAAATATAATATTGTAGGGTTTTCTATGTACAGCTAAAACTCTTGGCCTACCTTCATAAAACACAAAGGGCCAGGCTCCCAAGGAATTTAGATACCCTTGCGTTGGTTAAGCATATTGTAAAAAGTGATATGTAAATGTATGTACATAAATGCACTAAAAGTGCACACCCATGTATAGTGCAGTTATGTACACTTAAATATATGCTATGGGTGTTATATACATGCACATGTACTTGTGTTCTGTGTAGTATATGTTCATATATATATCTGTGTATGTACTGTGCCTGTCTGTGTGTTGTGGAGCAGAGCCAAAGGGTTATTGCCAGTTTTGCCTAGTTGTTCACACTTCTTTGGAGGCATCATGGCAATTATCTTGGTAACTCTGGTACAACAAGCAAAAGCACTTTTTAAAAGGCATATTAATTGAAAGACTATCTTGGAAAAAAACTGAGAGAAACACTTTTCAGGAGTCATAGAAGAGAAATCAAGTGAATTTTTCTCAGGAGTGAGACCAGAATGGGTTTGAGAAATGGACTGTCAGAGCCATTTCTGTAGGAATTGGACAATGAACTTTATAGATCCCAACAAATATACAGCCCTTGAACCTCATATTAGATGCTACAAAGTGGGACTACTATTCCTCCACCTCAGAAGTCTTACTTTATTATGACTTAACAGAGGGTGGTGTAAGTGGCATAGATGAGTTTGCAGTGATTTATGTTCAGGGAAAGTGAACCTGGGATTCTCTCCACCTTACCTTAGGTAAACACAGAAGGATTCCAAATGCATAAAGTTTAAACTATAAGAGAGTCAACAGGTTCTTCCTCAATCAACCTATATTATATCTAGTTTCTGTCTAGTAGTCAAGAGAATTAGACTTTTAGTTGCTTGTGTGTGCAAGACATCTATCTTTGAAGGTACTTGTCTGTCCGTGGTAATAAATGTTTATTTCCACTCTCAGTATTATCAAGATGATCAAGACTATTTCCATTTTTGTTGGCAGGTCAGATCCCACAAGTATGCACAAGCTTGGTGTATAAAGTTTGAGATAGGACTCAGTTGGGAGAAGGTTCTTCGGGGATGTAATATGCTATTTCCAAGGAGTGTGTAACCAAATAGCCTGGAAGTAGGCTGCTTTTATTTCCTGGTTGACAGGGCACATGTCTGTATGTAGGCTTTGTCAGTTGTTCACTCTGTATATGTCTGTGGATTGTGTTTACTGTAATTTTGAGGTCTTAAAGAACAGTGGTTCTCAACTTGCAGGTTGAGACCCCTCTGGGGGTCAAATGACCTTTTCACAGGGGTCGTCTATCAGAAAACACAGATATTTCCTTTGTGATTTGTTACAGTATCAAGATTACAGTTATGAAGTAGCAATAAAAATAATTTTGTGGTTGGGGTCACCACAACATGAGGAACTGCATTAAAGGGTCACAGCATTAGGAAAGCTGAAAACTGCTGATACAGACTTTGCCACAACAGTGAAAGTATTGTAGTATTTTGGTGTTCCTCCTGGTAACAAGGGCACAGTGCAGAGATATCCTTTCCTGGTTCTTCTTGGAGAGCTATGTTTAACTGGTACTAGAACATAAATTAACACTACAGGATAAAATGAGTCAAAATATAAATGAAGAATAAATGAACAGAAGTAGGCACTAGGCTTGGCATAAAGAAATCAGTATTTGGAAGAATCTTAGCGAAAAAGAAGTTTTTGACTGTCCATTAGCCAAAATGAGGATGCCAGGATCGCAGTCCCACTGAGGTCTTTCTTAATTTAGGGCAGTGCAGGGGTCTTGGAAACTCTTTTAGAATCTGATGACAGCTATGACCCTTCTCATTAGCAAAGTTTATATATTGAACATACACATATTTTGCATGTAATTTAATTTTGGGGACGTCAAATGTTTTTCCCTTCTCTAGCTCATTCATGATCCCTACTTTGAGAACCGATAATTTAGATAACACAGTATTTGGCAGTAAATTGGCACAATGGAGAATAAACTGAAGCTAGAAACTATATTTAAATTATAGTTCCATACCCTCTTCCAACTAGTTTCGTGAACATTTCACTTCTCTAGGTTTTGGTTTTCCCATGCTTTCTTTGTACTTTGCAAAAAAACCTCTGTTCTTTACTAAGTAATTTTCTTTGAAGCCTTGTGGTGCTAATTTGATTCTAATACAAAGCTTTATGTGGTGACTACAGCTCTCTGGAATTCCCTTTCCTTTTCTTTGCATGGCACTCTCATAGATATCAGAGGACTTCAGATAAATCACTTGGGAAGTGGGAGGGGACAGATGAGAAGCAGGCTTGTGAAAACAGATTAACACTAACTGTTCAGGTGAACTGACTCTAGTTTATTAGCTTCCCTCTTTGTTTTCTGATGTGGGAGTGTTCTCCTGTATTTTGTATTACTCTTATTGGTTGAATAAAGAGCTGCCTGGCTTATAAGATGGGTCAGCCCTTAGGTGGGTGGAGTAGACAGAATGGAAGTTCTGGGAAGAGAGAAGGAAGTGGCCAGACGCCACGAGCCACCATCGCAGATGGATGCAGGTTAGACCTTTCCGGTACATCACCACGTGGTGACTTACAGACTTTTATAATGGGTTAGTTTATGAGGTGAGGGCTAGCCGGGAAAAGGCTAGTGATAATAAGCCAGGCAGAGTTTAAATGAATACCGTCCTCAAGTGGTTATTTCGGGTGCAAGCAACCAGTAGCTGAGTGGGCCAGTGGCTGGGGGCTTGGGAGCCTGGCGGCTGGGGAACACAACCCGCACACCTCTCCCCCCTATGGGAACCTACAACCCGCACCTCTCTCCCATAATTTACAACAGTTTTCTCCTGGACTGACATGAAACAAAAACAAGCAGTTGAAGCCACCACAGCACCGCAGGAAGGGACTCTGCCATGTATTGGCTCTAGCATTCTTGGTGGTTTTTTTTTTGCGAGTGAAGTACCAATATAATATTTCCCCTTTCATGATACATGCTTATAAAAAATAGCCTTATTTTCTAATACCTGGTGATTTTCATTTAGCTCGAAGTAAATCACCCCAAAGCAATGTTCAAATGTCACCAGACAAGCCAGACATAGAAAGTAAGAAGTGTTACTCTCTTCATCCCCACCAATTATCTATATCCCATTTTAAGGTTTGTAGTCCAACCCCTATATCCAGGTTTGTACCTTCTTCACAGTTTCCCACCACATGGTAATCCAGCTTAGTATTAATGTAACCTCAAAACCTAATAATTCCTTTCTGTGGTAACCCACTGCATTTTTATATAGCTCTAATCTTGGGCAGAGATATACTTTGGAGGTTTATATCCTGAGCCGTAGTGCTACAGTGTGAAGTTGGCAAAGCAAATATAATAATGCCTTGAGTTCTTTCTTTTTGTCCCAAGTGCCTCCCAAACACCATCTCAATTCTTACAGTCAACTCGCAATATCACTCAAACTTTAGATTTCCAAGTCAAAATCATGCTTTATCTGATCTGTTTGCTTGTGTGTGCCCAGTCTTTAGATCAATGTATGGGTAATATTAGGCACTCAAAATTTACTGAACTTACGTGTATTTACTGTTGTTATTCCCCACTGTACAGATGAAGAAGCAAACATTCACAGAAGTCAAACACTGCTACAAGCTGCAGGGATACTTTAATAGGATCCAAAGGAATAAAGCCATTATGAAGAGGGTACCATTTGTGTTCAAGAGGCTTTGCCTCATACCATACCACACCCCGAAGGTGACTCTCCATTCGACCTATTCTCATGAGGGACACAGCCAAGGTCTGTTGCTGGGGCTGAAGGAAGGTAGTGTCATAGTCTTAGAATGCCACAGACAATTGGGCAGTGGTTATTCAAAACAAACAGTTTCTCAAAGGTCTTTTTAGAGCAGTAGATTGCACGAATAACTGTGGCCATGGAAGAGGCCTCTAATTATCTCACTTCTAACTAAAAATGGCGAAAGTGGTAGGAGAAGCAGAAGCCACATGAACAAAACCCACAAACTAAACAAAAGCAAAATGAAGATAACCCCTTCCCCAGTCAAAATAAAATCCAGCCAATCCATTAATCAAACAAGCAAAAACCAAAAACCAATCCAGCCCAAAACAAACAAACAGAAAAGAGTTATTAGCAGGAACAACGGCCAGGAATTTTCATGAGGGTTTGTTTTCCATTTTCTCTGGAACAAGCTGTACTTTCAGTGTGTGGTACTTGTTGGAACATTACTGTATGTCTGAATAATAATGTCCAATTTCAATTATCATTTTCTTTCTTGTAAAGCCCAGTTTCCTTGTAAATTCACATCTTCTGCTGAACTCCACTGAATGAGAGAATATCATTCGTCTTACTTTGGCTTTTCTTATTTTTCTTCTGAAGGCCCAAATATCACAGTATATTAGTTGACCAAGAGAAACATTTCTGATGAATGGAATATTTTCTTTGGTAAATGGACACCAAAAACCAACTTAAAACCAACCAAATAAGTTTCTTTGGTAAAGTGGACATTAATGTTTTGGTTGGAATTAATTAAAAAATGAAAAAAGTTGCTGAGATCATTCTTTCCCTTTTTAGCAATTTAAAAAGCAAAATTTTATGAAGACTTAAATATTTTGAGTTATTTCTACAGTGTCTTCTCCATGGCGGGGTTAGAACAATGTTGTCAGAGCATAATCAATAATAAATATCAACAAATACATAATCATTGCCTAACAATAAATAAATCTTGGCATGCAGTCCTTCAATAGAAAAATTCATTTCACAGTCAGAATTTCAGAAACCTTGATTTCAAGTGCTGAAAACAGAAGTTGACAAGTTTGAAAATGCCCTTCATTTAAAAATACAACATCTCAGGATACACAGAGACTCATGTTGGAAAACTAATATCTGTCATAAAACAAGTATCTGTCATAAAACAAAGTTCCACAGTAAGTCATTCTGGATGACCAAATTGATGATTAAATTCTCAACAAAATCCATTTAATTGGTACATGTGTTGTGTCCATTTTGTGAATTCACTAAGCTGAGGTGTTTCACATGGTTGACAATCAATAGCAGATTTAGAACACACTATTAAGAAAACGGTTTAGCAGCATATGATTTAAGAATAAAACCAATCCCTTCTTCAGTTGTGTTTTATAACTAATTGCCTAGTTGCAGGCCCATAAGAGAGAAAACTGAGAGAACATCTAAGATGTAAACCTTCCCTTTTGTGAAGAATATGCTTGTCTTTAGATGTAAAGCTCCTCATCTTCTTGTTCAGTGAACAACACATTAGTATGACTGATTAGTGTGTCTGCAGGGGAGACTGTGTGTGATGCACTATCTACAACCCCCAGCATATTTGTTAGAACTTTATAGACAAAAGCACATGAGAGCAAAAGCACAGATTTTCACTTGGTGTGAATACATCACAATTATTTGGGCTTGATTTGCTATCTAGGATAGTAGCCAATCTAAATCCAGTTCCAGACATAAAAGACATGTTTGTTCCATAACCAATGAAGCCTTATGGTCCTACCTTACATATGTATTTGGAAGGGGTAGTAGCTGCCTCATGAGAAAATCTGCAATTTCCCTCCCCTGTCTTAGCCATGCTGAAATGATGGAACTCTACTAGTAGTGCAACCCTAGTAAGTTACTTCATTCTTCAAGCCCTGCTTCCCCTTTGTGGAGGATGGGGAATTGGTACAATATATTTGCAAATGTCCTGAAAGATAATATGCCTTTTGGAAATGCTTACCATTATAGATGGCAAGGAAGCTACATCTCTAAAAAGGACAGACATTGTAGCTATTTGCCTCAAATGTAACCCAGGATTTGGTTTCATTTTACGGATTTGAAGAAATACAGGGGTCCAAGTCCAGCATACATACCCCTTCAGATCAAACTGTTTTTGTTTAGGTCTATGAATCATTGCCCTTGTACTTACAACTGTTGAACTATATAAATAATCTGGGCATGTTAATGTACAGAAGGCCTTATGATAAAGTAGAGAGATAGCAAAAAGGCATTTTAGGGGACTAGGAAGGTGATATCCAGCCAGTTTAGCAGGGGAGTTTGGCTGCCATTGTGGATAGGTTTGTACTGGTGATTTCTGTTGTCCAGGGATTTCCACCCATTTTCCTTTGAGCCCTTTATCTCCCAGCACTTTTATAAAGTGACTCATTGCCCAGGCTTAGACTTACCAAAGATCTTACTCTTCTCCACTAAGTCATGTAGAAGTCATCTCATAGCAAAGACATTCTGGCACTTTTTGACCAATGACGATTTTAGTGTTTATTTTCCTTTCCTTAGATACATGGGCAGATGTTGTTTATGGGCACCCATGCAAAAGTGCATATAGGGCCAAACCACAAACATCTGTACTAGTCAGCTCTTCTTTTTTGTTAATATAGAGATATTCTGTAGGTTCAAATAGATACCTGCTATTCCTCCAACATGTCAGCCATTTGGACTTGGTTCTGTGACTTTGCACCCTCAGAGGTTCCTGCCAAGAGCTGTAACTTATAAAGTAGATCCATCTGATGACAAAGAACAAGATATTCTAAAATAGATTTGCCCCAATTCTGTAGTGCTGGAGCTGTCATTGCTTCCTGGGTGCATTAACTAAACCATACAGGTGGTAAAGGTGTTATCAGTGGAGGAATACGACAAGTTCATTCACGAAAACAAAACACTTGCCTCACCTAAGTGAATTTCGGGTGACTCCATTTTAATTTGTGGATGATGTTCAGTCTATCCCATCTGCTTCAGAGGTCCTGGCTTTCTTTTGCTGATGAAAATTTTTACAGACTCTCCTTGAGTGTTGAGGTGCTAGATGAGACAATGAAGACCTCAAGCCACAGAACCTAAGTAGAATTACAGCTCTGCAGAAGTTTAGGAAGCCTTGTTGTTTGAACAATGCTTAAGGAGATTTTTTTCATGGCAGCTGACCTTGCAATCAGTTGCATTTTCAAACAACGTCAGTAACTTGTGCAGTGGGGTAATATGGGATCCTGCTTATTTATAAGTGTTCCTCTCTTTGATCTTATTTAAAACACTCTGAGTCCTGTATATGTGTGTGTGTGCACGTGTGTGTGCATATAAGTAAATTCTTTTTCATAGAAACCCCTTTACTTTAATGATTTTAAAGTTGTCACACCTGTTATTTTCATCTTTTACTTTTTTTTCAGTGCATGTTTCTTATCCTTTTGGAAACAGAGCAACTTTGACTATGTTTCATCAACATCAGCTTTTTGTTCTTGGTAAGACCTAGGGTGAAAATATATGAAGCAGATACCATCACACTGTGGTAATCTGGTCAACCACTCTGGTACTATCAATATCCACCATTTCGACACACTCAATTTCCTCCCGGTTTTCAGGATTTTTCTTCTCTTTCCTTTTTTTCTTAGAGGGCGGCAGGAAAGTCAGTATCACAGGTAAAATGGCAAAGCAGTGAAAGAAGGTGACGAATGCTATTAAAAACAAGCACCTGAACAGTGTACAGGTCAGATTTGAAGGCACAGCTGCGAGAGGAAATAGACCAACAATATAACAGAGGTAACTCTGTAAAATAGCTACCCCATGCACTTCCAGGGCATTTTTGACCCATTTAGTTCTTGTAAAATCCTTGCCCAGAACAAATGTGGATAACAGTGGAGCACAATTGTCAATTGTGTAGTTAATTCCATAGATTAAGCAGAGCACAGAAATGCAGTCCAGTTCTACTTTCCACAGTGTCATGAAGCCTAGCACTCCAAACTCCACAGACACAACTGTTAGAGTGATCCAGACATTGATCAGCGAATCTGCCACCAGGAATGCCGAGAAGAAGAGCAGGAACAAAGCACTGATGCAGGAGTTGTGCAGGGGGGCTCCCAGAGAGGAGGCATATCGATCCATGTACACAAAAGATGGATTAAAGACAATGAACTTCACCTTGGAAGTGACTGAAAGTCTTCTCAAGGTCTCCAAGAGATCATAGAGTTCTTCTCTGTTTGTTTCCATGGTCTTGGCCACCAAAAACATTCTAGAGGCCACTATATCAACCTCATCATTGTACTTTTTTGAGAAGATGATGTCCTCTTGAAAATGTGAATATTGAGGAGATTTCAGGAAGGAATTCCTCAACATGTCTGTGAAATTTTTCTTAGGCAAGTCAGTGGATATATTGAGTTTCCGAAGATAATTTAAGTAGCTTTCAAACCAGGATATCCGCACAAACCCCTTAGTGTACTCTAGAACATCTTCCTGTACACTAGAGTTCCAATATTCTATGGACTCATATATGTAAAACCCAATAACAGGACTGTAGTTGCTAAAGTACTTTTGCTGGGCAGTAGTGTAGTCAATGGTTTGTGTTGCAGTTGCGACGATGTTACTAAGGTCTGACCCTTCACTGACCTGCAGATAGCCCATTAAGGCGAAGGAAATATAAATAAGGTAAAAGAGGACTACAAAAGGCTTGACATAGGTGTTGGTTATCCAGTCACAGTAATAGCGCTTGAGGAAACATACCAACAAATGACTCTCATAAGTGTTTGCTTCCTCGCCTTCAGCTGTTTCCTCACTGAATCTAGCTGTCAGAAGAAACCTATACCATGCTGGCTTCTCCTGCAACACCTCAGGCTTTGGAACTTTTCTACAGAATACACTATGCTGGTAATTGTTTTCTATGTAGCCAGTGAACACAAGGCTGGAACCATAAAATGAGAGTACATAGAGGTAGTTGAAGAGGATTGCAATACAGGAATTGCAGCAGAAAATCCTGGCTGCCTCAATGTTCGTGAAAGGGCTGGCCCCTATGCCAAAGGTGACCAAGTACATGGCAGTGGTGAGAGAGAAGGAGAGCATGGAGTCTGCATAGACTTCTGCAGTTCGCTCTTTAACATGTTGGTCCTCTCTAGTTTTCCTCCACGAGGATAACATTTCAAAAGTCCCATATAATCCATGACCTGAAGAGGCAGAAAAAGATCAGAGTAAAAGTTATAAGGAACAAATCTTTGTAAAGAGGGGTATCAATTTGATCATGGGGGCTTAATGGATCATAGTAAATATAATCAGCTTTAGTGGTGACAGGTTTAGACATGCTGGGGACTTTTCCTGTGGCAAGTAGACCTGTGTTTTGCAGAATACGTGTTCACTGATAGTCTCTTCTATGACAGCTAGAAGAGCAGAGGTCTTCACGGTTGCCACTAGCCTAAGAAAGCCAGATTAACTTTTGCTAGCAGGATTCTGAGTAGACTCGGCCCTATGCTTTTTAAATGTTATATTCATCAATATCTTGTGGTGATCAGTACAGTTTGACTGGTGGAACACTCCAAAGAATAATGCAGATACCAATCATTTTGTTTTATAATCCCGTAGGTACAGTGGCAAAGGTTAGCACAGAGGAAAGCAGTGGGCAGAGCATTCCCCATCAGTGTCAATACCTTCTATTAAAATTGGTCAAGCAGAGGGCTTTAGTGATAAAGAAGCACTGTATTTAGTTTGAGTAGTAATGGAAAACTAAATCACAGTCTCTTTTTTCTTCACTAAATATCAGAGCAGAAAGCAATAAATCTGAGAAACAGGGGAAAGCAAAGTAAGTATGAACAAGTTTGAGTATAAAATACAGAAAGAAGAAAAATAAAGGAAAAAGAACAAGATTTATGTGAACCCTCTCTACTACTACGATTTATGACCTCTATTTGTCTTTAGGAATTTTTTTCACCAATTCTAGTTGTTCACAGATAATGTATCAAATATACAATGACTCTACCAACTTCTTGATACCATTTGGCAGTGGTCTCTTGGTAATAACTTCCCTTAACTGCTTAGGGCTCTTGGCTCCCTGTTTAGGATTCCAGCAACAAGAGATGGCATAGATACAGTGACTACCCATGCTGTAACTGCATCCTGTTTCTTGTAAGTTTGAGTATGCCTTATGTACCTCTCCTGGTTGGAACTGGACACTTCCTAGCTGCACCTATCTGAACTTCCAAGTCACATTAAAAATCCCGCCAAAATGTCCCACCATGGCTTTTGATAACCCCTATCTTGGTACTAGGATAGAAGATCTAATTGTCTGTTTGTACATCTTGACAAATTCAGTCCCATTATTGAGGATAATATTTCACTTTGGTGTGATGGACTTGCTATGAAAAAAGAAAGAATTTAAAATATGCAGCCATGTATAATGTGAGTGAAGCGAGTCACCATTATCTTGTATTCAACATAACTGAACACATGTCTCACCTTGAACCCAGGCTGGTATTTATATCCTTATTGTGCAGTCCTGACCTCAAACATGAGTACCGATTACATAGTAATGATACAGGCCTGTTTCCTCCAAAGGATGTGGCATTCATCTTAATTTATTAGACATCATTTTATAGCTGCTTTTAGAGGTCAGGCCAAGACTTTCGATTTGATTACTAGTACCATGGCCCCTATTAAATTGGAGCACCTACATTTCCCAGATAAGAAGTGAAAGTGTGTTTGTTGACTGGCATTCTGCTGTTAATTATGTTTTAGGCAGTTAACAATGTCTAGTCTCGAGAGGGAAAACTAGCTATTAAACCTTGTTTCCAGTTTTCTTGGAGTAGACTGACCAAGCTTTTATTAAAAGCAAACTAATCTTTGTGAGTAATAAGAAGACATCAGTGCCCTGAGGAAATAAGACTGACCAGTGTATCTGGAGACATGAAGAGCAAATAAGCATTGGAAAGTAAAAATACCTCAAGAGTTGCTGCAAAGGGCAAAGAGTTTTCTAGAGTATTTACTTCCTGCAAACAGAAATACTTCAAAATAAGACTTTAGTAGTGAGCATTTAAGTATGGCAAGAAAATAAAGATCGTATAGCAGAATTACAATTAATCATATAGAAGAATTTTAGGGGAAATTAAATGCAAAACTGAAAAAGAAATTAAATATAAAATAAAAATAAAATTAGTGTGATATTTTATAATGCTATTATCTGACACAGACACTTATTGGACAATACAATAGGAATCCATTTCTTAGTGTCCTGTTGAATAACCATAGGAATGAGAAAAGCACTTTGAATTAGCAGAGCAAAAAGGTGATAATAAGGTTCCAGGATGAAAATAATCACACTCAAGAAAAGAGGAAAATACAAGAGCTGTTTTGCCGTCTTTTAAATGCCTATTGTATATAGTTTGATCCTTTTCATTGAGTTCTGAATCTTTTTGCATATGTTTTTGGCTCAAGGGGCACTTCCAAAGAGAAATGTCATTCTCACGGGCTCTTAGGAGACCCCTTCCCTCTTCTAACTCCCCAACTTCCCCCCCCTCTTTTCTGTGTGTGTGAAGGTCAGAGAAAGCAGTGAGAAATAATCTGTTCCATCTGATCACTCATTTCTTGCTAGTTATCAATGCCCTTTCTGTCACTACTCCTGGTAGGCTAGAACCTTGTTTCTCAATCCACACATGCCAATCAGATTCCTGTATCCTCAACTCCAAATTGTAATTTTATAATATGTTAAAAGAGTCCTTGAATTTCTGGGCTAATTGCTGATGCCATAACACTTTTCTACACCCCAGTCAGTCAAGGGAGAGATGAGTGCCAAGAGAGTTCCAGGCCCTCTTAGGGATTTGTTAGCAGCCTGGAGTGCCTGGCTGGCACTAGACTCAGGTTACAGCTTCATGTTTATGCTGAAGAGGTTGGCCTATTATCTTAAAGGAAAGATAAATTGTGGGAACCCTGTTCCCTGGCTTGGACTCAAGAAGAAACACACACTAAGAGCCCATAAAACATCCCCGAAATTCCTTTTATGTTCAGAACTACACTTGAATTTCCTTTAGTTTTGACATTTTAAAGGTATAGTTTTAATTATAAACTGCCTTGGGACAATGGTCTATGAAAACAGCTTCCCTTAGTTTGGGGAAACTGGGACAGAAAATGAGGCTACCTGAAGAGTAATTAGGAACATTTCACCACACAGTAACATCTTTTCATTCCCCTGCCAGCCAGCCCTGGCTTTCTCTTTTGCTGTTACTCTAACAGTGAAATGGGGAAGTTAGGGATAGAGAAATTTGGAGGGGTGGGTAAGGAGGAAGCTTTTCATAGGATCCCTTTCACTCAACTTTCATCTCACATGGGGTGGGCCCCTTCTTTGACTTGCTTAGAACCTTGGAGGTCAAATCTTGTACTGCCTAAGGACTGAAGACATTTTTCTGAGGTTTGAATATTGTTTTCTTCATTTAAAAAAATTTTTAAAATAGAAAACATGTTGTTTGCTTTGTGTTTGATTTAAAGTATAGTTTGAAGCTGGCAAGGTAGCTAGTTAGTAAAGGTGTCTCCCAGCAAGCTTGATGATGCTCTTTAGGCTCCAGGACTCAGGTGGTAGAGTGACACATGTCGCCTTCAAACTTCCACATGCTTGTCAAGCTACCTTTGGAGATTATAAACAACCCTGAAGGTTTTGGCTAGATCACAGAAAAGTCTTGGGTGAAGGCGGGATTTAGTTTGTGAGTATGCCTGGAAATCACCTTAAATGACTGAAAGATGTGTGTGTGTGTGTGAGTGTGTGTGTGTGTGTGTGTGTGTGTGTGTGTCTGTGTGTGTGAACTTTCAGGGTTTGGAACTAATGAAGAGAAACAGCAGGACAGATGATAAATAACAGTAATGGTAGAAGAAACTCAGCTAGCTAATCCTCTAGTCACTTAGAATGACTTTCGGGCATACTCACAGATTAAATCTCACTTTCACCTAAACTCTTTTCTGGGGTACAGCCAAAGCCTTCGGGGTTGTTTATAATCTACCAAGGAAGGAATTCACTAGCAAATAGTTGAGTTAACTCCACCCAGTAGATATGTTTCTAGAAACTTGTTCTTAAAGTGAATCATGTTTTAAGTTTATTTAATGTTATTCTATGAGAGACCTTTGGGAGACTTGGTTCTGCTTATTTGCTTTGCCAAAGACTAATCATAAGGACTGATCTACTTTGTACTGCTGGATTTTGTAAGTTTATTTTTCCATAGTCCCAGATTTCCTTATTTTCTCCAGTCCTCACAGACACAGCAGAAGCCTTTGGGTGCTCCTCACGTTTTAATCCCTTCCCTACAGGCAGCATTTCCTCAGCCTGAGTTCCTTGAGGAATAGTTGACATGAGTTACACTGAGATGGCTTACAGGTAGATCATCTTTCAGGATAAAATGAAGTCACTTATAATGCACCTGTGTAGTGCCAAATTTCATATATATAAACAAAACTAGTACAGTCCTCTAAAAAGTCCACAGATTACAATGGATGGACAAACTCCACTGAAAGCATATTTTCTTAGATGACTCTCACTAAGAAGTTAGTGTTTATAAAATGCTTTTCTCACATGGCATCTGCATAAATCCATGATTTTTGTTGTATCAAAAAGAAATCTCAAGCATATGTATTTCTAGACTGAGCAATACCTATTTTCAGGGAGAAGTTCATTAATGGGGTTACATTTAAACTTGGTCAGTTATAAACATTTACTTTACAATATGAATTGTTTGGCTTATTCCAGCCTGTTCTGTGTCACAGTTAAGAGTAAGAGTAAAAGTGTACTCTACTTAAGTAAAGACAGATGCTTATATCAGGAAGGGATATATGCTTCTTAGTCTTTCTTCTAGAGACTTGACACATACTGGTTATTCTAATCACAACTTAGGGTTTGAACCTGAGAAACAGTTTTCCTTTGCTAGATAACTGCATATGAAAGTCCAATAAATTATTTTGCTAATAGATCTTTATTTAAAGATAGAGTATTATATGTAAATATACTAGGGTACTTTGATATTTTGTGTAAATATGCTATATAAAGCCAATATATATAAGTAAGGTCTATAATATATATTATGGGCATTATTTTAGGTCTTTTCACATGAAGACATATGTAATATATAAACTCAAGTATTTATGTTATATCCTATTCAAGCATATTATATACATTTATATATAAAATATTTGAATATATGCAGAGATATACTTGTGTTTAAATATTTAAAAATAAGCACTCTTAAATAATATTAATGTTAATTAATTCTAATATATAACATGAAGTAATTCTACACTACATATTATTTCTGCCATAGCTAATGCTATTTATATTATGCACACAAATTATACCTTCATATACATATAAGGTAAAAAGTTGACTAAAAGGAATTTATTTACTGATGAAGCAGTTAAGTGTTAGTGCTGTTAAATTGATCAATGCAGAGAATATGCTAGAAAGCTATCTACACTTTGTTCTTAGTGAATAATGTAGTAAAGTTTAAGTGGACAGCAAGAGTTCTTTCACAATGAAATTGAGTCAGTTTGCACAGTAAGCTCCTGTAGATCCATCTGTGTCATTTTGCAATTTTCTGATATTCTAGTCCAAATAGATACTAGGTGTTTTTCCTTATGGTCTGCTTTTCCAAGCTCAGTGTTGGCTGCTCTCCCATTCTTTGGAAATGTGACTAAGTCAGCAGACTACCCAAAGGTTACCTAGGAGACCTGTATCAAAGACACAACTCCCTTACTCAGGTGAGTTCTGCCTTCTCCAATCTGTGCCCCTAGTCATGGCTATGTCTTAGTTTAAGGCCAGGTGCAAATCAATAAATTGGTTTTGTTCTACTACCACCTTAAGCTATTTTTCCACTTACAATAATATGACTGGTGAGAACTAATCACAAAATTAGATTCCATATGCCTTTATAAATTATACAACTATAGACCATTATTTAAAGGTTAAAAAAAGAACCTTGAAAATATTGTATGGAATTACTCTCTTATTTTGAAATTTTTCATTTATTATTATTATTATTTGTGTGTGTGTGTGTGTGTGTGTGTGTGTGCGCGCGCGCGCGCGCATGTGTGTGTCTGAAAAGGGTAGAAGAAAGTATCAACAGTTGTAGTTGCCCAATTTGTATGTTGGGAACTGAAATCCAGTCCTCTACACGAACATTGAGTGCTCTTAACTATTGAGTCATTTCTTCAGGCCTGGAATTATTATCTTATTTAAAATCAGATGGACAAAAGAAATATGAGAAACAAAATGTATTTTTTTGAGACAAGGTTTCTCTGTAGTTTTGGAACCTATCCTGAAACTCTGTAAACCAAGCTGGCCTCAAATTCACAGAGATCTGCCTGCCTCTGCTTCATGAGTGCTGGGATTAAAGACAAGCGCCATCACCACCCAGAGAGAAACAAAATCTTAATAAGCAGTTTGTTTTAGGAACTCTTAAAACTATTAACTATTTTATATCTAAACTAAGTATTTCCATATTACTCTATATTTCTATTCTATCATATAGATTGCCATATTGCTGCAAATAACATATTTCTATCATAATGTTTTATGATAAACTATATGAAATTACCATTTTTATCATTCAGATATCATTGGGTATTGTTATCCATTGTCTAGGATAAAAGATATTTGGATATTGGTAACTTCAGCTAAATCTTTGATACTATCTGGAAGATTTTTTCTTCTCCCTCATGTTTCTAATGATTTATGGACCTATTATAATATAAAAATCTTTCAAGTTTGTTTAATCTGAGAGTGAAAATAATTAAGGAATGAATCATTTCAGTTGTAACTAACCTTCTTGCACAATTTACTGTAACCCTTTTTATGAACCACATACACTGTTATCACACTTCAAGTGGTATCAGTGAGAACAAACCCTTAAAGAACTAAAATTAATCTTTGGTTCCTGCTAAAAATTCAGATAATCTTAGAATATACCACTGTAAAATGGCAACTTTTCTGATATTATTCTCCCCCTAGCACTTAATATACATTCTATTTCCCATTCACATCCCTGAAACTGTGAAGTCTGGTTAGGTAAGTCATAAAAGGGCTGTGTGCTTCACTGGTTAGATAATTCAGAAGAGAGTACCCTGGACTTGGCGCTTGACCTTTTCAAAATTGAAGAGTGTTTTGCATCTGATCCAATCTCCTGGGCTCTTGAATTTCAACAAAGGCAAAGTGACCCTTGCAAGTTAAAATGTCACATAAAAACTGATATCCAAACTATCTTCCACAATAACTTCAATTCTCTCTTTTATGTGCATGGAATGTATATGAGAAACAGTCTTTTCATATGCATAAGGAATAAAACCTTCCTCTGTTCCTTCTACATTCTCCAAGTCCTTTCTTGACTTGTTTATGATAAGCAGAGTTGCATAAATAAATACCACACATGTAAGGAGCATCTGCACATACAAAAATATATAAATGATGCCAATTTCTTAAATCATACTCAACTGGACAACCATGATGTAAATATTAATTCTTTAGAGGACATTTTACAATAGATATAAATGATGCTTACAAATATTACTACTGCTCTACCTGACACTAATATAAACAACAAAGTTCTCTAAATTCTAGCAACAAAAATGACAATAAACATTTATGATACTGTGGACCTTTGAGGATTTTAGCTCTAGATAAACTACCCTGACTCATCTAGAGAGAGGTTACACAGAATTGGAAGTGTCTAATATACAGACACTGATGAAAAACATTCTAAATCATAAGGTATTTGTGCTTATATCATTGTCAAGTTGATTCATCTGTGTAGGATATATTCTTTTTGCCAGAGATATCATGTATCATCTTAGCTAGAAACATACAATCACATACCATTATGATGAACTCTCAGTGTTTATTCAAATTCCTTCCTCTTGTGGAATCTTGTCCAGTTTATACTTCTTAACACTTGTGATCTTAAAATTTTCCATTGTAAATCAACTGCTATTTTGGCATTTAGTTGGATCTGGCCTTATATGACTGTAGTCACACTAAGAATTTTGAGTTTGTTGAATTTGAAATTTATAATACTTACCACATTATAGAGTTTTTAATAACCAAGGATACTCCTGTATTCAATATTTTATGAAACTTTTTTCTTCTAAATGAAGATATATATATATATATATATATATGATTTGATATAGTTTTTACATTACAAACAAAATCAAGATTTTTAAAAATAACCTGATTTAGTTAAGTAGAAATAATCATTTTATAGACAACAAATTATTAGACAGTTAATTTATGTGTAGAACAAAGTGCTTAGCACTGCATTTCTTCTTGGTCTTCTGAAGTGTTTACTGTTAATTTTGGACTAGTCATCAATAAACAGAACTAAACATTGGTCTTGATTACATTCACGAATCTGTTCTTGATTATATTTCATTTTTCAATCATACTCTAAGGATGAAGAGTTTATCTGAGAAATCCAGAAGGGCAAGCATCCGAAATGGAGGCATTGTGAGCTTTATGAGCATATTAAACACTCGGTCTTTATTGCAAATGGGCCTTAGCCACTAAAATGTGTAGTTTCCTCTCACGTCATGACTAAGTAATTTGAAAACCCAATGTGCTGAAAATGGACAGAATGGTTGCAGGCGGATTGTCATCAGGAAAAATGGTCATCAAATCAATGCAGGGAACCTACCCCAAATATCCCAAAGAAGGAAGGACCTGGCGCCTGTCCTGCTTGTCCTCTTTTACTGCAAATACCTGTTTTGTTTACCTTTGCGGTGGTTGCTTTGTTTTCTGAAATAAATTTCGAGGTAAATTTCGGTGACAGTCTCTGGGGAACTGTGGAGCTTCTTACCCACTTCTGGACTCACTTTCTAAAGGCACTCCTCTCTAAGGGCACCATCTCGTCCTACCCTCACTCACCTCCCTACTGTGCCAATATTGTCTCATGTATTATTTTGTGGTGTTTATATGTACATATATATTTTATTTACTTATAATGAATACCTAAATTATCTTTAAAATGCAATGTAAATTTGGGGAAAATATCAAAGATTCTCATTCATTTTCTTTTGTACAGCTTTGAGAAGTTTTGAACATTTTCAGTTCATTGTACTTAGTAACATCAGGTTTGAATGTTATTACTGTAAGATTAATTCTAAGAAGCTTTAAATACTGCTTCTTTTTGTCACCAAGGGGAGTAAATGTAAAATTTTCTTTTAACAATAAAAAAAAACCTTTGTATCTCTCTTCAGTTCCCAACCAATTTCTTATTCTTGTTTATCTTCGTCTTGCAAAAGCAACAACAGAACCACTATTTTTAAAATGAAAAGTTAAAAAAGAACCCAAGAACTCGAGCATGTGACTAATCATGAGCAACACATCTTAATTTCAACCTTGACTCAACTCTCCCAGGAAGTTACTAAGACTCAGTCCTCCACACTCTTTGAGGAAGTGCCTCCGATTCCACAGTTGACCTAAAGATTCTTGGAGTCAGTTTAAAAGAGGAGCCTGTGCTGCCTTCTTATCTGACTGGATGCAGACAGTAGTAAGGCAGCTTCCTTCTCTGTTGTTTTCAAGAGTGACAAGTAAATTGATGTAGCAGATTCTACACAGGGCCTTGCTTTCCACGAAAGCTCATAGTATATGTTTATTGACTAGGCCTCAATTTGCATAGCTCGCAAAGCATTGAGGGCAGAATGTAGCTCCATCAAGCCTGCTTATCATTTAACTGTAATTCAGTAGCGATTTCTTAGAAAAAGTCGGGTTTTTACTGCTACTCTAAACCACGGCATAAGACTTACCAATGAAATAAATCGTGGTAAGTTCTTAGTCAACAACAGTAGACAACCAAAACTGTCTTGTATCATTGGTATCTGATCCCAAGTGACATTTTAATTTTGCTAGAGGAATTGATGAGAAGTTCCCACAGGATACGGGGGAGGAGTGGGGAAACTAACCTAACCTAACCTCATTCAATCTTTGTCTGACAGGAACTTTACCTCCCAGTGTACTAGAGGTGTCATCTTCAATAGCAGGCCAGCAGAAGCGCTAATGCTGTGAATACTGTGACTTTGTTTTGAGCATTAACTCTATTAAGGAATTTCTGATGCTCTTTCCCAGTGACAAACTTGGGAAGAGCCCTATGGCCACCACTGTAAGATGTTCGTAGATGTAGATTAATAAAGGAGATACCCTTGCTGCTGCTATTTCACAGGAGGCTTTCCAAGTTCTTGTTTACTTATCACATCCTTTTGTGTGATGCTCACATCTACTCTATTCATTAATAGATAGAGAAAGGAAGCCCAGCAGCAGAGCCTGCTTGCCCTTCCCTTTGCAGTTCTAAAATTCTCCACAGGCTTCTCACCTGAATCACCTGGGGAGTTTCTACAGCTGCTGGGAGAAAGTGCAGAGGGGTTAACTCTGCAGGGGAGCAGCCCCAGCTCAGGGCTTCTGTGTAAATAGGCCAGCTTTCTCATCCTTCAGGGAGGCTCTTTCTGAGGAGTGTCCTACCTGATCTTCTAAAGGTCTCCAGGGGGGGCTGGTCTAACAGTACCTACAGCAATACCCCAACCTACTCAGGGTTGTCTTTCTTTCTGGCTCACCTCTTCCATTTCCATAGTGGTGCTACTAGAGTTTTTCTTCTAAATAAACCACTTCTATCTGCATCCCCTACTTAGGTCTGATTTGAGGAAACATATCACAACACACTAGAGCACAGACAAGATTGGTATTTGCCAAATACTACAGAGTTATTAAATGTAGGAACATAGCTAGAGCCAAAGTCATTGACTTTCTGGCATTTGTATCATATTAGGATGATCTTCAGTGATGACCGCTACTGATGGAACTTGGTCCAGGCTTTCTCAGCAAAGTGAAAACTCTATAACTGGAAACAATTGTTAAATGGCTCTTTGAGAAAACTAGTTACTACTATAAACAGGAAACAAACAGCAAAAACAAGGAAAATGAAAGGCAGTAATTACCTAGCATGACGAAAGGGACTCCCAGGAAGGTGGAATTGTATTTTCCACCAGTAAGATTGATGATTCCAGCTGCAGTGAGAGTGGCTAGGCTTATGGTCACCAACCCAAGTAGGCCTAACCAGGGTTTGCTGCGGACACAGTCCTGCATCGAGCAGCAGAGGATGGCCATGGTGACTACCAGGATCAGGCTGGTGAGCAGGTAACGTTCTGATACACGGCTGGTCTTCTGGAAATCTTCCCTCAATGATGAGGATGTGTATGGGTATATTTTGACTTTGCTGTTGGATTTCTGGAATAGTTTGACAGTGTCGCAGAAGCTGGATTCCCACCTCTCAGCTACCATGTCATTGAGACTGTTGATTGACTGCAGATAGTAAGTGAGCTGAATGGCCTCCGCAGATTTCACCCGATCCTTGCTGTGTACAGTGACACCTCCAAGTTGGTGCCCATTATAGACAGCCCTTCCATCCTTTAAGTGAGTGATCGGATATGTGATAGCAAAATTGGTCCGATTGGTGGCCCGAGCATTCTTTAACTCTTCCAGGACATGTACTATATCATCCACAATACAAGTCTTATCATTATTCAGGACACATATGTGGGCAAATGTATAGTTAAAGCCAGGCCTTGGAACCTGGATCTTGGTTACAGCAGTATGCAACTATGGGGGAGAAAAACAACAGTTAGATTTTTTTTAATGAACAAGTAGACATTAATAAGTAACATTAGCGCCAGAGATTAAAATATTTCTTTTTTTGGAAAGAGAAAGTCATTAGTTCCATCTGTAAGGTAGAGTGTTAAAATAAAATGTTTTGCCCATAGACCACAAATAGGTAGTAGAGATTCAAAACATACACTGAATCAGTAGTTTTCAGTGTGTGGCTCCCAGTATAGCAGTGTCAACCAAACAGCTTCTCAGAAATACAAATTTTTAGGCCCTATTCCAGACCTGAGAGATCAGATTCTCTGGAGTGCAACCTAGATAGATCTTCTGGCAGATTCTGATGGTGCTACCATTTGCGAAGTATTACCTTCAATTACCAATATATTACTTCTATGTTCTTTTTATTTGTCACCAAAATAGTTAATAATGTTTGCAAGTCTTACACATGTCTCTTGTTTATTATTTTTCTTGGAAACACGATGTAACAAGTCAAAGAAGGTACAGTTCTGAATGCAGAGGTCTTCCGAAGCCTACTTCCTTACGACCAATTTTCCAGGGCACCTTAATAAGCTTATCCAATTACTCTCTACTATAAAAGTCAAAAAGTTAACCTTGATAGATGTGATGGCTAGTTTTATGTCAACTTGACAGAAGAGAGAGTTATCAGAGAAGAGGCTTCTCAAGTGAGAGAATGCCTCCATAAGATCAGGTTGTAGGCAAGCCTGTAGGACATTATCTTAATTTGTGATTGATGGGGAAGGGCCCAGCCTTTTGTAGGTGATGCCATCACTGAGTTGGTGATCCTGGGTGCAATAAGAAGGCAGGCTGTGCAAACCATGGGGAGCACCACAGTAAGCAGCACCCTTCCATGGCCTCTGCAGCAGCTCCTGCCTTCAGGTTCATGAACTGCTTGAGTTCGTTCCCTAATTTCCTTTGATAGAGTGAGTGGAAGTGTAGACCAAATAAACCCTTTCCTCCCCAACTTGCTTTAGTCATGGTGTCTCACCACAGAAATGGTAACCCTAACTAAGCACTAACCCTTGCTTCTCGGCTGTTCCTTGTCTGGACAGATAGGAAAGGCACTAAATGTTAAAAGTCTAGCTGAGACAAATTGAAATTATACTGAAGGAGCAAAATGTGAGTTCTATACACTTTAAGGCCTCGAGTGTGCTTGTAGAATATTTGCCCATTATGTGCAAGACCCTGGTTTCTATCCCCAGTACTCTAAGAATTATTCTACACACCTTGACTAGTGTCAGACTGTGGTTGTGTCCAGTGACTTTATACTTGCTATCAAATAGCATACAAGAAGCTAAATAACATCTACTACTCCATGCCAAACACAGTTCTAGGCATTAGCACAGATTAGCTGACCTAGAATTTATACCAGAACACAAAGTAGATATGAACACTGGCTTTATCTCCTAGGTGAGTCAATGAGACATGGAGAACTTAAATCATTTGTCCAAGATCATGTGCACCATAGTAGGTCGAACCGGGTTAAACCTAGCAGTCTGAACAGGGCCGGTGCTCTTAGGCTTTTATCATACATAACTCTCGGTGCCAGAACTGCAATGAGGATTCCTGCCAGGAGCTGATTCCTGAATTCATGCTTTTTTAACTCTGCTGCTAAAATTCACATGGAAGTGTTTATAGAATCTAATAGCTGAAGTAAGAAAACAGGTAGCATGTTTGTGAAGGGATTATGGGATTTAAATGAACTACTACCATGTGCTAGGGTATCACACTTTACCTCCTCTCGGTAATTCCGTTTATAATGAGAATTAAAAAGGCTCATGGAAGCCTTGGAGCTAGGGCTAACTGGCATCTTCAAATGGCATTATCTTCTGTTTCAACTATAGATACATAGGCCCTCAGCTAACTGTTTCAACTCTACAGTCTGTTACTGACATGATGGCTTTGTTGTACCTGTGTAAATATAGCTGGTCTGCAAAAATGAGGCCAGTGAGAGCCATGTGTTGGAGTGTTAAATAAACAAGTGTATCTATGGCTGTGCCTAACATGCAGTGGACTCTCCCACAAGAGTCTGCATGACCCTGCTATATCTTCTCTCAATCTGTTCTAAATGGATTATTGGTTAAGATGTTTTACTGTGTGTGTGTCTGAGTGAGGGGGAAAGTAAGCTCTTTTTCAAAATGCCTCAGAAGCACCAGCTGTTAAAGTACTTTACTTAGCCCAGAGATGGAGTGGTTCATCCTAACTCCCAGTGTCCCCTTCCCCCACATGTCTTCATGA
This sequence comes from Dicrostonyx torquatus, assembly GCA_028555095.1. Taxonomy (NCBI): domain Eukaryota; kingdom Metazoa; phylum Chordata; class Mammalia; order Rodentia; family Cricetidae; genus Dicrostonyx; species Dicrostonyx torquatus. The sequence goes on along the minus strand of JAQHUG010000127.1, from coordinate 5,459,155 downwards.
ACACCACCCATTAGGCTCCGAAGAGATTTGTTGTATTTTTGTTGGCTAAAATATTTTAATTTCTTTCACATACACATATAGTCTTCTAAATATACCTAGCAGGCTATTTTTATTGTTTGAACCATATGCTGAAGTTTTCTATTGATATTTTGGGATTAATGGCCAGTAAAATACCTTTCAAGGGTTTTAATCTTTCTATCAACTTTTGTCTAAGCACAGGCCAGCAAGTCTTGGTTAGGATTACTCCTAATCACTGAAAATTTCCAAATGCAAAAGGTTATTTTGGAAGAGGAAAAAGTAATGGAGAATGTAAAGATGGGTGAATTTTGATAAGAATCAAAGACTTTGTGTGAAAGAGTCAGAACAGAGAAATGATATTGAAAGCATGTATATGTGTAATATACATTGTTTCTTTCCATAAGCAGAGTAATAAATCTCCCTTAGAGTGATTACCAAATATGTCAAGAGGAAAAGATTGCCAAATAAGATGGTGTTAAGCCACAGGGCTGAACCCAATTATAACAGGGGATATTTTTCCATCCATTTCCTGCAATGACCATGCCCTGTTAGTTGAGGAGGTATAAACTATTTAGTGATCTGCCAACTTTGCAAATCTACTGCTGTGACCTCTGGGATTACACATGGAAGGAAGGAGACACCATATTAACCCCTGTGCTAGCCGAAGATTGCTGAGAGTCTTGGAAAACAGGAAGGAACCCTACTGACTTGAGACCAGAAAATGTCTTAACTCAGCAGTAGAGATGCTGTGAGATGCGGTTGTCTTGAATTTCTGATGGAGTGGTAGGCAGCACATGTGTTACTCTGCTTCTGAGCCATAGGGTGACAGAGAATAAATGGCAAAGCAGCTGGGTGATGCCTAAGGCCACCCACCTGGCAAGGGAGACTCTGTGAGATTGTGCTGTAGAATAAGAGATGAGAAGATAGAATAGAAATTGAAAGTTGAGATGCCTTTTTGTGACTTTTGAAACTACTCAGCTCTCATCATTGATTCTAATGACTACATGTCAAGGATAAACACATTTCACTCTTGGACACTAACGTTTTCATATTCAGATATCTTACATGTTTGCATGGCTTTAGAATGCTCTGATTTGCTTTCTGAAAGCAGTCCTTAGGAGAGAAGTAGAACCCCGGCATTCTAAGTTGTGGTACAATGAATATATGCAAGATTTAGAAAAAAAGGAAAAGCCAGAGAGATGGAGGCTATGCTTCAGCTAATCTATATTATAAACAGCAGCAACCAATGTGAGTGTAGTAATAAATTGGTTAAGAAGCTTTAAGAAAAGAAAAGGAAGGTAAAGTAAGACATATTAATAGCCCTGACCCTTAACATAGCCTGAACCTGTCACATGGATTTATGGAAAGTCTGCATTTGTATGGCTATGTGTAGATGCCATTAAGCCAAGACACACTCAATAAGTACTCACCAAATCTACTGTGTTGTCAGTAATATGATAATTTTCCTGAATTTAGTTTGCTTGCATTCATGCATGCAAAATTACATGAAGTACAGTATTGAAAATGAGAGGATTCTAACAATAAACAACATCAAGTACTTTGTAATAGTAAACCTACGCCTATATAAATCCTGATCATGATATTTTGATTATTATATATTTGCATCTAAAGACATTAGGCTTGAATGCTAAATTGAAATTCATTCTAAGCCACTGAACATATCATTTAAACTGTCAGCTTCTTTGCTCTTTTCACCCTTCATGTTAAGAATAATAATAAGTACTAGTGACTAGTCTGCTAAACATTTTAAACACATTTTAAAACTTTATCCAAGATCAAGACTGTGGAAATGTTTAAATTATTACCCCCATTTTGCAGTTGGAGCAAGTGAGGTTTAATGAGCTTCAATAAGCCAATTAAGATGGCTTGCAAAGTAAAGGGCAGATGCAGGACTCTAAATCAGGCCCAACTTCATAGCAGAACACAGTCTGAGACCAACACAAGTTCAGCAGAAAGGACAAAGAAGAATCAGACAAAGATGGAGAACTGCCAGGCTACCTAGTTCAGATAGCTAACTACCAGTGTAATGACTGAGTATACTTGGAGGTCCAATAAGAGAGATCAGAGATGATGCAGACAGCTAAGCTAAACCTCATCTTTAGACTTCCACATCACATGACAATATGAACAAATAGGGAAGGGGTAGGTTTTGAGCTTATACTTTTCTATTTTTCTTACAGTGTCTAGAATGAACAGATAAAGCTTTTCAGAGAAGAGCTTACTAGTTATTCCTCCTTTGAGCCAGGAGGCACAAGAGAATCTGGTGATAAGATGTGTGGGATTCCAACATGGCTTTTCTGCTTACCTTAGAGATCCTGGAGATCCTAGGAATGTCACACTGCTGCTTTTGGTCTAAGACTTCAGTTCTCATATTTTCAGAATAAGAAGGGTGTTTTGGCCTAGCGTATTCTGTGGTTGTTGTTGGAAATATACTCTTCTCTCATACAGTATTTAACCAGTTTCCCCTCCCTTCACTTCTGCTGGATAGTTCCACCTCCCCTTTACCTTCAGGCACATCCCCTCCTTTTCCCTTCAGAAAAGAGCAGATCTTCAAGAGACGAATGTCAAATAAGATAAAAGAAGATAAAAGAAGACAAGGCCAATTCCCTCATACCTGGACAAGGTAACCAAATTGGAAGAAAGTAGTCCCACAAGCAGGAAAAGACACATCCACTCCCACTATTAGTAGTCTCACAAGAATACCAAGCTATTAGCTGCAACATATACACAGAGGACCTACCTAGTGTAGACTCTTTTAAGAATCCACCATTCTATTTGTAATGTCACATTGTTCTAAGATAAATGACATCTGTAAACTATACAATCAGATACTAGGTGAAAGAAAGTTAACATCATAAATAACAATTGGGCTTTATTAGAGCTACTTGAAGCACACTTTCTAACACACTGAAGATCCTTTTAAGGTAATGACAGATCTAAAACTAGATGAAACGCAGAAAGAAAACAAGACAAATAAAAATGGATATACTTAAAAGATTTTCTTCTCTGAGTGATTTCTCATTCTGGGGAAGCACTGGCCTTTCTAATTCCCTTCTGGCAGAGTCTGGGACAAAGCCAAGATGGGCTGCCGGTCACCACAGGCCAGAGTCTAATTTCCTTTCTGCCTTTCCTTGGCACACTCGCACCTTCCTCAGAAGACAGCAGGGACACCTTGTAGAGGATGGTACAGAAGGGATGTGGAAGGAAGGAAGTGTCTGCTTCTGACTGCTGATTAGCACAGGAAAATTACCTGTGGGATATGAGATCTGATGCAATTTTGCTCTAAAGAAGGGAGGAAAGGCAGGATGTTGACTCTGACCACATAGGGTCCTTAACATGCTTTAGGAGTTCCTTCAAGTAGTCATCCAGCAATCCCCACTGTGAGAAAACACTTGGAAAAGATGTGTATTCCTTGGTCTCTGGCAAGATGCAGTTCAAGTCACTCCAGTGGGTCTTGGCACAGCATCCCTTTTTCCAGCTTATTATCTTCCTTGTCTTATGTCCCCACCCCATTTTCTTGCTGCTACTGTAGAATAATCTGCACATATTAAAACAAAACAGAAAGCCAAGACATATTGTTGGTTTGCTTTCTAACCTATGCGGCTTGCCCTCAAATATTACCATCCAAATGACACTAAATCAAATTTGATTAGAAATACTTTAAAGGAATAGGTTGCTTTTTCCCCTACATCAAATGATTTCTGAATCCCTCCAAATTCCAGGTCTTATTTAGGTTCTATATTCTGCCACTATAGGTGACCAGGTTGTATCTGGCACGATATCCTCACCCAGGTCACATGAAAACACCTTGAAGCAGATAGATTTGGTCTCTGCAGTTCATAAATTACGCTAGCTCACTGTGTGTTACGTTTTGTCTTTGCATGAGCTCACTCTCACCCACTCGCTTTCCTCTTCTTTTAATAGCCTTGCATTACATCAGAACACCAGAAGTCCAACGTTGGGGACTGTTATCATGATTCATTTGTAGAGCAGCCAAAAGCAAGTTAGTCATCTCTTAATAAGTGAACAGAAATAATCATTCTGCCTTTGAAACATTACATATTTCATAGGACACCAAATTTAAGCTGTGGATGAAGCCAAACAAGTGACTATCTGATCACACATTTCCCTTTGCACATGAATGCCTAGAATGATGTATATCAAGCTGTTTGTCACTTCTACCAATACTGGAACAGCAGTACAGGCCTGGGAGAGCCTATCATGCAGGTTTTGCTCTTTACTTTACAGGGATAAATTCTCACACTGTGGGTGTTGGTACTGAAAGGCAGCCTAAACAACCCCATTTTGTTAATTTCCCAAGCAAGCTAAGTTTGTCTTCCAAGGCTTAGCTAGGAAAACAGATCCCTTTCAATTTGAAGGTACTGAACCTGAGGTTTGAGAAAGAAAACAAACAAAAAGAGTGTTGGTGAAGGGAGAAGGCAGATGCGGTACACAACTGCAGCTTTTGCCTTATTTCATATTGATCTTGAAGAGAAGAAAATGTAATGTAATCATTTCCGTAATGTGGGAGAAACTTTCACTTAGTTAATTAAAAAAAGAAATCCCAATATCTGAAGATTCCTAGAAATCTGTAAAGTTAAACTTTCTAATCAGAGCTACTATTTTTCATTCCCTTATGTCCTGACTTTGCTTTCGTGGCTAAGCTTAAATGCTTGTGGAGCAAGTTCATGGGTAATGAATCTTGTTTAATAGCTGTAACGGGAGCAATCCTCATAGAAAGAGGAGACTGCTAAAGTTGGTTGGCTAAATGGCAAAGGAGTCAAATGCACAGAACAGGTAACAGTTGTTTTAAGATTTAGGAAGGAGACCACAACCAGTAATGTTAAGTAAAATAAAATCAAGAAACCAAGGACATTTATGTCTAGAGAATGTGTAGCAAGTAGGAAGAGCACTGCATTAGGCATCCAACCATCTCTGTTCCTGATTTTGCTGGTCATTTCAGACGAAGAAAAATGAATCTATGAAAAATGCCAACTTCCTGGTTCTAAATCCCCAAAGGTTTTCCGTCATGTTCAGAGTAAAACCCCAGGTTCTGACTGTGAGCAACTACGCAGGGCTTTGCACATGCTGACTTTTCTAGACTCACATTTTGCTGTGCTTCAACTACACTGCTCTTCGTACTTTTGGGTCTCACTTCTTCTGGGATCTACTAAACCTGTATGCTCCCTTCCTTCACTTCCCTTTAAACATATGCCTTGATAACACTTTCAGTTGAAAAACAACCACCACCATCATATCTTATTTTGACTTTGTCCCAGCACCAATTATGATATGCCATCATCTCTTTGTTTCTATAGTCTGCTGACCTCATGGGAATACAAATTCTGCCATGTAGAGTGTAATTGTGGTGTACTCGTAAATTCTCTTTACACGGAAGGGTGCCTAGAGCATGAAAAAAACAAACACATAGTTAGAAGAATCTGAAGACCGAATGAATGAACTTGTGTGTGTGTGTGTGTGTGTATACATATCCGCACATTTTTATGGAATCCAGAAGTTAAGCTCATGTGTCATTCCTTAGCAGTTATATAACAATTTTTGTGACAGGATCTCACTATATACCTCTGGCTGTCCTGGAACTCACAGAAATTCACCTGCCTCTGACTCCAAACTACTGCGACTAAAGGTCATCTTGTTTATTGAAACAAAGTCTATTTCTGGGTGTACTGGTGCACACCTTTAATTACAGCACTCACTAAGGAAAAAGAAGCAGGTGGATCTCTGTGAGTTCCAGGACAGTTAGAGCTATGTAGACTTTAAGATACCATCTTACACCTGTCAGAATGGCTAAAATCAAAAACACCAATGATAACCTATGCTGGAGAGGATGTGGAGTAAGGGGAACACTCCTCCATTGCTGGTGGGAATGCAAACTTGTGCAACCACGTTGGAAATCAGTGTGGCAGTTTCTCAGGAAACTGGGAATCAACCTACCTCAGGATCCAGCAATACCACTCTTGGGAATATACCCAAGAGATGCCCAACCGTACTACAAAAGCATTTGTGCTACTATGTTCATAGCAGCATTATTTGTAATAGCCAGAACCTGGAAACAACCTAGGTGCCCCTCAATGGAAGAATGGATCCAGAAAGTGTGGAATATATACACATTAGAATACTACTCAGCCGAAAAAAACAATGACATCTTGAATTTTGCATGCAAATGGATGGAAATAGAAAACTCCATCCTTAGCGAGATATCCCAAACCCAAAAAGAGGAGTATGGTATGTACTCACTCATTAGTGGACCTTAGCCATTAACAAAGGACATTAAGCTTATAGCTCACAAGCCTGCAGAAGCCAAATAGCAAGGTGAACCCAAGGAAAAACTTATATAGATTTTCCTGGAAGTCAGAAGCAAACAAGATCGTCAGACAAAAGTTGGAAGCACGGGTGTGGGGATGGGGGTGGAGGTAGGGATTGGGGGAGGGGGTAAGCGAAAGGGAAGGGGTTAGAAGGGAGAAAGGAAGAGCTGGGGAGAGCCTGGGGTTGTGGGAGGGTGGAGATGGAGGAAGGGTGGATATTGGGGAAGGGAATAAGATATCTACATTAACGGGAGTCATTTTAAGATTTGCAAGAGACTTGTCTCTAGAGGGGATCCCAGGTATTCATAGGGAAGTCCCAGCTAGGTACTCGGGCAGCAGAGGAGTGGGTGCCTGAACTGAACTTGTCCCATAGTTACTTTGTTGAATATCTCAATCGTCACCATAGAAATTTCGCATGATGAATGAAGATAGAGCCAGAGACCCACATTCACAGCAGAGCAAGGGATTGTGCTACCAAGGTCCAGTGGAAGAGCAGAAGGAGGGAGAAGATGAGCAAATACGTCAGGTCGTGAGGGACTGGCCCACCAACAGAGACAGTGTGCTTGATCTATTGGGAGCTCATCAAATCCAGCTGGACCAGGACTGAATGAGCATATGACCTAACCGGACTCTCTGAATGTGACTGCCAATATGGACTGACTGAGAAACCTATGATAATGGCACTGGGGCCTATCTCTTCTGCATGTATTGGCTATTTGGGAACTTATTCTATATGGATGCACATCTTCTTAGACCGAGATGAAGAGGGGAGGGCCTTAGGCTTCCCATAGGGCAGGGTATCCTGCCCCATCTTAAGGAAGCAGGGGAAAGGCTGTGGGGTAGGGGGGGAGCAGGAGGGCCGGGAACAAGGGGAGTAAATGTAAATTTTTCTTTTAACAATATAAAAAATAAAAAATAAAATAAAAAAATAATAATAATAAAAAGACCTTGTCTCAAACAAACAAGCAAAGTTCAAACAAACAGAAATACAAAATCAAACCAAAACAAAAAGCTATCATTGAGAAGGCTAGATTGGCTTCAAAACTGAACCTGAATCCTCTGGAAGAAGAGACTACCCTCTTAACCACTGAGCCATCTCTCTGGCCTAGGAAGTACAATTTTTAAGAAGTATGTGAATACCGAATTCCAGGCCAAGCACCTTTTACATGTTATCACAATGACCTTTTGAGGGAAGGATTATCTCTTTCTTTCAGATAATGAATCTGAATTAAATTAGATGCCTAAAGTCATTGTCTTTGTTTTGGATCCCAGAGAAGCGTGTTTGGAGGTCAGGGCATCATGCATGTAAGACATTTGGAAGACAATCCCAGATGGCACTAAGGAAAGAATTACAATGTGAGACAGGGCTTGAGCTTCAATGAGCATTTGTTCTTTCCCCTTTCTGGTCCCTTCCTATCTATCAAGGGTCCTCTGTATCAAGACTCCAAACTTAGGATAATTTGTTTGTAGGAGACAGTTTACTGGTCCTAAGTCAGGATTTTAGGGGAAAGGCAACTGCATAAAGAATGGTATTACACATTCATTCATGAAATTATTCCCTTTTCCCTGACAAATAAAAGAAAATATGCACTCATTCTGAGCATAAGCATCTGCATTCCAGTAGAATTTACACTTTTAGTAGCTTTGGTCCATGGAAAAAGATAAAAAAACTATATAACCCACATCCATAAAGTATTTGAAATTGCAAATAATAACTTAAATTTATACTTAATGAAAAAAATGCCTCCATCAGATGAATTCTTTGTCAAGTTACATTTTTCCTCAAATGGGTTTTAAAGATGAGAATATTGAAAATTAAGGTTGATGACTGAAGAAACAATGAGAACAGAATGTTCTGCCTGATGACATGTTAACACCTCTCCTGGATGAAGGATAGTGAACCTTAGAACCTTATGCAAAGCATAAAAGAATCTTACCAGAATTTTTTTTTCTTTTTGGTTATTCGAGACAGGGTTTCTCTGTAGCTTTTGGAGCCTGTCCTCGAACTTGCTCTTGTAGACTAGGCTGGTCTTGAACTCACAGAGATCCACCTGCCTCTGCCTCCCAACTGCTAGGATTAAAGGTGTGTGCCACCACCACCCAGCTCAAAGTTAATACTCTTAAAACTCAGTTTAAGAGTGTCTCAGTTGTTGCTCTCATTTTTCTGGTCTGGCAGCATATGGCCAAGGCTATGATTATTTTTGTGGTTGGGCTTGCTAAGACCTTGGTCTTCTAAAAGGTGTTGATATTGATGGCATAGTGTGTCTTGGTGAAGACATGCTGCCTGGCTTCACATCTCAGTGTTGGTATGGGTACATGTATGCCTCAGCTCTTCATCGTAAAATGGGGGTGATGATCATACCTAATCTCATTAAAACTGTTAGAGAATAAATTAAAAGTCCAATGTCAGCTTATCAACAATTTCTGACACACTAGCACAATCCACAGACTATCTGAGAACAAAAACAAAATGGACAAGCAGAGTACTCCATCTGTAGCTTCTGCTTTATCTTGGTGCTCTCATTTGTTTTCCTTTAAATGAGGATCCTCCTCAGTTGTTTTTGAAAAGTATATTCGATAAAATGAAAAGGTGACACATTTCTATCAGTATATTACGGGGCAAGTGGAGTGGTTGGTATGTATCAGTGTAAATAAAGAGAATAGCTGGATAGCATATGTTTCAAAGTTGACACCTCGGACTGGAGAGAAGTTAAAAACACTGACTACTACTCTTCTGGAGAACCCAGGTTCTAATCCTAGTACCCACATAGCAGCTCATAACTATCTGTGACACCAGTCCCAGGGAATCTGTTGCCCTCTGTGGGCACTAGGCATGCACATAGAGTACAGATTGTGTATGCAGGCAAAACACTCATACTCATAAAGCATTAAAGAGAAAAGAAAGTTGGCACTTGTTAATTGCGACACAGGCTCCCAGTCTAAAAATGATCCCAGATACTTTACATTAGCTCTCTAGTGAGATGATTGAGTGCATCAACTAAAGAAATATATAATGCTCAGGGAAATGTAGTAGATGTAAAGGAAGCAATGTATAGGGCATCAAGGTACTACTGTCACAATGTGAAGAATACTATACGTATTGCCTCATTTAATACTCACACCAAAGGAGGCAGAGACTATAGCCAGAACCTGGAAACAACCTAGGTGCCCCTCAATGGAAGAATGGATCCAGAAAGTGTGGAATATATACACATT
>JAQHUG010000127.1:5417535-5448623 GCA_028555095.1 Dicrostonyx torquatus | reverse complement strand
CCATCTTAAGGAAGCAGGGGGAGGGCGGTGGGGTAGTGGGGGAGCGGGAGGGCCGGGAACAAGGGGAGTAAATGTAAATTTTGCTTTTAACAAAAATAAATAAATAAAAAATAAATAAACTCCATTTACAGGCGAGGAAACAGTGTCTCAGGGAATTTAGACAACTTGCTCAAGATCACTAATTTAGCATGTAGACCAGCCCAGATTTAAATATCGCACCAAGAACATTGTTTCCTATGGGGAGTTTCTTCAGAAAAGTAAATACTTTATCTCTGATTTGGAATTTGGATATTGATTAATTTATTTTCTGCGTTAGACTTAATCATAGTTGACCACAGCACTGAGGATACTGGCATAGCAAAGTCAAAGGGTCAAACATGAGAAAACAGCCCATGAGAAGCAACCACATTCTGTCCTACATTGAATGCTGAATTCCTATAAATAATATATGCTCCAACAGAAACTTCAGTGAGAAGACAAAACCCTATTACTAGTGATAAGTATGTTTATCCAACCTGAGAGAAGAAACTATGTGGAAAGAGAGAATACTGTCCATAAATTAAAATGTTTCCTTTGCATCATGCTTGTTTCCTATTGGTAAACCAACCTGCCTCCATCTTTGACTTGAAAACTATCTTATAGTAAAGACAAACTAGGTTCAATCCCATTCATTATTAAACCTCTGCTTCTAAAGGATTGCACCATGCCCACCAATAATCTTAACTACAAATAGTTCTATACTGCCTATTCCAGGAAACCGCAACCATGCCTATGTTTCAGAAGGTTGTTATGACCAACGTGTTATGCTTATGTTCTCCTTCTTTGAACTCTGCTTATTTATTTAACAAATTTCCTTTCTGAAAGAAACCAGAGCCATAAAATCTCTTATTTTCCACATGTCCAACATTGATCTCTTAAACCCTGCTTTAGGAGGAGACAGCTTCTCAAATATAATGCTTACATTACAAATAAAGCTTACTTTAATTAGTTTGGCTAGGATTTTGGTCAGTGGTCTTTCTCCTAACATCTGTGAGATTAACACTATGTTGCCAGGCAGGAAGAGGGTGGGGGGGGGCAGGCAGATAAACAAAGAAGAAAACCTTTATTGGTAACAAGGACAGTAGCTTCAGATTTACTGCAAAACATCATATGTAAATCACAGGTTTTAGTGTACTTGAGTATCATCCTTCCCCAAAGGCAGTTTACTAGTAGGGTATATGTGCTTTCTGAGGCAAGAATTTTGGTTCATTTAATCCTCTATATCCTAGGCACACCAGAGCCCAGAGATGTGTTGACAGAACCTTCAGAGTTTGTTCTTTCTTGCTGATTTAAAGTTCCTCCAGTGACAGGAAATGGTAGCTCATTTGTTCCCATAGGCTCTTACTGTGCTACATGCACATCATTTACATCTTAAATAAACAGATGACATTGAATTTGATCCTATTCAAATTCCTGCTGGAGACAAGAGGTTGTTCTCATTAGAGCAACAGCTAGCCTTAGACCTTACCCCCCGACACACACACACACACACACACACACACACACACACCCCAAATTTGACATAATACTATGCTTAATTTTACAGGGCAGTTTAAATTTCTTATGCATATTGGATTGTTTTAGAAGAAAACTAAAGTATAAAAACCTGGACACACAGAAAACTGTGTCCTATCATCTAAAAAAGTCTTGTCTTGATTGTGCCTATGCTATTAACATTTTTGATGTAGATTGTAAACATAAAATTTATCATACAAACAGGAACATTGTTTTCATATTTTGTGCTAATTTTGATGATAAAAAATGCACAGAAGTAAAAACTTGACAATTCACTTACACTGTATAACAAGCTGACTGGACATGGATGATAAATTTTAGCACAAACCATTTTACTTACTTTTCTGTGACTTTTTCTGTATTTCAAATATGTTTGAGATATAGTGCACAAGCAAAACTATTGGCAGTACAAAAATGCACTGTTCCTCTCATAGGAGCAATAACTCTAAAGAGAGCACATCCGAGGTAACGTAGGCTGCCTTTCAATGTCCCAAAGGATACAACCGCCGATATGACTTCATCTGTTTGTTTCACTGTGGAACTTCAACTGTAGTCTTTTGGCTTATAGCCCTAGTATTATTGGGAACCTAAAACATTGCATGTGATGCTACGCTACCACAGTAAAGGCATCAAGGAAGGAAATTTGGGGAAAGAAAATCCTTCCATCTTTAACCATGCTCAATATTTCTCTATTGCAACTTTCTTCCAGCTAAATGCTGTGATGTGTGAGATTCAGCAGGTTGGTTTTTCTTGCTACTTCAGAGATGGTGGCCATCCACAGAACCCTCAGGATATCTAAGCTCCCTTTCCTGAACACTGACGCTCTCCTGTAATTGACAAATGACTTTCATTGAGTCATCTCTCTGACAGGGGACATTAGAGGTAGTTTACCAAGCCAGGAGAGAAAAGTTTCTTTAATAACCAAAGATATCACTCTATGTGATTCTATCTTTAATGCTGACAATGCTCGCTGATTTTCAGGCTTACTGATGGGTTTCTGATACTGGAATGGTGGTCTGGCAGAGTCTTTTTGCTTGAGAAGTAGAGATCATACAGAGAATTTATCTTGTATCTCATCATCAGTTATAGCAAAGCCTCATTCCTTCAACAGGTTCTAAGTGAGTATACTATGTTGGGCATTTTGTAAACCCTGGGGAGATGTAGGACATTAAAGCATGACTGGAGTCTCTGAATTGGATAGCACAGGCAAACCAGAGAGTGAAGTGCCATGTTGCTATGACAAGAGGAGGTAAAACTGTGCAGTGGGCTACAGGGAACAGGTCTACTGTGTTGGTGTGTAGTGGAGGGTGAAGGACATATAAGTGAGCATGTGCACACACATGTGTGTAGTAGTGGGGTGCAATACAACACAGAATTGGAGAGGAAACAGGTTAGATGAAGAACAACCTTTTCATTTATGAAGTAAAAGAAAAAATTCTTAGCAACTTTGAATAAATCTTTATGCGGGTCATGTGAACATAACAAATACAGTCTGACTGCTTAGAGCATTCAGAAAAGAAGACAAATGACATTATTACAAAATATGTTCAGATTTCTAAGAAGACAGAAGTTTGAAGTATTAAGGGAAGACTTCTTGGTGGAAATAACCTCTAAATGAAAGGTTCAGAATGTTAAAGAGTTCATCCTGGGTAGAGGCTTGGCCAGGGCTTTGGGAGAAGAGAAAAGCTTAGTAGCTGGGAATTGTGACCATAAAATTTGCATACAAATTGTTTCTTTTTTCCTATTTTGTTCCTCCTACTTTGTGTTAAGGAATGTGGGGGAAGAAAGAGACTCACCATAGTGGAAAATTAAAGAGCCAAGAAAAGACCATAGTGTCTTATCTACTAAAGTTGGAAAATAAACTTTCTCCTGAAGGCAGCTGGAAACCAAGGAAGGTCTCAAACTGGACTAGCTAATCACAATAGTTTCTTAGGCAGATCACTCTGCCTGAAATGTGGTAGCTGGATTCGGAAATAATGTGGCCTTGAGGCAAACAGAGAGCATCACACAGCAGTACCATATCTACGGCATTTCTGAAAGGTCGAAACCCTGGTGCTCATACTGACTTGAAGAGGGTGGAGTTATGTCTCTACCTCTATTTTTACTGACCTGGACAACTTATGCCAAGAAGTGAACTAGGTAGTAAAACTGAAAAACAGCTTTCAGGTCTAAGGTCCTGATGAACTCTTTGTACTGCATTTCTCCGGTTTCTATTTCAATGGGCCACCTAATAATTAAATATTTACAAATATGTGGATTTAGTTGATGTGGCCTTTAAGTTTTCTGTATGTACACTTCTAAAAGGCAGGCATAGATCACACAAGCACAGAAATTCCTGGCCATTGCTTGATGTTATTTTGTAGCAGATGTGTTTGGTACCCTGTTAAAATCCTCTCTAGCCCTTATCTCTTGAGAGCACACCTGCCTAACTTCAGATGCCAGCATACACACTTCTTTGTCAAAGAGCCCACTTTGCCATCTGCTTGGCAAGCCAGAAGTGCTGGGAAATTAACATTCTTTGGTAGCAGTCCTCAACCAATGACAGATGGGAGTTGATGTTTTAAAATCTAGCTCCCTTTCCATGGGTGGGCTCACTCTGTGGTGTGTTTTAATCTGGGTTTCCTGAGCTTCCCTAGTGATATTATGGTCCAGATGTTGTAGCAATCACCTGCTGAATTGCACACCCTTTTGGCTTTCCCCCATTTATGGCTTACTTCTTTGTTCCTCCTCTAATTAGCCTTCAAATAAACTGTCTTTATCTGATTTCTTGTTTCAGGGTTGGGAACAAAAACTCAAACAAAGTTCAGTAATGCCTAATGCCCCTGGAATGTGGTTCTTAATGTCCTCAAAACACTAAATTATTCCAAAGCTACCACCCAAAGTCATCAATATTCAAATATGAATATGTAGTAAAAAAAATCTCGCACTGAGAAATCACAGGAGCATCTCCTTTCCAATCTTTCCACGGGGACACATATTTTTTCCTCTGATGAGACACATAGTAGGTATACAATTAATACTTCTCCAAGTTGCAGTAAGAAGTTCATGGAAGTATAGGACAGGATGCTCCCAACTGCACATCTTCTTTCTTTGGGAATCACTCTATTATCTTTCATTAAGGATCAAAGGAACTAACATGGTAGGGTTTAGGGTATGTTGATGCCATGGTTGTACCATAACTCCTTAAGAAGGGCTTGGGTCTGCATTCTACCAAAAGTAGAAAACAGTAGAATGACATGGTATCTTATTTTCTTATTGCTTATGATAAAAAGTAGCCATCTCTTTGATTTCTACTTATTTTGAAGAAAAAAACCTTAAGTTTAGCAACTTAGAAGCTTCTTCATAGAGTATCTGAATATCTCAGTATGTAAGGTCTCAGGCTTCCGTGTTCTCTGTTGACAGCAAATGTTGGCATGTTACCCAAGCTGGATAAGAGTCCCTATCTTTACATTTCTGTATTTCTGCTGTTATGGCAGTAGGTGTGTGGGAGAGACAGCTGATGTGTTCACTGGATCCTTTCCCAGGCAATGATGTGTTTGGGGAGTAAGTGCTGGTGGAGGCAAATTCTCCATCCATCACTTGTGCTGCCAGTACAGGTGTTGAAAGTTTCCATGGTGGCAGTGTGTTGGACTTCGGTTAAAACTGAGTGGATCTGTTGGCCAAGATTTGGGCTGCCTTTCTTCTTGTTGGTAATCACCATTGTCAGATGCTTTGTACTCTTCCACCTTAATGACAGGGTCACTGTGTAACTCGTATATGGTAAAGTATACATATCTTGAATGTACAGTGTACGTACTATCTCTTCATGTACCCTTAACAGTATCATCTTGATCAAGAAAGAATATCTATAGCACCAAAATGACCATTTATGTCTGTTCCTAGCTAATACTGCCACCAATCCTAGAGAAAAATTGTTCTAATATTGATTAATATTTATTTGTTTTCTCTTGAGATTCTTATAAATATAATTGTGTAGTATGTACATGCAAGTGTAATGCATTTTTTACTCATGAAATAGCCTTCACAATCCATCTTTCTTGTGCTTTTAAGCAGCTTTTTGTTTGTATTCAATGTACAAGTAATCTGTTGTGAGAAGGTATTTCATTCTATTGTTCCATTCTATGCTGGAGGACCTTTTAGGGTATTTCCATTTTGGTGTTTTTATGAATAAAAATTTCATGGACAAA
Organism: Dicrostonyx torquatus; assembly: GCA_028555095.1. NCBI lineage: Eukaryota > Metazoa > Chordata > Mammalia > Rodentia > Cricetidae > Dicrostonyx > Dicrostonyx torquatus. Next base: position 5,442,882 of record JAQHUG010000127.1, on the reverse strand, counting down.
AGTTTTGGAAGATATATGTAATTATTGATTTCAAGTATATAGTAATGTGTTGATAATTCTCTAACCAAAAAAGCTCTGTCTGATATTTGTAAACACCTCTACAATTGCCAATTTCAAGTTATTCAGGGCATTCAAAGTAGGAAAAGATGTGGTCAATAAGAATTCAGGAGCCAATTCCTGCATACCACTGGATATAGCAACTTTGGAGTAAATATATCATTTTACATGCCTATGAGCAATATGTTAGAGTTGGGGTTGCCCCATGTTCTCAGAAACATTTGGCATTATTTATTACTTTTACCAATTGTGGTTGGTGTCCACCAGTACCCCATTTCTGGCTTTAATTTACATCACCGTGGCGACTGAAACTACCTCTGCACCTTTCCATGTGCTCATTATCTATGTGGCTATTTTCTTGTCCAGAGTACGTATTTAAGTCTTTTGCCCTTGGCTTATTGGGTTGTTGTGTCTTTTCCTTATTGATTTGGAGGGAAGAAAACCCAAAGTTCAAGACTAGTGAGAATTGTGAGATACACTAAAAGAAAGGAGAGCTTCAGAGGCAGCATGACATTTTAGAAACAATAATCTGGCAAAGGATTCACAAGACCCTATGTTCATAGCCCAACTAAATAACTTCTTGATGACCTTGAGCAAATGATCCTCCTGGGCCTTCAGCTTCCTCACTGTCAAAACAGGACAATGCTATTATATAGTGTTGTTATTATATAGTGTTGCTGGTTTGCTAATGAGACAATATAAAGCATCCATCAGAAATATCCATTTGAGGTGCCCAGTGATTCTTTTGTGTACTGAGAAACTTTCCCTAATCTCAAGCAGAATATGGGAGCTGGCACCTTTGCCCAGCAGTGCTATTTATGAGACAGATAATGGACTAATTGAGTGGCCAGAAATCTTATATTATTGGCTGTCTAGTGATGTTATTGTCATAGAGCAAATGCCTTTCTCATGGTGTAGGGGTTATATTATTTACCAGAAAAAATGTTATTTAGTGGCCATGTTTAGTAACATGATATTTTTCAGGGACTTATTTGATATGGCCCAGAAAGGATGTATACAGTATTTTTTAAATGTCCTGTATCTTCTGTTTAGGGGAAGATGTTTCCATGAATCAGCATTATTAAGAATCTGGGACTGTTTCTAGAAGGGTGGCATAGACAAGTAATAGTCTTCTCCTTGTCTTTCTAGTATAGGTTTGTCAGAAGCTTCAGCTTAGATAACATCTCCTCCAGGAAGACTGCATTGCAAATGCAGGTTAGGTACTTCTTGATACCCTTTATGTAGACACATCTATTTCATCACTTGCCAAATTTTAATGAGCTGTCTTAGAAAGAGCTGAGTTTCAGTTTTTATTATATTCATGCTCCAAGCACACTGTGTCCAAGAGAAGGTATAAGATAAAAAAAAAAAACATTCCAGGCAGGTGGGCATACACTTATATGGTCTCCTTGGCATCACCAGCATCCATTAAACAGTCTCAATACTGAACGATGATTAAGTAAAAAGTACTGCCTAGTTCTCAAAGGCCAAAATGAGTAGAAATGCAAGCAACAAGCCAACATAAAGAAGAGCATAAATTAAATTGAGTACATGTTCTCATATACTTGTACAAGATACTGTGGCAGTTTAAAAAGAAGTAAACAAACAAGTAGAGTACTTCTTTTATAGCCTGGTGCTCAAGAGAATATATGTAAGATATTAATATATGCATTCCTAGAAATAATAGTACACAGGAATGAAGAATAAAGAAGCTCAAACATTGTCATTTTTATTTCCAGGTAGAAGTAATTTCCCCAGAATCAATATAAAGCAGCCTATAGACTTCAAATAAGGTTTCAGTTCATTTAAGTGGGAGGTACCATTCCTTGTGCCGGGGTCTCAGACCCACTAATTAGTGAGTGGCAAACCAACATTCACCTTTCTGGTTCCTGACTATGGACACAGTATGGCCAGCTATGTCACAGGCCTGCTGCCACACCTTCCTTGCCACAAGGAATCTAGAATGGAAGCTGTAGTTCTCTACAGTTCCTCTACAGTTGAATCCTGTCTTTAGCATCACCTTCCTAAATACATCCTTCTGCTTTATTTGTTCCTATTCTTAAGATGAGTTAATTTCTAGGTCCTCCTTTCTTCTTCCCTTTATTTCTTCATCTATCTATCTATCTATCTATCTATCTATCTATCTATCTATCTATGATCTGTCTATCTACCTATTTCTTCTTGCAGAATATTCCTGTACACTGTGATTGGCTTAATAAAGAAGCTGATTGGCCTGTAGCTATGTAGGATAAGGTTAGGGAAGAGAGACTAAGAGGATGCTGGGAAGAAGAAGGCAGAGTCTGAGAGGACACCGTAAGTAGCAGAGCCAGCAGGATGGAAAGTATGTAGATGAAGTTAACAAGTCTTGGGGTAGCACATAGATTAATACAAATGGGTTAATTTAAGTTATAAGAGCTAGCTAAAAACAAGCCTAAGGTATTGACCAAGCATTTATAATTAAGATTAAGTCTCTAAGTGGTTATTTGGGAATTGGATGGAGGGATAAAAAAGTCTGCCTACACACATTCTCTCCATTCCTTTCCCTATCCATCCTTTATCACTCTCTTTTTACCTTCTTTAATCACTTTCTATTTTTATTTATTTTTTTTTGAACATGGGGTCTTACTATATAGCCCAAGTGGCCTCAGAGTTGCAATACTCTAACCTCTGCCTCCTTCCTTTTCATTTTAGAAACTATAATGAGCACACTACTGATTAAAATTAGTTAAAATTCTCCAAAGCATTGTTGAGAGCTGTCACTATCACTCTGCCCTGATCTTTACCACTTCCCTGAAGGATACAACTTCCTAAATAACAGCACTCTTTCAGACTAGGCATTTAAGGTCTTCTATCATTGGATCCCTTGGCTCCCCTACCCTTTCCTCCATGGCAGCCTAGCGTGAATGTGATATGAAGCAAGCAGAGTGTCTTCCATTCTGAAATTATGCACAATTGTTTATTCTCCTTTCTACCTACTTCCATTGCTTGTATGAGACATGAGATTCACCATGACCTTTACTTCACTAAACTCAACCCCACTTAAGAAATGAAGCTTCCCTCAAGTATAAAACCCATATTTTTTTTTCCTTTTTGGTTTTCTGAGATAGTTTCACTGTATAGTACTAGCTGTCCTGGCCTGGAACTCATTCTATACACAAGGGTGGCCTCAAACTCACAGAGATCATTCTTCCTATGCTTCCTGGGTTTTGGGATTAAAGGTGTGTGCTATTACCACTGAGCTAAAATGCATATTCTTAATTTATACTTCATTATTTAAGACATATATTATGCAAACATCACACACACACACACACAACACACACACACTGATCTGAACAGAAATTTGTTTTTGAGACAGTCTCACAATACAACCCTGGCTGGTCTAGAAATCACAGAAACCCATCTGCTTCTGCCTCAAGAGCTATGGAATTAAAGGTGCATTCACAGTTAAGCATGGGAAATCTACATAATAAATACCAACTAAAAACAAAACTACCCAGCTGAATTACAATGGATGTTCTGTGATCAAATTTCCCTGGAACTAACCATAGCAGCAAATAGAAATATGATTTTCCTCTCAAAAAAAAAAAAAGAAGTGGGAGCGCTTAGGTGTTACTCTTGTTAATGCTGAGACATCGTGTAACAGAAGAACTGAGAACACAGCACAGTATTCTTATAAATTGTTTTCCGTGTCAAGTTAGCCAGTTCAAACAATTGCTAAACTCTGTAATGTGTTTAGTGCGTATTACAGAGTGCTTCTGTATTGTTATAGTAAGTCGTAGCAGGCTTTGTAACTCTTCTTTTCAAGGAACAAGATAGGAAACCTGAAATGCTAAAGATCAGATCACTCTGAAACAGAAATATTTTCACATGTTTTGCAAATAACTTTAGAAAGGGAGATTCCCAGTGTGAGGCAAGTAACTCAATGGGTACAGCTCTTGGTGGAGACTGGTAATTTTGACAGATGACTTTGCAAAATGGTCCACTGGCCTCCCACCCTGCTTCTCTTCTCTTTTTCTCTATGTATTTTAGATAAATGAGGAGAAGATAGATTAGGTGAAAATGATTTTGACTATATATTTTAAGTTAGGGTTTTTTGGTGTTTATATGTGTGGCATGGTACTGGTATCTGTGTGTATGTGTGGGGGTGCACAGGTGAGGCTAGAGGAGAATGTAAGATGTCATGCCCTATCACTCTCTGTCTTATCCCTTTCAGATAGGCTTTCTCACTGAACCTGGAAGTAGACTGGGGCTCAGAAAGCCCCAGTGATCCTCTTGTTGCTGCCATTCACAGTTCTGGCCTGATAGGTCTGTATGTGGCCATATTCAACTTTTTTTATAAGGGTGTTGGGGATTCAAACTCAGGCATTCATACTTGCACAGCAAGTGATGTTACCCACTGAGCCATTTCCCCAGCCTTGCTCAAACTTTTAATTTTTTTTTCTGGGACTGATGGTGCAGAATTGCAATACCAACTACTAGGGAAGCTAAGGCAGGAGGATCAGAAACTCAAGGGCAACATGGACTACAGAGCAATTTCAATGCCAGTTTGGAACAACTTAATGAAACCAACTCTCAAAAAAAAATGGAGATATGACTGGGGATATAGCCCAGTGGTAGAAAACTTGCCGAACTGCTCCCCCAAAAATGTTTTACTTCTTTGATAAAAAAAGTGTAAGAGCAACCTTCTTAACTTTCCTTGGTTTCACCTTTGCTTCTACATCCTCCTTTACTGGGTGGGTGCTTGGAAAACCTATGAGCTGGAAGTCCTCCAGTGATGAATCCTGCTCACTTCTTAAATAATGATAGACAACGCTTTGTCTCATGCTAGGCATGATGTCTCCTCACTTAAAATGCTTCCTTTTCCCCTTTTAAGCAAGGAGACACTACCAAGAAGTCACAAATAAGAGTTCAGAGCTCCCACATATAACCCACCCTGTTGTACCAAAATTATCTCAGGGCCTGTACCTCGAGGCCTGTAGGACAGAGAAAAGCCTGGCTCTAGTTTGAGGGAACCAAGTGAGGATGAGACAGCAAAATCTATGTAGACTCCCTTCCAGCCAGAGGGAGGACTTGGCTGTCTCTCATTGGATGAAGGTACCCCCACATCACATGATATCACTTAACCTATATAAGCTGATGCTCACAGTAATAAGCTGAGTTCCTGATTTGACTTGACTCTCTATTGCATCTGATTGTCCTGCATTGTGGGGCTGTGGATCTGATTGTCCTGTGTCATGGGACTGCAGAAGATGCAGATAAGGCACTCATCTTTCCCTGGGGAATAAGGAGGCTAAGGAGGCCTAGAACCACCCCGATTCCTTCAATCTTATATCTTGTATAACTATAGTACATTTTCAAAACCATGATGTTCTCTTTGGAATGATGGTATTAACTTTAGGCATCATTTGGGTGCTACCAGTTTTTGCATATAATTTTTGGTATATATGCAGAATGATACAAACTTTTATCACATGAATTTAAGGAAATTTTGAAATTATCTTTTCCTTCTATCAGGGATGGTCTCAACTCTGATTGCACGTTAGAACCTTATAGGTTAGCTTCAAAAAAGGGGACATGTGTGGGCCCCACTCTAGATGATGCTTCAGTACAACACTTTAGATTTTAGTGTATGCACAAATCAATGTGTACTGGGGACTTGTTAAAATGGCTTCTCTGATTTAACAGTGTAAGTGGGGCCCGAAAGTTTTCATTAAAAACAAGATCTCCAAAGATGGAGATGCTACCAGTCTGTGGATACATTTGTAGTAGGTAACCCTAGTTTTTAGACACTGGAATGAAAATAAGTGTGTGGCCTTATGTAACATATTTCAATCACTCTGATGATTCTAACATGCAACCATAATTAACAGATAGTTAGACATGTGATAGAGCTGGAAGGTCACTCTTCCATCTTCTATTGAAATTATTCTCAGTCATTGCAGTCTCTTTTGATGAGCTATTCAACTACAAAAAATTTGAATAAATCCTTTTTATATGTAAATCATATTATCCCAAAACCTAAACATTTCCAGTGTGAACTCTGTTAGCTTGCCTCTCTACCACTTCAATTTCTGGCCTATATGCTAATGCCCACTTGAGAGCAAATAAGAAGGAGACACTGTACTATTATTTTATTGCTCAAACTCTCTTCTCATTTCATTGTCATTTGGTGCCAAAGACCACAAATACTAGAAGGAGAATGTTCTTTCTTTGGCACTTGACAAGATTCACTTCTGCTCCCATTTTAGTAGTTTGATGGTTTGAGTTTTTCAACATGCTGCTACTAAATCCTTAAGGATAACTACATCTGCATCCATTATTCTCATTTGTGAAAATCAAAACCATGACTTTTTCTCTCTCTAAACACAATTTCTTTCATTGGTTAACATGTTTCTCTTTTTCTTTCTTAAAGTAGTTCATTCTCTCTTCTGTTATGTTCTCATACTCTACAAATTCCATCTCATGAACTTTGAAATAGGCTGATGTGTAAAAAGGCTTCCTTCACCTGATATGTTTTCTAACTTCAGGCACATCTTCCATCTATAAAGAGTTGTTTCTATTTCTTGTCCCCAAGTAACAGTTAGGAAAGTAACACATGCTGGACATGGTAGCACATGTGTATAATAATGGTGCTGGGGAGGCTGGTTACAAGTAAAAGGCCAGTCTGGACTATATAGCAAGTGAGCTAGATCATGTTTACCCCAAAGAGTAATTGATGACTGCTTCCTTTGCCTCTGTTATTCCCACTCCCTTATAAAGTCACTCCAGGGTCACTCTATCCATGTACTGATCCACAGCTCATCCATAATTTCTAAGGATACAAATTTATAGTTACTTTTCAGTCTCCATTTTCTTAAACTCCTAACAGATATCCATAGTTGAATATTATTAATGTAAAGTTGAAAAAGGATTTTGAGCATCTGAAATATGGTTCAACATGCAGAAATTTCTATGGAGTTCTGCCAAGGTTTGGGCATGGTTTATTCTCTTCCATGTCCCTGGCCAACAAATGCATTTAGTAGACTTCTCTGAGATGTCACTCAAACTCTTCCTCATTTCTATTATGAATTCCCTGACTCAATACTGTCCCCTCCTCTTACCTGTTTGCCTAGCTTTTTGTTTCCTTCTATGTAAATCTTCATTTGTTGATTTACACATTTGGTTTTCCTGAACACACTGACTCTGTACTCTCTGATCTTGTTATTGTCCACTAAATTCTTAATGACAATAAATTTGATTTCCACAGTTTGACTTCTCACCTCTTGGTTAACCAAACTCCAGTTCACATCAGCACCTGTCTTCCAATCTGGATCTAAATTTTCATCAATCTCCTGAAGATTTGACCTGTTCCTGAGCTTCTGTCTGCTCTGAGGTGACCAGGATGGTGAATAAGACAGTTCTTGCCCTCAAGATGATGAGTGACAGGCTAAAAGCAGACCTTTAAAGGATGACATTGTTGGTACCTTGATGAAGACAAGTTCATGAAAGTTGCTAGGAGGAACACATGACTACTGGAACATACCTAACAACTGCATCTTTCCCTCCAAATAGGTTATAGCACCTGTCATGTTGTGATTCATAGCACAACTCTCTCTTTCTGTTCAACAAAGCAGAATACTTGCTAACTTGAATCATCCCTTTCTTTTCGTATTCTCCAAAGCCTAGTAATCTGCAGGTCTCATTGATTCTATCTGCCTATTACAGGCTTAGTATATTTAGCGTCTATTCTGAAGTTCATTAGTTCCCAGTGATGTTAGTCGGGTCACAAAAGAATAAAAACAAAAATAAAACAGCAACAACAACAATAAGAAACAGAAAGTATCCATATCAAGTTTTAGCAATGCTCAGCTGATTTAAGTGGTCTTATTGTTGTTGTTGTTGTTATGGTTGTTTGGTTTGTTTTATTATTTGGTTTGTTTTATGTTTTTTTAACAGAAGAACTTTCTAGAGTCTTTAAAATGTGTATTCATTATGGGGATCCTACTCATTTTTCTAAGTTATTGGGCTGCAGAGCTTGGTTTTATTATAACACCAAAGGAAACTTTCCTAGAGCACATTAGAAAATGTTGGTCTAATCTTATTTCTTCCTTCTAGAGCTTCCTTAGCCTAAGCCTCTTGGTTTATAGATTTACAATGGTTTCCTGGGTGAAAGAGAGGGTCTCCTTATTTCCAATATCTTGATTATCCAGTTTGACCTGTACCCATATATAAAAGTTGTCTTTATAATGGTCTGAGCTTTACACTTCTCAGAGCTGTAGACATACTGCCCCTTACTTTGCCAGGGTCATTTATATCCATATTTTCTACTGCATATTCTATTACTGACAGAATGAAGTTGTTGTTTCTAAGTATGGTAATGAATTTATCTGCTTCTTTTTTAAGTTCTATCATTTCTTCACTTATGTATTTTGATGGCCTCGAACTCACAGAGATCTGCCTGACTCTGCCTCGTAAATGCTGGGATTAAAGGTGTGTGCAACCACCGCCAGGCAAGATATTTATTTTTAAGGTGGACTTTTATTTTTCCCTTCAATACTTTAAATATTTTACTCTGTTATCATCTTGCTTATATTCTTTTCTGATAACTAGTGCCATTGTTTTTGCTCCTCTTTGTCTTTGGTTTTATGCAGTTTGAATATGTTTTTCATAAGTGTGATTTGATGCGTACTTATTCTTCTTGGTGTTTTCTGAAGTATATAGATCAGTGGTTAGTTATGACATTAATTTGGGGGAGTGGCCATGGCTACTTCATTATGGCTACTGCTCCATTCTAGTCTCACTACTGGTATTTAAAATTTATATATTTCATATCTTTTAATACTGTTCTGCACTTGGGTATTTTGTTAGGAGCTTTTGTTTTTTTTTCATTTTTTAACTCTTTATATTTTAGTTTGTGGTGTTTCTACTGAGCTAATTAAAGTTCACTGATTCTTTGTTATTACTACTGATGATTTCATGTCTTTGCGTCATTCTTCAATTACCCCATTGTTTCTTTTATTTCTAGAATCTTTTATTCATCCAGAGATTCCCCCAGCTAGCATTTTTGATTCATCTAGAGAATTCTCATCTCTGATCATATTACCTATCTGTTCTTGAGTTTGTCTTCTCCCACCAAAGTCCTTAAGGTATTAATTGTAGTTGTTTTAATTTTTTTGTATGATAGAGTTGTAGCATATGTGTTATACTAGCTTGGTTCTGATATTTCCTTTAGCTCCTCAGAGTCAAACATTTTTTCACTGCTGGATATTATCAATTATTAGGATCTGAGCTAATAGGCCCTCATAGTGAGAATTTACACTAACCTAGTTGCTAGGTGCCATTTTAAGGTTAATTATTGTTTGGGCTCCCAAAGTTTCAAATTTCCTGGCTATCTTTGTTTTTGTCTCTTTCTTGGCTTTTGTCTTTCTTACACAAATGTCCCTATACAGTTTGTGTCTTGTTGATATTTTAACTACAATATATTGTTGTTATACTGTAGCATTGTCATATACTGGCAAAACATGAGAAGGGGGAGGGCTTTATAATCTTCCAAGGAAATATCAGTCTTTTAGTGGACTTGTGCCTGTGACCATAACAAGTACTTCTTCAGTGGTATAGACTACTTTATGAATCCCTGACTCATGTTGATTTTCATCACTCTGTTAAGTAGTCTAAGAGAAGCACAAAGCCTTCTATTTTGAAGGGGTTTTAGTAGAGGAGAATCTGGGATAAAGTTTCAGGGATGTGCTTTCTCATTTTTTTTTGCCCTGGAGAGGAAACCTTTACTAAGGCCAAGAGTAAATGTATGTCTTAATGATACAATTTTCAGGGAACAAAATGGAGACTCCTAGAGAGTTTAAGCAACTTGATTGAGGACCCTTCAACAGTTCACAACTTGAAAGCACAGACCTGTAGGGTTTTGAAGCACTACTTCTACTTGGCCTAAATTGGAGCTTACTGAACTCCATCTATCTCTAGTAGCACTAAAGTCCAACAGAACATTCATTGTCAAGGCCCTCTGTGTGGACAACTTACTTCTGGAAACTGATAAGGACTCTCTCCTTTGCAAAACTAGCCAAGCTCCTGAGGTTTCTTCCCAAGTAGATCATGGCTTTTAGACTCCTTGTCTGTCTGTGAGTCAAATAATTTGAGCAAAAGTCCACCTAACCAGAACCCCCTTTCCTCCTCTGTATTACACTAGTCACCTGACCAAATTCTTCATTTTCTGGATACCTCAGGTAATATCTAATCACTCTGGCCTTCTTCCATCAAGACTCATGTCAGGTTGCTGTAGCCAGAATCTCTTCTTCATCCCTCATGTTTCTTAATAAGTTTTCATTCACCATTCCCCACCCTGTTCCTCGACTATAAATGACCACTTTCCCTTATATTAATAATCAGTCCTGAGCGCTCTCTCCTGCCACAGAATACTATACTAATCCTATATCTATTTCAATGGTTCTGACTAAGTTCTTTCTCTGCTTTAATAATCCTTAACAAGTACTATGAGTAATATTTCTTCAGCACAAGTAACTACATAGCTACGGTCCTGTCTCAGAAACAACATGGAGTTATTATCTGTGCCTGCTATGGGCTGATTTGCTTTGATGGAACCTTCTATAAAGGCAAATGCCTTAAAATCCATCATAGAAAGTCTCTGGGAGAAAAGAAGTATTGGTAACTGTAAATATGATGCTGGTCGCAGTAACATTCTCTGCCTCTCTCTGTGTATCTCTGTCTGTTTGTCTGTCTGTCTATCTCTGGGTGGAACTTATTGCTCTGTCTCAGTGTTTTCGTTATACTGCTCAGCCCCTTGAGTCAACTTATACTACCTGGAAACAGGCAGCTGAAGAAATGTGTCTTGGTTTATGCTGAAAACCTCAGCATATAGATTCGTATAGAATTCTTTATACAAAAGTTATCATAATATCATTCAAAAATTCACCAATGAAAAATAACCCTTACCCCCTGCTTGTATTTATTGCCCCGTTTCTACAAGGCAAGAATACCATTTTAAAATTAATTATGGTATCTAACTGCCAGGATGTTTTATCTCAGAGGTCTCAAAATATGGTCCCTGGACTAGGAGACATAGCACCACTTTGGAGAACTCCAAAGTGTAAAAATAGTCTTAGGTTCTACTTCAGTCATACTGACACAGAAAACCATGGTGGAATCCAGTCTACATTTGGACAAATCTTCTAGGCTGAAGTTTGAGAGCTACCACTTTGGCATATAGAAACAGTTAAAAAGCACACACAAAGACACAGCAAGGAGTTGTCAGTAGAATGGCATCAGCAACCCGGGGAGTTTATGCAGCTGCAGATTCCCAAGGACTTCCAAAGCACATTCAAACCTGGGAAGCACCACTAACCCTCTCTTAGCAAAGATGGTTTTGTTTGATAGTGTTAGGCAGGAAAAACCAGGTCAGTATATGACTCTTTACTGGTGGATTTGTTTTGAACCTAATTATCGATTTCTTTTATTACCTATAGAGATTAATCTCGCAAAAAGATGGGTGAGAAAGTACCTATAATGATAAAAAAAATCTCCAGTCAGTAAAATTTTCCAATAGTTCAATTTCAAAAGAATTTTCAATTATCATTTGCCTGATTGTCCTGATCTAGAGCAATTCTGACAACACCCTTTCTTTTGAAGTGCTTGCAGACCTACTTATGTGGGCAAGATTTCCCAGAGAAACACTGTAGTCCTGTAAATTAAGCAAGAGAGCAAAGTTAGGGACTCTCTCAACTAAATTACTGGAGAATCCCTTATTTGGGGGGCAGGCTGCTCAGAACTGGAAAGAGAGGCTTGAAAATAGAGGCCCCTGTCTCCCTGAGAATGTTATGCCAATGGCAGCTCTCTGGGTATGAACTGACGGTTCCCTCTGGTATGCAAATCGCCTGTTAAGATTGAAGATGAAAAGTTCTGAGCCCAGAGAAACTACCTGGATGAATTGGAATTCCAAGCATCCAACCTCATCAACAGCTCTGCCTGCTTAAGAACTTTGTGTAGAAGTTGCTGCTTGCTCAGCAATAGGATAATTTCAATCATCTGTAATGACCCAGGTGGAGTCATTAAAGACCAATACATTGCCAATCTGAGTATTGAACATGCAAATACAGCACCAATTATTGCCTTTTGGATCAAAGCAAACTGCAATGTCTAAGGAAATAACAGTCATTTTAAAAGCAAATAGTAATAAAATCACACAACCTACTGGAGTACATGGTTACACAATGTTTCCACATATTTGTCTCATTGTAGCCTTACCCTAAATGAGTAAAAAAAGATGTCAATGCACCCAATACAAATGAAAGGAAGTTCAATCAATGACTTGTCCAAAGTACACACACACACACACACACACACACACACACACATGCACTCTCTCTCTCTCTCTCTCTCTCTCTCTCTCTCTCTCTCTCTCTCACACACACACACACACACACACACATGCACTCTCTCTCTCTCTCTCTCTCTCTCTCTCTCTCTCTCTCACACACACACACACACACACACAAGTTGTTATAAGAATGTTAGAATGGGAGTATGAACTTGGCTTTCTTGATTCAAAATCATTCTATTTACAACAGCTAAATCTAAGCCCTGTTACTCAAAATGTGATCTGCTAACCAAAAACATCAGCATTGCCGGAGAACTTGATGGAGATGCATACTAAGCTGGACATGGTATCTCAGGCTTGTAGTCACAGCACTTGTGAGGCTAAGGTAGAATCATTGCCTAGCGTCTGAAGTAACCTGGACTAAAGTGAGAAACCTTATCTAAACAATAAAATACCCCTAAGGAAAAAAATGAAATGCGGATTGGCAAGTCCCACTCCAGAAACCACTGAATCAGAATCTATAGTTTAAACCTATAGTTTTACAATAGTCCTAGGTAATGTGTGTATGCTGGTTAAAAAGTCTGAGTGCAATCAAGTAAACTTTACTTGATGTATCACATATCCATATGCAATACAACCACAAGAGCAAAACAAAAAGCCAACAACTCAAACCTTGCAAAACCAAGGGATTAAATGTCAGTTTGTTTGAGTATTGAAGATGATAGCTGTAGAACAGAGTAGGTTTCTTCTTGCGTGATTCAGAATTGACAAAGCTTTGGCAGTAGTGATGATAAGAGAGCATCAAGGAATGCACAAAACATATTTACTTCCAAAGCTGAAAATTTGGAAGTCCTACAGATTTTATTCAATTGACAGAATACATGTTGATTTTTGTAATGGTATCATAAATTTCAAGTTCATCTCTGTGATCAATATTTCCTGTTGTCCTGATTCACTCTTAAGAGGAGTAGGAAGAAGTAACATAGAAATGCAGATCTCTGTAAAATCAATGCTATAACTAGGAAAATCACTTGTCCCAGATTTTGAAAAAATATTTCATGGTTGTGTTTGAGTACGAGAGTGGTCAGTATATTGAGACTTTACTCCAAAAGGACATGTGTAGAGTGAACAGTTGACTTCCAAGATACTGGTGAGAACTGCAGAGTGTACTGCCTCCTCCATGGGAATACATTTTTCAGTGTGGAAGTTTATACCTTCCAAAACTGAACAAAAATCAGAGGAGGTTGGTAAGGAGTTTAATTTTCTAAGGATTACTCCTCACCAATCTGGAAGTGAAATGGATGCTTATCATCAACTTTTGTCAGATGTGAAAAATGAAGTCACCTAAAGAAATCATGTAAAAAAATCTTTGACCTAAATAAATCAAGAGGAAAGAAGAAAACATTTTCTATCCTGTAAGTCAATAATTGCCAATAATTTAATTATTAAATACTTGATTCACATGACACATTTTGCTAGCATCTAGGAGATATTTATCAGCATCCTAGAGTATCATGAAAATACAGAAAATTACGTAATGCTTTCTACTTAGCATTAATGAAATATGGATGCCAGTGCAAGTCAATCAGATTTAAGGACAAGAAGGAGTCATGAATCTGAGAAGGCCTCATAAGTAGAATGTATGAGAAATGGATTTTAAAGGAAGAAGGGCAATTCTAGGGAGAACTCTGGCTAGATATAAGACCTTAGGACAGATGCTCTTATGGCCCTAGCCATGTTCTCTCAGCTAACACTTGTCTCTACGTGTCAAAGTCAATTAGTGCAATCACCTGTGGTGCTTTAGTGAGGTTTTAAAATAACTGGAAGTGGGGGAAAATTCTTCATGTAGAAATGCCTATAATTTATTATTTATTATTCCTGTATGTAGGTATATCAATTGGAACTGGAGGATAAATAGCCAGGTTCTCACACACTACTTTCCAACGTCTCTCTGAGTTGGTTAATGAGAATTTGATTGGGGTGCCCACAATGGACACTTGTTTGATAATGTCCTTCTGCCTGGCTTCCTGCTACTCCTTATATTTTCTTCTTACTCACCTATTGACATTTTCTAATTGCAGTTCCCATGATAAGTAGCTTTAAACTAAAATAAATTCTCATCTTCACTGTACTTAGAGCCCACGAATTAAATCTAAAGTGGAAGACTGAATAATTAAATTTTGTTTTGTTTTATTTTGAGACAGGTTTTCTATATAGTCCTGGATATCCTGGAACTCACTATGTAGATCAGGCTGCCCTTGAACTCACAGAGATGTACCTGCCTCTGCCTCTTGAGTGTTGGGGTTAAAGGCACGGGCCAACATGCATGGATGAACAATTGGATTTTTTAAAGATACCAAAAACAACCTTTGCTACAGGGTTTCTGAGAGAACACTAATATACAAATTAGCTTCTCTAGTATCTCATTGCCCCCTTTTGTTCTAAATATGAATTGTGAACTCAAAGACACAACATTTATGATATATCATTCAGGGCATCTCATGAAATAACAACTGGGGTGATTTTCATTTTGTTTTGTTTTGCTTTTTAAAGGTTAGAGATTACTCACCTCCCCTGCTGGTCAGTAAATCAGTCTGGCAGGATACCTCCGTAGTTCTGTGGCCTTCGGGGTATGTAGCAGAGACACAGGCAGTGCTGCAGACAGGTCTGCTGGCTGTGATATACTACCAAGCAGGTGACATCAAAGGTCTACTTTAAGCCTATCTCACTTCTCAGTCAGAGCTCATACTGAGCCCCCAAATCAGGTACCAGATGGCACATCTCACCAAGTCAAAGTTTATCGGCTCAGATTTCCCTAGCTTCTGTTCCAAGGAATGCTGCAACCTCAAGAGGAAAAGAAACTGTTTCACTTACCTCCCCTCTTATTTATCATAAGGGCTTGGCAGTGAAATGCTTAATAGTTCTGTGAAGTCTGTCTTGTGAATTCTTAAAGGTTCAGTTTGGGAAGTTATTGAAGAAATATCTATCCTTTCTTGTGGAATCTACTAAGATCCTAGGAGTGATTTAAAACTTAGGTTTTCTCTTAGGGATTTATATTGAAATGTCAATTTAGGTTCATATAATAACCAAAATTGGTTCAAAATTCTTACCTGCATGAGGTGAGCAAATGATTGTTCTTAAAAATCTCTGTTGGTTTCTTGAAACAGGGTCTTATATACACTGGACTGGCCTTCAACTAACTCACCATAATGTTGAGAAGGACCTTGATTTCCTTAACCTCCAACCTTCACCTCCCAAGTATTAGAATTACAGCCAAGCACCACCTTGTCTTTTTTTAAAATATTTATTTCTTTATTATGTATACAATATTCTGTCTGTGTGTATGCCTGCAGGCCAGAAGAAGGCACCAGACTCCATTACAGATGGTTGTGAGCCACCATGTGGTCGCTGGGAATTGAACTCAGGATCTTTGGAAGAGCAGGCAATGCTCTTAACCTCTGAGCCATCTCCCCAGCCCCAACACCACCTTGTCTTGTAATGTTCCTCAAATTAAAATAAGAAAAGTAGAATGAGTACTTGAGATACTAACTATTCAAATGCAGTTTACTTAAAAGTCAGATAACACAGACTGAGACTGTACTCAGGCTATTTGAGTATACTTCCCATGAAATGAGAATCAAATGTCTTCAGTCTTTTAATTTTCCCTAGTGCAAAAATAGCATGTACAAGGCAATTCACTGACTGGACAAATGCAAAAATGCTGCTCTTTCAGGCTTGGACTCAATGATGTTTCATAGAATGTCTGCCACCTGGATAACTCATAGAAGGAATTGTACTACCCAGGGAGTCACAAAACCTATCACCAAACAAGACACCTAGAGATGCTAAGAGCAGATCCCTGAATCAGTCTGCCGAGATGACCTTTACAGTGCTTTCCAAACTCTAGGTTCTTTGATGGGATGTTCCTCGGATGAAGCTCTACTTTTGTCGTTTTTGCAGAACAGCTGGAACTGGCAGCAAAGTGCTGTCTGCTTGTCTTCTTGACAGATTAGCACTCACAGTGGGGTCTTACACAATGTCAGAAAAATCCTGTTCTAAGTGGGCAAGTGCTATAGATTGAAGCTTCAGGCACACTGATAATGGGCACTTTACTATCTGCCAAGTCTCAAAGGCTGGTATGAAGTCCGCAGCTTTGCCATTCAAGAAGTGAGATTATATTCAGTTTCTCAGTTCCTCTTCAGCTGGGATAATTTATAAGGGATAAAGTTATGGGAGAGGGCAGGATAACCATATCGTAGGAAGACTACACTGGAAAATCAAGTGTTTGCTCAATTGTCCAAGAGCACCAATTCACACGTTGATCCCCAATATTCAGCAAAACATTTGTGTATGAACTTCTCTTTGATATTTTCCCATTAATCAGTATAGTTGATAAAAGGTCCCAATAAATACAAACATATGAAGAGAAGGATTTTTCTAACCTTACACAATTGTCATTTGGAGCCAGATAATATTTTGTTTGGAGGGTTATTACGTAGTGCATTATAGAATTCTCAGCAGTGTCTCTGGCCTCTACCCACTCACTATCAATGGCACAATGTCTTCACCATCATTATGACAATAATAATAATAATAATAATAATAATGACAAATAATGATAATAATAATAACAAATAATATCACTAGATTTTGCTGTTCCCTGGTGGGGGCACAGTCATCTCCAGTTGAGAAATATTATCTCATGAGTTATTTTAATAGTATGACATCATGAAATGACTCAAGTGCTGAACTTTTTGAATACTATGTAGAAACTTTACATGTAAATAATCAGATGGTAAGTATTTTAAGCACAACGGACCCCACACAGTTCCTGGCACATATTTTGTTTTCTCTTGTGGAAAACATTTTTAAGTGTAAAAACTATTTAGCTAAAAAATAGATTATAGTTTCTTCTGATAATTTCCATAAGCTGGAATCTTTATCCAGCTACCGGAGGGTTTATTACCTTAAGATAGCAAATGTGTTGCCCTTTTCAGAATGCCGGAATCAAAGACCTCTAGGTTAAATTCTATTAATCTTGTTTGTAATTTAATTCTATCAAATGTACTTAAACACAAAGAGCTTAAATGAAATGGAAACTCAATATTTGAACCAAATGTGATTCCCTAGTAAATGCAAAACCACATCCTTAGTGAGAATATGTCTGTTCTCTAGTAAGGAATTAAATATCCTGTGGGGTTTCTTTGAGGATGTGGGCATAACATATAATAGAAAGGAAATTCCCCCAATCATTTTGAAAGCCAAAATATGTTTTGATATGGCTGCAGAGGTTATTAAGGAAGAAAACTTGCTGTTTGTTTGAGAACTGCCTATAAAGTTATAAAACTTGAAAGGTCATTTTGAAGTTACATTTCAAGGTAGCCTCAATGGATTTTTCTTTACCTATTGCATAAATGCTTTACTAAGCAAGGAAGGGTCTATTCACCAAGTTTTTATTGAGTGTCAAGTATCTGCTAGGGACTGTAGGTGACCAAGGATAGAATTGCCTGGACCCTGCCAGAGAACGAGCACTTTATCAGGAAAACAGCCATGTTTATCTTTCATGTTTTAATACATTGATAATTAAAAATAACGTTTTATTTTGGGTATTTGGAATCTATCTATCTACCAAAGAAAATAACCTTATTATCCAATTAGAGCAACAGTATAAGAGGGGATATAAATAAGACTTTGGTCAAATAGATTTCATTTGGATAATTCTAAAATGTTCATTTAAAAAATCAGTGAAGTTGTTTATCATATGACAGACAGTTTAATGGAAGACAATCTCAGGAAAAGAACACTAGGATATAAGTTCAAATCTGTGTCTCAGTTCTGTCTTTGTATTTTTTTCATGGATAAGTCAGTTAACTTTTAAAGAGTACCCTGTCTGCCTGTAATGTGGTAGAGGCCCTATCTCAATATCCCTACACACAGGATAAGCTTACAAATTGTAAGCAGGGCAAGGATGACAAGAACATCCTGAGAACTCAGCTACACTAATTCTCTCTACATGGATGATTCCAGGATAAATACAGTATTTTTTTTTTGGCTATAACCTGGATTACTTTACAATGGGGTGTTCTAAAATTTCTTATATAATCATGAAAATATTTATCCGTAAAGTCGGTGAAGTTTTACTTTTAAACCAGCTTATCAGAAAACATTGTTGTTTTTCTGTTAAAAGGATAAGGAGCCAAATGTAATTGTGTAGTAAAATAAAGACTTTTAAAACTCAATATTTATTTGAGGGGGTTCAAAATGAACTGCTGAGGCCTCCTTAACATTGCTGGTGTCTATCCACTTCTGCCTTGCAGCCTTCAGAGGAAACTGTTGCAGGGGAAAGTCACCCCCTACACAATATGGAGTCGAATTCCTTACTACAGTGTCAGAGTAACATAATCATATCATTTACACAAGTTTGAGAAAGCACCTTTAAACCAAGATTAATGTGATTTTCAAACAGTTTTCCCTGTTATTCTCTTAATTACATTTTTAAAAGTCAACTTTTTTTGTCATAACAGCCTCTAGTCTGTTTTTTTTTTCTTTTTACCTTTTCTCTCTCTTTTTTGTTCAGCAAGTAGGTGTCCTAATACATGAAGAACAACATCCTTCATTGGATAGTATTATACAGAGGAAAACATTATGCTTGAAGCTCCTTATGCATCCCTACAAGTTGCTTCCTGCAGTTTGGCAGTACCCAGAAAAGTCAAGCCCTGCTCAAGCTCTGCCCACTCATTTAACTTCAAATGAGATGCTATAAAAATGCACAGGGGCTGTTAGGTGTAGTGTACAATGTTAAATGTCTATGGTGCTGTCCTTGATGCTAATAACAAAGTATGAGAATTACACTAGCAGTGACAGTGACAGTAACACTTTCACTCCCAATACCTCTTGGAAAGGACAAGTCATCACATCTCTAAGTGGAAAAAAAAGGGTGGGGGGTGTGCTTACTCCCACACTTTACATTGCCATGACTACTGAAGAGCCATTTTCCTATCCCCCTGCTCTATACCTACCAAAAATAGGGTTTGAGTCAAGTGTATAAAAAATAAAATGTATATCCAATTTAAAATCAAAGGCAATTCTCTATGTTTCATAAGTATGCGTTGTTATAAGCTGTACAAACTGATTTGACTAGAGAGCCATTGTCTGGAAATGAGTTTATGACCACCATTTGGCTTTGCTTTGATTTTGCCCATATACCTAAACCATGAAGAAGCATCCCACTTTTTAGAAACTGTGCACTGATTTCAAGACTGTTCTGTGATATGCAGGCAAAGCCAGCCTGTTTCTCTCCAGTCCAGTCTTCTTATAATATGTTTTTTTGTTTGTTTTGAACCAACCAAAAGCAAGCAGAAAGAATATAATTGCAAAATATCTGATATGCCTGTTGATGATGTCTGTCACAGTGGCATGGTGGTTTGTTAGAGAGGGAGAAAAAGCCAATGGAAACATCTTGGTGGGGGAATTCAAGAAGAAACATAACTTAGTAGTTCATAAAAAATTGAAGCATTTCCAACTGGCCAGGTTTGCTACATTCTATTTTCCTTAAGTGTGAGATAGTTCTACTCACACCTTCTTGAGAAGATATTCCTAACACTATTTATCTATATCACAATATATGCTCTGAAGTATTGAGAAAAAGAAAGACCACCTTGATGTTGAAAAACAACCTCAGAGAAAAGCAAACATCTCAGCAATAACTGAATATGTGCCATGATTTGTGTGCCATTAGAAATACCACAGGCCACTCGATGTGAGAATGTTCTAATTCCAGTCTGTCCCCAGCCATAATTGCTGCTGGATAGCGTGTCAATAAACAGAGAGGGAAATTATAGAGGAAAATGAGTTTGTCTCTAGGGACACATGGTTACCTGGAGAGGAAGAGACAGAGTAAAGATTTCCCCAGGCTCACTAGCAGACTCCCATTGGCAGAAGGAGGAATTTAACCTTCCACTATTCCCAGAGACCCCACAGGAAACCAGCATTTTCCACCATCCTTCTGGCATCTCAGCTGGGACTGGTTCCTGTCTGCCCTCCCCAGAGCAGAAGCTGAAGTAAACAAACCTCACTGTCTCCACCTAGATTCAGAGAGAACATCCTCACTTTTATTTTATTTGAATTTGTTTTCACTCATGGTCTCTCCACTTTCCCATTTCTAGTCATCACTCATCAGCTTTCCTTAGGAACTTCTAGAAAGTTATCACCATTAACCTCACTTTTCACATCCAATTCCCACCTCAGATGGATGGCACAGGCAGTTTCTGTTCTGTGTTTCTGTGATGTTCTCAGGGCAACATCCTGGCTCTGATCTCCGGCCTCTGGAGATCCCTGATCTCCGGCCTCACCCACGCGTTCAAATAAACCCCAATAAAAGTGTATCAACCTGTTCTCTCTTTTCCCCAAAAAAGTTGCATTTAAGTGGATTGACAGTACTACGAAAGATGAAATAACCTAATTGCAAGCACCATTTCCTACTCTGAAACCCAGACATGGCTACCTTGCTCGAGGAGGAGTGGGCTGGTGGCTGCCAGGTCTTTATCAGGGACTGGACTTTTGGTTGGGTGTGGGTGGGTGTTATTTTCCTTACCATGCCAACTCACATTCCTCTGTCCCTTACTTACAGTCTACAGTAGCCTTTCTCAAAACACTTTGGCTGGGGGGACTAGAGGAAGGGAGGTGAAAAATGAGAATAGGGGAATGGTGTCTCTGTACCTCACCTCCCTCCTCCTGCATAGTATTTTGTTCTCAAGTAGCGGGACTTTCTTGAATATATTCTCTTGTTCCACTTCTTCTTGGCCCAGTTATCCCAAAGCTTCCCTGCCCCCAAGCCCACTGCGACCAAAACAAGCGCACTGACTAAAGCACTGTGGCCGCCGCCGCCCCAACTGTTGCAGCAGCTGCGGGGTGACAGCAGAGGCAGTAAGGGCAGGGCCCGGCTGGGACCCAGACCCGGACGCTCCGTGCCTTGGAGTCTGAGAGACTCCGGGCTACTGCCTAGGGACGCACAGTCGAGGGGAGCCCCTGCGGCAACCACCGCTTGGGATAGCAGAAGCGGCTCTCTCAGCCCCGACTCCCGCGCGGAGCCAGCCCGGCAGCCGCAGTCGCCCCGTCAGGGGTTGCCCGCACCCGCCCTGCTCTCACCTTTAAGATCAGGTCCGTGTGATGTTGGTCCAGCATGTTGGCTTTCTGGAAGGAGGTGACGATGACCCGGCCGTAGCGCCCAGGGGTCTGCAGGTCCGAATAGAGCCGGTGCTTGGAGCGGTTGACCGGGAAGAGGCTGTTGACTAGGTTGCGCTCGATCTTGGCTAGGCTGTGCTGGGGCGCCAGCAGGTGCTCCACGCTCTCTTCGACCTGGTAGCGGCTGAAGCTGGCGCCGAGCAGGATGGAGATGAGCACCGGCGCCGAAGCGAAGAAGACCGGGTGACTGGCAATGAAGTGGCCAAGCCGGGAGAAACACGTCCTCAAACCCCTGTGCAGAACCTGCCGCAGCATCCTAGAGCAGAGCGGGCGCGGGAGGAGGGCGAGGCGCACGCTCGGCGCGGGCTCGGGCGACGGCGGCGGCGGCGGCGGCGGTGGTGGTGGTGGCGCCCGCGGCGGCGGCGGCGACGGCGGCGGCGGCGGAGGCAGGACCCTGAGCTCTCCAGGAGTCGCGGCACCACCATCGGGGAGTCCCTCGCCGCGCCTCGGGAGGGTCCCCTCGGGCTGGAGACACGCCCTCCTGCCCGCAGCCGCGCCTGCCCGGAGAGCCCCCCAGCTTGGCGGTCTCTGCGCTGCTCCCACCCCGCCCTACCTTGGGCCCCCTCCTCACCCCCTGCCGCCTCCCGGCCTGGGGGGCTAAGCGCGACTCTGCCGCGTCCCTGATCAGCGCGGGCGGGGCTGGGAGCGGCCCCCGCGGCACGTCATGACCCCACTCACCCGATCCCCGAAGCCAACGACGGGATGGCGCGGGGAGCGGCGGCGGTGGTGGCGCTAGCGCCGGGAGACTCTGTGCGCCAGCCTGGAACACGAGGACGGAGAATTCCAGGCTACACCCAGTCCCCTCCTCTCAGCGCACTCCCCCTCCCCCGGCTCAGCGGGCCAGGAGCACCCCCCCACCTCGGCCTCCTCCCGGGAGACTCAGAGATAATAAAGAGATGTCCCGAATTTTTCAAACAAAAAAGTAAAAGAGTTCTCCCGTTAGGGGTTAGAATGGGGGTGTCCGGCAGACCCGCTTCTAGCCAAGTCTCTCCAGAGGAGGAAAGAAGCAGGCTGAGGGCTGAGTGCGCCCCAGCTCTTGCCAGGCTCAGGTGGTGGCTCTCACTGGCTGTTGCCGAGAGGGGGTGGGGAACCGAGACGCTCGAGCGTGGAAATCACGCCTCCTCCCCAAGTAAGAGCCATTTAAGATTGCCCCAACACTGCAGCTCAAGGGGCACCACAGGCGACCAGTGCGCGTCTGGAGCCTATCCATCCCCAAATGTGTCCGAGGACAATCTTTCTCCCGAGCCCCAAACTGGGTCGTTCCAGAGTGGATTGAACAGGACAGTTCTGCTGGACATCCCTCCACCACCTTTCCCACCCGTTCCCCAATAAAAAAAAAAGTGCTGATAATGACACTCTGTCAGTCCATAATGTCTGTCGCCAGGCTTCCCCATCTCCATCGTGCCCCCTTTTTTCCTCCTTCTTCTCCTTCTGTCTCTGTGGTCTGGCAGGTCTGGGGAGGGGGATCTGGTGCGGCAGAGCTGGTGCGGGCGCCCCCCAGGGTGTAGATTGTTTAGGAAAGGCTGGTCAGGAGTCAGTACTTAACCCCCTTCTCTCCCTCACTCCACCTGCTCCTCCTCCACAAGCCACAATGTGAGAGTAGGGGGACCCTTATCTCAGATCAGAAGATGTACTGGTCTCTGAATATGTCGAGCCACAGGGGGCGCGGGGGAGCCCGAGGGGCTCTGAAGGCTTGGCAAAGTTGGGTTCGTGCTTGTGCGCGCCAGCTAGCTAGCTGGCAGCCACTGTGGTTCCCCTTTCACTTCCCCTGGGGAGATTTCCCCGAGAAGGCGGGCGCCGGCTTCGGCCTGAGATAGTCCTGCGGCGGCGGTGGGAACGGCCACGCACAGGTACAATTTAGCGCGTTTTTTTTTTTTTTTGCGCGCTCTGAGACCCTGGGTCCGTCCATGCAGACCGAGTGGGATCCGCTGAGTCTGGGTCACTGAGGCGCCCTGTCCCGCAAGGATTGGGTTGGTAACCAGAGCACAAAGAGGGGTCCTCAGGTTTACAGATCCAACAGCTTGGTCTGCCCACCCCACACCTCTGGTCGGTCTGCCCGACCTCTAAGTGCCAAGGGTCGAATGGGAAGCGTCGCTGGCGGGAGGCGCGGTCCCTTGAGTGTGGCACATACTACTGAGCATGGGCATGCATATTAATCAAAGCTGCGGGAAGAGAGGATAGTGGGGGAGGAGGAAGAGGAGGAGGGAGACTGGGTGGGAGAAGGAATGAGGGAGGAAGGGAGGGAGGAAAGGAGGGAGGGAGAGAGGGAGAAAGAGAGGGGGGGTTCAGATAGAGACAGAGAGACAGACACAGGAGTGAGCTCGGCAGGAGTGGGAGAACACGACTGAAAGAGGCATTTTCCTAATATTACCACCCTAAACTCCCCAACACCAAAAGGCTCTCTACTTCTCAAACTGAACTTGAGAACTTGCGCTTTGGAGACAGGAAGTCCGGGAATCCTTTTTGTTTTGTTTTGTTTTGTTTTGTTTTCTTAAATTTCCTGTTCCTTTCCCTATACCACATCTACATTCCTTCAACAATGCCTGCAACGGCTGGTCTGTCCACCTTGTGGGACACACTTGTCCAGTTCAGCCTGAGCCTGAGCTTGCTTCCTAGGTCCTTCCACCTGTCTCTTGCTGATTTTTTCTTTGCTGGTCTCTGCTTTTTGTCATCCAGCTCTTTTGGAAGGCTCCTCGGGAGTCCCGCACCTTGCAGCCCACATCCCCCTCGCACTCTATATTGCCCTTCTTAGGAAGGACGTATAGTGCAGGACTAGCAATTCCCCTGCTATGTTCCATTTGTGCCCTTCCCCCAGCATCTTAATTTCTGCTCCCTGAGACGCTGCTGTTCTGCAGCGCTTTGCTGATTCACGATGATCACGGAGGGAAAAGCCTCTTTGACTTCTGCCCCTGCAAGAGCTGAGTTGCAGCAAGGGCACAGCCTTTGGGGGACCCCCACCCCACGAACACATACCCACTGAGCAGTCCAGGTGCCAAAAGGCAGGGTGGTTGCCCTGAGTACTCAGTCCAGCAAAGAAAAAGAGAGATGGGCGCGGGAGGGGGTGGCGGTGGGAAACACTGCAAACCCAACTCATTTCCACTAAACTAGTCGCAGGTGGTGGGTGGGCACCTGTCAGGAGGCCTAACATCTGTCTTTGTTTCACAAATCCTGGTACCAGCGCTGGGACAAAAGTAAGACAACAGAAATCAACACACAGATCTACTTGGGAACCTTTAACATTTGGGCAAAGCTCTTTTCATTCTGAAATCTTTGTCTGTCCAAATAGTTCCCTCACAAGCTCGCTTAGCTTTCATCCCTAGAATTCCTTGCTTTTTTTATGTCAGCCTTTATGCAGACTAAAGATCCGGCTCTCTCTCTGCAGTTCCATGACAGAACCTTAGAGCAGGAGACACTGCATTGTCCAGCTGTCCTGGGTGGGAGTGTTGCCCTCCTACACTGATCAGTTTCTTTGAGACCAAGGCATTATCTTCCCATTCTTCCAACTCTATCCTTGTGTATCTCTGGTGGGACTTCTGTGCCCACTTTGATGCAGTTAAAACCTCCTGATAGCGAATCTTCGGCAATCTTTCATTATTTGCAACACAGATACTACTGCCAAAATCAAGCTAAAATAGATGTAAGGGGCCGGGCGGTGGTGGCACATGCCTTTAATCCCAGCACTTGGGAGGCAGAGGCAGGCGGATCTTTGTGAGTTCGAG
>JAQHUG010000127.1:5391145-5417458 GCA_028555095.1 Dicrostonyx torquatus | reverse complement strand
CCAGCCTGGTCTACAAGAGCTAGTTCCAGGACAGGCTCCAAAGCCACAGAGAAACCCTGTCTCGAAAAACCAAAAAAAAAAAAGAAAGAAAGAAAGAAAAAAAGATGTAAGGGGAAAACAGGAAAGGAGAGAAACAAGAGATGGAAAAGTGTGTGTGTGTGTGTGTGTGTGTGTGTGTGTGGTGTGTGTGTGTGGTGTGTGTGTGTGTGTGTGGTGTGTGTGTGTGTGTGTGTGTGTGTGTGTGTGTGTAGGCATGTATTGCACTTTTTCCCTCCTTTTAGATTTCTTGGGAAGCACTGCCACTTCTGAAGTCTTTGGTTTGTATTTGGGGCAGTAACACTGAGAACAGAGCGTCTGTCAGTCCATTCATAGATGATATATTTATCTGATTAAATATTCATTCATATTAATAGTGTAAAATTCAGAAAATAAGGACAGAAGGGAAGACACCTATATCTCTTTATGCCCATCACCTTTTAAAGGTAACCTCTGTTAAAATTTACTTACACATGTTAAACACTATAGTGAATTAAGGCTGCAACTTTATAACTATGGAGCTGAATCCTGCTCCACTACTTACTACCTACCATTTGTCAAGTGAATAAATTTACCCTTTTATTTCAGTTATTTTTTTCTGGGAAATGGGAATAATAATAATATGTACATGTACTCCATGGAGTTCCTGTGATGATTTAAATAGTTTGGAAGGGTATAAAGCACTTAGAATCTTGCAAACACCCAAGAAATGCTAATAATTATAATTATAGACTTTTTGTGTGAGAGTGAATAGAAAATCAGTCTCTGACATCCAGGAGCTGTCCTGGTGTTGTAAGCTGACCTTGGCGTTGCTAGGAGCTGGCCTGGTGCAATCAACTAAGCTTTGGTGTTCTCTTTGTGAACATAAACCATTTTCCAAAACGCTGATGCTAAATAAGAGCATTGTGCAACTGTAATGGATTAAAAGCAAATGAGGAAAACTCCATAATCATGTCTGAACACAAGCAAAGCATGAATCTTGTCCTACTCAAAATAAGTGACCAAACAGGTCATTAGTATAACTAATCAAATTGACTATTGTGATCTTTCCAAGAAACAAACACACAACCACAGTCAAAAAAAAAAGTTTGTTTTCTAAACCTTGCTCTCTTCAGATAAAGATTTGTTTTGTTTTTGGTTGTTTTTTTTTTTTTTCTTTTTGAGTCAGAGTTTCTTTGTAACAATACTGGCTCTTCTAGAATTCACTTTGTAGACCAGGCTCACCTGGCCTGAAACTCAGTGAGATCCACCTGCCTCTGTGTTTCCCAACTGCTGGGTTTAAAGGTGTGTGCCACCACCCGCCCAGATAAAGACTTAAAAGACACCTGTTCATAAAACTTACCCTGCTTTCTGACTGACTTAAACTGTCAAACTTGAGAATACAAATCCATTTTATATGTAAAAATCTTTTATTAAAATGTTCCTTAGATCTCCATGATGAAATGTAACTTGTACTAGTGTTGTTATTTGGCACTGAAATATATGCATATTGTTTATATATTCCTTTTCAAAAATAAAGGATAGCAAGTATGAGTCCCAGTTTTCTTTAAAATCATGAATATTTTCTCATGTCAATTAATATTACTACAGAAGATTTTAATAGATCTATAAGATGTCTTCATGTGACTAAACCTTCATCAAATTATTTTAAAACAGTTCTGGTATTATAAATAACACTGAATTTGATCTGCAGATTATGTACATAATCTACACTCTCTGACTGCAACTTTACTTGTTTTTAGGATCCGATCTTCCTTTCTTTTCTTATTTATTTAGTTATTAATTATTTTTAGGCAGGATCTTACTGTGTAGTTCTGGCTCTCCTGGAGCTCACTTTGTAGACCAGGCTGGCATTGAACTCACAGAAATCCTCCTGACTCTGCCTCCTGCATGCTGGGATAAGGGCCTGCACCAACACATCTGGCCAAACAGATACCTTTCTAATTAATGTTAAGTTAGAATAGGCAATTACATGTCTTCATATATAAAAAGATTTTCTTTAGTACAATACTGAATTAATCAAACATTACAGAGAATTCTATCATCTGTTGAAATCAGTCTCTTGGCTCAGGCTTGTTCAGAGACGCCCAGAGTCATTGATTGTGGTGTAGAGTTGGGTTTCAGAAGGAAATGTTATTTGGCTTGGTAAAGTTAGAAGGAAAGGTGTACTCTTGTAAACTATTAGTACCAGTCTTCAGATGTAATGCCATTTTCTGACTGAAAAGCAATAAAAGTATTTTCATGCATATATCTTAAATTTAAATAGTTCTATGTCAACAACAAAGTCACATTGCATAACAATATCATGGAAATGATGCTTGGGAGGCTGTAATTAAAGATGACATGCAGTTGGGCATGCTAATAACTACTTTGTATCACCCTAGTCTCAAGAGCATTAACATATTAACCATGACATCCTCCTTTATCTGCCATCCTTATAGATCTCTATATTTTTTTGTAAAAAATATGTGAACACTTTCAGGAAAGGCTGAATCATTACATGGATTATATACTCCAAGTGATGTTACCTGGAGTGTATTTGTCTCTATGAGATATTTACTGGTCTAAGTTTGTTTTAACCAAGAGCAACACTGTACTCTCAAAGTGTTACCACAAGGATAACTTCTGTCTTAGGTATGATTTCAATTTCTGTGAAAAAACATCATGACTGTATTAGGGTTCTTTAAAGGAACAGAAGAGTGTGTGTGTGTGTGTGTGTGTGTCCCTGTGCACATGTGCGTGTGTTTGTGTGCTCTCATGCGCACATGTGTGACTTGCTAGAGTGGCTTACAGGCTGTGGTGTGAGTAGTTCAATGTCATCCTTCTGGCAGGAAGGTCAAGGATACAGTAGTTGTACAGTCCACAAGACTGGATGTGTCAGAAGTCCAAACCTGGTGCTAGAGTCCCAGGGAGTTTCTATTTTTTTTTTCATCTACAGTGCCAGTTTTTCATCTACATTGGAATCCCTAAGATTTAGTTTCTAACATCAGTTAAGGAATGCCTCAGGAACAGGATGGACGAATGTGACTGAAAGTGAGGCAAAATAGAAACGTTCCCTTCTTCGATGTCTTTTTGTGTTGTGTAGCCAATATTTATGGTGGGTCTTCCCACACTGAATAATGCAATCATAAAAAATGTCTCACAGATATGCCCAGATACTTGGGTTTAGTTAAGTACAGATGTAGTCAATTTGACAACCAAGATTAGCAATCACAATGACCAAAAATAAATTGAGGGAAAAAGGGTTTATTTCATCGGTGGCTCCAAGTCACAGTCTATCATCCAAGGAAGTCAGGGGAGCAACTCAAGCAGGGCAGGAACCTGGAGGCAGGAGTTGATACAGAAGACATGGAAAATGCTGCTTATTGGCTCACTCCTAATGGCTTTTACTGCCTGCTTTCTTATAGCACTCAGACCCATGAGACCACAGATGGCACCACTCACAGTAAGCTAGGCCCTTTCACAGTAGTCATCAGTCAAGAAAATGCGGTACAGGACTGTACAGGCTTGCCCACAAGCTAATCTATTTGAACGGCATTTTCTTAATATAGTTTCCCTCTTCTAAAAAGACTTGTGTCAATTTGGAAAACTAACCAGCACGACTTCTAAAGACAGTTTCAACCTGTGGTTAAGGAGAGAACATGTGTGTGATAAACCCTAATATCTATTTAAGATGAAAAAACCCATTATTTTTAAACCAGATTTGCATAATAATTTTATTATAGCACATGTGGTAATTGTTCTAGTTAGTCATTCATTATTTTTTACTTTCTTATTGACCTTAATTTGTAATCTATATTGTGCTGTGGTTATCTATGCATAGTAAAAGACAGTAGAGTTTGGTAGCACTCATAGTTCAGGTTTCCTCAGAAATTCTTAGATCACATCCTTCATCAGTGAGACAAAACTTCAGAACTTCCTTTTAATATATACTTTTATTTTTGGTATATATTCTTTAAATTGAAAATACTTTTTTCATGAAATACTTTATGATCTTGTTTTTCCCTCTCCCAACTCCTCCTAGATTCATATCTCTTCCCCACCTAGCCAACTTGATGCCATTTCTCTCTCTCTTTTTAGAAAATAGGCAAACAACAATACAATAAAGCAGAACAAAGAAAAAGCACAGCAAACAGACATGCATATAAAAACAAAACCCCACAACCCCACTAAATCAGATACCATAATGTACAAGCAGAAAACCAATAAGACAAAAAATGCTCAAAGCAATGAATCAGAGACAAAGAACCTCCAAAAACACCATTGAGTTCATTTTGTTGGATCTCTCT
Source organism: Dicrostonyx torquatus (assembly GCA_028555095.1). Taxonomy (NCBI): domain Eukaryota; kingdom Metazoa; phylum Chordata; class Mammalia; order Rodentia; family Cricetidae; genus Dicrostonyx; species Dicrostonyx torquatus. Next base: position 5,413,133 of record JAQHUG010000127.1, on the reverse strand, counting down.
CACACATTCTTTTGTATAGATGGTCTTTGTGAAAATGTTTGCTGACTATACATCCAGGATTTTAAAGATGTTCTAACAACTTAGCAGGATTTCCAATATCATCATGAGTCTGAGAGTGATAAACACAGGATTCAGGGTTAAGAGGGGTCTCTTTTCTGTATTAGTTCATTGATAGGAATATTTTGATACATACCATTTGTGTATCTGTGCTTAAAATGCAGTCAGTTGTTTCAGGTGTAGGCTAAAATATTTAGTTTTTATCTCCTAATAAAGAATGTAGCCTTATAGCTTACATGTTTCCCACCTTTCCAACCTCCAATTTCTCCAAGGTTATCCTAAAATCTAAGCTCATATATCTGATAACCTTTCTCAGAGCACCACACCAAGATCAATTAATTTAACTCTTGAATAATTTTATGCAAATTATGCCAGCAAGAAAAGCGCTGCTATGATTGGCAATTAGGAGAACTTTCTTTCTCTTGACAAGTTTTTAATCTAATTTGGTTGAGTAAATACAAAGAATTAATATAAACTTCCATAAAGAAGTGAATTCCAGAGAAGTTCCACTCCACTAGTGTGTATGGGCTCCCAAAAGGTGGAACTGAAGAATCTAGCTCAGCACAATATCACACACAGAGGCATATATGATACTTGATTTGTTCCTTACATTAGAATACCTTTAGTCAAGTATTTTGAGTTTTTCTGTACATTTAATGTGACACAAAGGTTTTTATGTAACACTCCTGTTCTCTTAACATACTTTTAATTTCCCAATGTCCCAGAATCTTACTTTGAACTTTTACTTTCATATCCTCAGTGGCAGGACTTGGCACAGAGAAGGCTTAAGTGAGTACATGTTGGTGTCCTATTACAGAGAAATACATGAATTGGCCGTGTAATTTGAGCACATTGCCACATTTAGACAAATGCTTTCTGAATTTTCTTTAGTGGATCCAGTGATAGATGATTTTTTAAAAGGTGACCTTAACAATTCCGACTTTACATGTTCAGGATATATGTTACTCTGCATGAGAAATTTGGGCTTTAAATAAGATATATTGGGTGCTGATTTAAATGAAACCCCTTAAATTGGATGAACACACTTCAATATGAAAATAAATGTTACCAATAATTAATGAGCATCTTTTCCCTAATTACAGGTGAATGTAGGGTGAATATTCTTGGATGAATGGGTGAACTGAGCAATGATTTAAACATGTTCACAAAAATCAATCTGGAACACTGAGCACACTGAAAACAGAAAAGTGTACATGCATTTCAAAATTAATCTTGAACTCAAGTTAATGAGCGGGAAATTGGATTTTAGTACACATCTACTTTTGATAGCCTTTTGGTCATTTGCTTGAACTCTTTGATATTTCCTCTCTCAGTTTTGAAATAGTTCTAAAATTATTCATGGGGTTCCTGAATAATATCATTTTCTTAATAGCAGGAAAAGTGCAATTAAGGCTTTTTATGAAGACAACCTTGTTTCCTTTCATTGAATCTTAAGTGACGAACATTTAGGTGCATTACACACTTTCTGAACCAGGGACAGGTCTGGCTACCTTCTATCCTTTCCAGCTCCTAAGTTGCTTTTATAGAAACTTTTGACCTGAAGATTTTCTGTTAACTACTGTAACCCAAGACTTGATCATCTTTTGTAAGTTAGGTCAATTAAATTGGAAATGAATTTAAATTGATGCACCATAAATCTTATATTTTATTTCAAATTATGCCTTTATGCTTTGCGGTTGCATTTGTCTCAGAAAGAAAACATTTAAAGAGGAACTTTTGAAATGATTAAAGTATAATCTTTTGTGTTTTAGGAGTAATTGTGCTGAAAATGTGCTGAGAGTGATAGAAAAAAAAGAAGGAATATATTATGTACTAAGTTCAGCCCTACAGACTTTCAAATATATTCTTAGCCTATATAATTTGCAAAATTATTCTATGGATTATTAATTGTCAAAATTGGAAATGAAGGAGATTAACTATCTTGTCAAGGGTTACACAGTAATAGAAGTATGGATGGAAGCCAGGACTATCTTAATATTAAAATTCATGTATTTTTTTCTGTTTTGTAATCTGCTTCTAAACAGAAAATTCTTGATTTTTTTCTAAAATGCTTTGATGGACTCTCATAATTTGTCAAAAACATCTTAGTCAGATAACAGAATGTGCTATGAATATCATAAAGAATTTAATATGCTGTCTGTATTTACTAATCAGTTAATAGCATTACAAAGTGGCAGTATTGTGTCCTTTCCATTAATTTGTCAGTGTTTGGATTCATTTTCGATGTTGCTATTCCTTAGAGGAGATCTGTGAACCAACAAAAATATTGTTATGGAACCTAAAGTGTTTGCAGATGGTGAAACTTCTGCAGCTCTTGTCTGTAGTCTACCAAGAAAAATCCCTTAAAAGAGTAAAATGGAAAATTGTCAAACAGGTCTAAAATACATAATAGAAGAAACAGCCAAATAGACTATGACCTTATACATGTTGAAATGCTTCTTTTCCTTGGTGGTTCACTGGTAGCCATTATATTACTAGGGAACGCTTCTTATTTCTCTTCCTTTGCTTTATTGTACAAAGTAAACAGAGACCATTCCAATCACTGATCAATTGTCTTACATTTGAACATAAGGGACATAACAAAGCAGAGGATTTTTTGATACAACTCTTAGCTTCAGGGCAGTCTTCCTTTGATGTTTATATATTTAATCCTTTCAAAAACTGTACTCTAGAGCATAACCTAAGAACAAAGCACTTCATCCCTTCTGTTATCAGAACTGAGCTGCTACTTGTTTTAACTTTAACAAAATGACAATGTTACAAAGCATTCTGTTCCCAGTGGCTTACCACTTCTTTATAGTAAGTGGCATTATGTCATTGAATTAATTAATAGTAAAATCTGATTTGAGTATTACAAATATTAGAACTGTAGAAAAATTAAATCAGGAGGCAGCTACTAGGAGAAGTGAAGTTTGGGAAGAAAAATAATAGATCAAAGTTTCCTAGTTCAGACAAAGACTTGGCATTCCAGGTCTAATCAGCTTCTATCTTCAGGCATCCTCTGAAAATTATGAAGGAAGCTATACTAGATGTGGAAAATGTTGTCCTCCTATACATTGAAAGGTTTATTTTCAGGTAAACTCCATTACACCCTATAGTGTGCCAACGTGCAGGAAATAAAGTAGCCCAGATACTGGCCTATCCACTCACCCATGTGGTTCTTCTAGCTGCTACATCACAATATTTCAGAGTTTTGATACTAAATTGATAATTGTACTCCTGGAACTGATGGATCCAAGTCACTTTATTAAATATGAAGAATGAAAGAGATGCAAAGACTTTTCCCTCAAGGTGTCCATTCACTACTAGAATGAGACCAAGTGAAACAAAAAAAAATGAGGCATAGAAAGCTTTAACTTCAGTGTTTTATGGGACTTGTAAGAGTGTTCTTTTAGTCCTATGTAAACAATCAGAAATGGGGGCTTAGAAAGCTTTAAGGAGGGTATGAACAGATGCTTTGTGGTTTCCACTATCATTCTCGTTGACTACCATGAGACGTTCACTTGTGATAATTCTCTCATATGCTTCTTTCTTTCTGAAATATTTTTTAGCTGTGGCACAGGCTAGAAATGCCAGAAACCCATCATCCTTAGGATCAATTCTCAATGAAAGATAGAAAAATTAGATAAAGACCCAGGATTCACCACCTGTTGTATAGAGTCTCTTTGACTCTGCCTACTTTCTCTCTATATCTCTGTTCAGATTTCTCACCTGGCTATACTCTGCCCTGCCACAAGCCCAAGCAGCTTCTTTATTAACCAATGGTAATATAACATATTCACAACATACAGAGGGGAATCCCACAACATTCCTCAATGAGACAGACATAGAGAATGAGAGTGAGGGTGTTGGAGAGGTATTTACCCAGCAATCAAATTGAAGAAAATAAAAGCAATAATTTTATAGTATGAGACAGTGTTGTTGACACCTGTGTGGGGCACTATAAATACAAGACCATATAAATGAAGTAATTTTTCCTGTTATAAAGTGCTGTTATTAGGATTTGTGTACTACTTTTTGAGCAGATACATGTTTTAATTTTAGTTTTTGATTCATATAGTAACTCCATGCTTAACTTTAAGGCTGTTTTGAAAGAGCTTAATCATTTTACATTACCCCAGCAATGCTCATGGCTAGGTTTTTATGGAATTTTTAAATGACTGTGTCTTGAGAACGAATCATGTTATGTAGCCTAGGATGTCCTTTAACCAACAATGCAGTCTAGGATGTCCTGGAACTCATGGTCATCCTGTATTAATTTCCTAGGTTCTGGGATTACAGGCATATGACACCAGGCTTGGCTGTTGTGTGTTCCTTTATGTTGTTTTTGGAGATGGAATTGCCCTATGACTCTGGCTGGCATGGAAATCATAGGAGAATACTTCATACCTCAGCCTTTCAAGCACAGGAATTTCAGGTCTTAGCCACCACAGCTGGCTTACCTTCTGATTCCTGATTTGTATTCTTTTAAATTCTCTTTAGTGATGAAAAGGTGTTTATTATCTTAAAATACTACTTGAAAATCTCATAATATCATAAAATAAGGGAGATTATCTTGAAACTATATTAAAATTTACCATTCTATTACTTATGTAGATGTATGAAGATCATTGTCTGAGAATCCTAAATTTCAAATATCTTGCTGTAGTTGCTCAAACCTTTTATGGAACCTTCAATTTGGAAACATTCTTTTAGGTCATGGGAGCATCAATGATGGAAAACAGAGACTGTGATGATAATCTCTCATTTTCCATAAAGAAGGGGGAAATAGTGAGAAGAAAATGAAAGAATCAGAGAGATCAGTGAGAAGGCGACAGACTATACTTACAAGTTTTAATGTAGCTAGAAACCCAGTGCTTGAGTAACAGCAGTAGGTGTGATTGGATTCAATTTGAAGCCTGACCAATGCTGCAGTTTGTATGATGAATGCCCTCAAAAATTGTATATATTAAGATTTGGTCATGAGGCTGGAGAGATAGCTTAGTAGTTAAGAGCAGTTGCTGGTCTTCTACAGGATATAGGTTTGATTTCCAGCACCTACATAGTGACTCCAGTTCCAGGGAGATCAGATCAGATTCTTTCTGTCTTTGTCAGTATTCTATAGCTGTGAAGAGAGACCATGACCAAGAAAACTCTTATAACAGAAATCATTTAGTGTAGGGTTTGCATACACTTTCAGAGTCTTGATCCTTTATCATCATGTCAAGGAGCATTAAAAACATGCATGGTGCTGTATCAGTAACTGAGAGCTACATCCTAATCTGGATGGCAAGAAGAAAGAACACTTGGCCTCGTATGGGTTTTTGAAAGTTCAAAACGTGGTAGCACACTTTCTACAAAAAGGCCACACCCTCTAATCCTTCTGGAATGATATCACTCCCTGATTGCTAAGCATTCAAATACATGAGCCTTTGGGAGCCATTATTATTGAAACAACAACAGCCTCTTCTGGTTATCTTGGGGAGCCAAGCATGCAAATGGTACTAAGATGTACATGCATGAAAAACACACTCACATTGAATAAAATTAATTAAAAACAGAAAGATTTGGTCCTCAAAGTAGGACTTTAGAAGATGGTAGATGTTTAAGAAGCCAGGTCTAAGCCAGGCAGTGGTAGTAAACACCTTTAATCCCAGCACTTGAGAGGTAGAGGATGATAGATCTTTGTGAGTTTGAGTTCCGCTTGGTCTACAGACAGTTCAGTTTGGTCTACAGGTTAGACAGGAATACACAGAGAGAAACCCTGTCTCAAAAAATACAAATAAAACTAAACCAAAACAGAACAGAAAACCACCAAAGAGGTCAGGCCTAGTGGTAAGTCCTTAGGGTACCACAGGAGCATATTCTTTAGGTGGATTGTGGCACCCTGTCCTCTTCCCCACTATCTTTTGCTTTTTTGCCAAAAGATGGGCAGTATGGTTTGTTCTGTATTCCATGCTGTTGTCATCTAGCAGACATACCAGAGGCCCAAAGCATAGCGCTACCCAACCTTGGAATAGAACTTCCAAAGTGGTGAGCTAAGATAACCGTTGCCTCTTGAAGCTTAATTACTTCAGATAACTCATTATAGTGACAGCTAATTAACACATCAAATTCACAGTTTCCCCAGTTCAAGCTATCCTCTTCATCTTATTCCATCTCATTCTACCCTACATCTCTTCTTTCAGTTGCCATCACATGGACTGGTAGGAGGTAAATAAAATTAAGTAATAGGGCAAAAGTGGAAAATGAGATTATACACATGTATTCATTCCCCTCCCCTTATTTCTTGCCTACCCTTCCCTTCCTATTTTCAGCTTTATGGGCCTATTGGTTAGACTGTTTCACCTAAAACAGTAAATCTTTGATTTCTTTACAACAGCATCACTTAAGTCACAATAATGAAGTTCCCAAAAGAACAATAAAGGTGAAATAAGGTTGGGACAAAATCCCGCATGAAGGACTAATAACTAAAATTATTAAGTGATAATTCCTAAATGGAACATTTTCTGCACTATAATATTTTATTATTACTAAGCCACGGGAGCTTAAATAAAGGAAAGACCTTTATATTTCTCTGGCTTTCTTTCCTGATAATCATAAAGAAATCCAAGCTATGCTTTTTGACACCAAAACCCAGTGGTCAATGCAGTCAGTCAGCTAAAGGAACAACAATGAACCACACCATTCATCATCACATTAACAAAGCAGAGAGTGGAAATACTCACATCCAAAACAGCTTGAAATATTCACATCCAAATCAGTTATTCTGACATTATATGGACCTCATCCAAGTCAACATTTAAATAGTAATTTAAAGTCATTAATTGGAACCATGTTTGCTGATTATCTCATATATACAGGAATATTTTTCATTGAACAGATGGCTTTACAGCAATACCATCTTAGAAATTAGTAAACACAGATTTTTCTGTGGAAAGGAAGTAAATACATAAGAAGGGGCCAAAGGCAAAAGGCAACCTATCTAAGAAACTCTGAAAACTGAGGCAGTGGTAACTCATTACAGGTGTTAAGACAGTCTGTGAAAGAGATAGAACTTGAAAATATATGTATCAGAGGGCTTTTTGTTTGGTTTTAAAAAACTTTTATTTATCTATTCTTCTCTCATAGATTGCATCCTTACTGCAGTTTTCCCCCCCCTCTTCCTACAGTCCCTCCCTCCAGTTTCCCACTTCCCCAGACCTACTGGTCCTCCATTTCCCTTCAGAAAAGAGCAGCCCTTCCAGGGATATAGACAGAACATTGCAAAACAAGTTACAATAATACTAGGCACAACCCTTATATCAAGACCGGATGAGGCAACCTAGTAGGAAGAAAAGGGTCCAAAGGACAGGTGATAAAGTCAGAGACAGCACTTGCTCCAGGTTTTGCTTATCCACCTAGTATGCTGTAAAACTAGAGCTTACATAACACAACCTAAAAATAGGCAGTTTGAATAGCATCCATCCACAGTTTTATAGGTGAGATGTCTGGAAAGGTGAGGGGGAGTGTAGGTAGAGTCAGTTACTTCTAAGGGCTCTGAAAGAGTATATCTTTCTGGACTTTGGACTGGCTTCAATCTTTGGCTTTCTTTGGCCTATAGGTATGTCATGCTGACCTTGGCTTTGATGTTTACAGTGTGTTTTCTTTCCACGTGTGGATATACACAGGTGTGTGTGTGTGTGTGTGTGTGTGTGTGTGTGTCCATATCCAAATTTTAAGGATGCAAGTGGATTAGGGCATGCAGAACTACAGTATGGCCTCATCTTATCTAACTATGTCTGCAATGTACCTATTTCCAAATGTCACATTCTGAAACATAGAAAGTTAAGTGTTTAACATATGACTGTTATGGAGATCCAATTAAACCTATGAAATCTAGAAAGAGACCTATATGACCTAGATAGAGGCTCAGCAGTCTGGAGGTGTGGTAAAAGCACTTTAGATTGAATGTTTGTGGGTGGAGATACATCAAAGTAAAAAGAGTAATGTAGTTTTCATGAATTTGCTGTCAATTGGAAGCTAGGAACATATAATCCTGTTTTTAAAATTTTAATGCCTTTTTGATACATGCTTCTTTTAACATTTTGGAAGACAGATATTAAAAATTGCTTTATAATGTAGGTTTAAAGAGGAACTTGAGTTGTAAAAATTCTGTCTTGTCTTTGAAGAGAAGGAGTTACAAGGTCTCATTGTGAAGCCCAAGCTGGCCTCTAACTCTCAGTCACCCTTGTCATCCTTGCAGCCTCCAGAATGCTGGAATTACAAGTGTGCACCACCATTCCTGGATAAATGCATATGTATGATTGTATGATGCTTTGGGTCTCTTCTAGGTTTGACGACTGTAATTTGGAATTTGTTCTTTTTTGAATGTTTTGTATGGTTTCCAGCCCATCCATGAAGCAACTCCTTCTTTCTCTTCTTCTTCCTCCTTCTTTTTCCTTCTCCTCCTATTCTGCAATTCTTTCACACAAGCAGTAGCTCAATCATGTCTAAGAATTTTCAGATGCCCTTTCAGAATCATCCTTTCCAATTTGATTGAAGTACATGCTTTAGTTGTCTGGATTATTTGCTGTATCTCTAACTGTGTGTTACAATCATCTCCACCATATATTTTCCATTACATGACTTCCTTCTTGGGTTTGAGAATCTTATGTAGCTGCCATATTTTATTTGAAAGAAATAAGAGTGATGTCCTCCTCTTAGTTATATCTTGAATACTTGGGCTATAATGATCCTCTTATAGTAAATATTGACTTGTGCTTAGCAACTCTATTCTACTTCTTTAAAAAATGCATTTACTTAATGTGTATGGCTATTTTGCCTGCATGTTTGTATGTAAACCATGTGTATACAGTGCCCACAAAGGTTGGAAGAGGACCATAGATTTCCCAGAACTGGAGTTGCAAACAGTTGTGAGCCACCATATGGGTGCTGAGAAATGGAACCAGGTCCTCTGTAGGAGCAGACAATGTTCTTAATCACTGAACTATTTCTCTAGCACCCTTATCCATGTCTTGAGCATCAGTACTAGAAATATCTTGCTGCTTAGAGACTTTTTGTACATAGTGTTATGGTATCTGTTTATCAGAATACACCTGACTTTAGAAGACAATTTGCCATTAATTGTGATAAGATCTTGCCTTTTTTTCTCTGATTAAACTGATAGAGTCTTCAGAGTGGCTTCTTTTAAGAATGTTTATGTATTCTCTCTCTCTCTCTCTCTCTCTCTCTCTCTCTCTCTCTCTCCCCCCCTCCCCCCCCCGTGTGTGTGTGTGTGTGTGTGTGTGTGTGTGTGTGTGTGTGTGTGTATGTGTGTTTGCATGCCTGTACCATGGCACTTGTATGGAGGTCATGGAACAACTTTGTGAGTTGGTTACCTGGTTATCTCCTTTTGCTTTTATAGGTGTTCAGCGTTCAGGAATTGAACTCAGGTCACCTATCTTGCAGGTTAAATACATTTACCTGCTGAGCTGTCTTGCCAACCTGACTTCCTTTCTTTATTTTTAAAGTTGCTTTATTTTATTTTATGTGTATGTGTATTTTATCTGCATGCATGTCTGTGCACCATGTCTATGCAGTATCTGTGGAGGCCAGAAGAGGGAGTCACATATCGTGGACCTGGAGATAAGACCACTGTGACCTGCCATGTGGGTGCTGGAATAGAACCCAAATCTTCTAGAAGAGCAGAAAGTGCTTTTAACTGCTAAACTAAATCTTCTAACCCTCTTTTAACTGTCAATGATCTCTTTCAAGAAAATTTTCATAGGAAAATAATTGAAAGCATGCCTGCATGATTCAGGCACAATCAGAGGGTTGAATTACTACCTGGTAATTTGATGAGGAAAGGCCAGGCTTTTATTTGACAGCAATTGATTTAATGTTGCGTGTATTTATACATAGGCATCTCATTTTATGCTTAGATATTTAGATACATAATAAACAAAAATCATGTTCCTTAATTACTGGATAGAATTTCTTGAAGTAAAACATATTTTATTCTTGACACAAATAAGTAAATATTATAAATTTACTATGGATATCAGTTGGTAACTGCAAGGTAATGAAAAACTAAATTCCTGTTGTCAAGGAGCTTGGTATCTTGGGGATGGGACATAAGAGATTTTATTCATTCAGTAGGTGCTTATTAAGCAACTAATATGCTATTGGCTCATTTGATAACTGATCAGTGTGGTAAGTAAGCCACCTTTACTATCCCAAGCAGGCTCACTGGAAAACACAGCAGTTGACAGCGTGTGACTAGAACTGGCATTGTAACAGTTGACATTAGGTGTATGAATGAAGCTCAGACTGTCAGGGAGGCTTCCTGGAGGTAGAAGAGCACTAAAAGCAGTGCATGCCAGTACCACAAGTGCTCAGCAGTAGCACAGTGGTATTCGCAGAGGGAGAGTGTATCCACATAGTGCTGGATAAAAGGAGATTGTGGTGTTTAAAGCATGCAAAGTTGATGTAAGAAACAGTACAGATCAGACTACTTTGAGCCTGTGTATTGTGAAAACTTTCTGTAAGTAGTCAGGGTGATGAAAGAAGCCTGGGATCCAGTATGATCTGAACTATGTGCCATTAATCAGAAAAGAATGCTTGTTATTAAATCTGAGCCCATCTAGTATAGTTACACAGAGGATGTTGCCTGGGTTGTTGGTATATGTGTGGGGTAAAGAGTTGATATCTGAGGGGTGAGCCTCACAAAATATGCATATAAGAACAGAGATGTATGGTTATTTTGAGTTAATAAAGAGATATAGGGTTGAAGGAGCTATCCTTATAAAAATTGAGAATTTTTTTCTGCAAATAATGAAACTTAACTGTGAGTGGACTAGGCAAATAGCTATCCCTTTTCCTCTTCCACAACACAAAAAGTAGCCCCTGATATTGCTTTAATGGCTCAACATTGTCAGGGCTAGGATTTTCACTACTTTCTTGACTTTTCCATCATGTTTGTTATTGTTAGTCAAAATAAGGTCACTATTCTACATAATAGGTTCACACTTAATGCTGGAGAAGGAGGGATTATATTTGTTTCTTAATAATCACCCAAGATTTCCTTTCACACAATTTCCTTTCATTTTCTCTTTATTTTGTGTGTGTGTGTGTGTGTGTGATATGTGTGTACACGTGTGTGCATATGTATGTGAAGGCCTTGCTTTTTGATACAGAATCTCACTGAGCCCGTAGCTCATCAATTCAGCTTGAGTGGGTGGCCCTGGATTTCCAGACATTTGCACATGCTGGAATTACAGGAGTCCAGCACCAAATATGGCTTTTTAAAAATGTGGGTGCTGGGGATGTGGACTCAGGTCCTTGTGCTTGCCATGCGAGCACGTTACCGATTTAGCCATCTCCCAAACTCTCCTTTCTTAACGGTACTCATCACTCATAAATTTAGAAGAGGTTGGGAAATATAGCACCTTTTTTTTTATTTCACGGAAAGCAGAAAGGAGGTTCAAAATGAGTTTTGGGAGGAACAGGAAAGGGCTAGGTTGTCTGTGTGTTTCTGCTCCTGTAGGAATGCTGGGATTACTTGTGGTCGTTTTTTTTTTTTTTTTTTTTTTTTAAGGGATAGATGCAGTACCAGAAATAGCCTCAAGGCGGAACCAAAGAGAAGGGCACTCAGCTGGGAGATACACAAATACTCCTTTACAGACTATTGGAGTAACTACTCCCCACCATCGTTTCTTCTTTTTCCCCTACTGGACACTCTGTATTTTTTTCCTGCTTCTCAGAATCAATGCCTTTTCTGGTATTCCGCCATTGGCCTCTTACCACTTTGCTCATACCTGAAGAAACCTCAGCAAGTCTTGAGCTCTTGCCAGCCCTGGCAGCTGTGGTAACCAGTAACTAGGTCCCTTTGGCTAGGGTTCAGATTTACCAGCCTCATGCCCTAGCCAGACAAAGAGGAGAAAAGCGACAAGGGGCTTGAGTACCCAGCCATCAGTCCCAGATGAGCCAGTGTGACGCCAGACAGGAGTAGTAAGATGATGAAAACTATGTCTTTGGCCCTGAACGTGTGATCAAGCAAGGAGTGGGAGCATGGGAGGGATTGGAAAGAGAAAAGCGGAGGGGAAAATGATGTTATTATATTTTAATTTTAAAATTTTTAACACTTTTTCTCTGAGGACAACCTTGAGGTTAGACATCTACATTTTTTTTCTGCCTATACTTCTTCATATTTTCTGCCTTTTCCTGTGGTGTCCTGGTAAACTTGCTTTCCAGAATTCTCAGAGCTAAAAGAGAAAACAATAAGATGCCTAAGCCATACCATAGAGACCCTCTTTCTTACTGTCCATGCATGGAGGAGCCAGTCTGACAAAACTTGAGGTTCTCCTAGGCACAGTGTGATTAGTAATGGAAATATATGGCGAGGATGCAGAACAGGGTAGCCAAGACCAAGGGCACTTTCTAGTGCTCTTCGGAACCGGCATGCATTGCTACCCATGGCTGCTGGTGAGACTGGGGGTGTGAAGTAGTTTTGGTGACACTAACAAGGAGATACTTTAAATAAAAGCTTATTTTGCCTCAGAGAGCAAAGTGTTTCACCAGTGTTTCTTTTGCGTGTCAGAAAGCATTAAAGAGTGTTTGTTAGAGAGTCAGTAGTATTGGCTCCCAATGTATGACAAACACTGCTAACCATAGTGACAAAGGGCAGAGGAGGCATTTTGCGAAGATATCGGATAAGTTAAATATCATCTGTTTGTAAAGATACCTAGGCTTGAAACTTCTCTGATGAATCAATGAGATTTTTCTGACTGTTTTAATGTATGATCTAAAGTAAGAGCTAGGCTACATCTTCTGAAATTTTCTCTTGCCATGGACAGCTTTGCAAGGCGTTAAAGCCTGTGAGTTCTTGCCCAGAAATTGTTTTTAAATGTATAAAATAAAATACACAGGAGAACAAAGGAAATAAAATATATTGAAATTCAATTGTCAAAATATATTTATAAAACCATGTCTGTGATAGAGTAATACAAATGTTTTTTTATTAACATACAACATAATACAATTTTGCCAGGAGTCTAATAACTGTTATAATTTGGAAGTAGCGATGAGTGTTAAGAGGATTTCATTTTGAAATATCTCTAACAGCTGAAATGTGGTAAGAAGATTTTTATTTTATGGTAGGAGACATTGCTGTGGCTTGCTGCCTATGCCAAATCAAAGAAAACACCAAACTGTAGACAGAGACTAGAGAGAATAGAAAGGTAAAACCCTCCCAGTCAAGTCATGCACCTCTTGGATTCTACACATAAACCTTTATAATAGGTGGGTAAAAGAAGAGCTATACCACGGTACAAAAAAGAAAGATGAGCAAAAAAACAGATATTAACCATGGGGGCAAGTCTGTCCTTGGTCCCAGGAGATATCCATCCTATCATTAAGGATATGAAAAAGAAGCTACATTCCACTGGGTCTTGTTTCAATGTTTGGATAATGTCAAATTCAGAATGGTGTTGATTACTCTTTGTAAATGCATGGTATTGTCTGTGTGCATGTGGAGGGCCTGAGTTTGACATAGGGTGCCTTTCCTCGATTGTTCTCTACATTTATATTTTGAGACAGGGTCCCTAATTGAATCTAAAGTTCATTGACTCAGATAAGTTGACTGGCACCTTCGGGGATCTGCTTGTTTCCATCCCTCTCCATTCCCTGTGCTGGGACTACAGGTGTATGTCACCACATAAAGCTGTTCTTACATGTGTTTTGAGACTCGCTACCCAGTTCCTCATGCTTGTACAACAGACACTTTACTGAATCTCTCCAGGCCCCTAGTGTTTGCATTTGTTTTTTTACAGAAATAGGGCAATAGATTTTACTATCTTGCAGGAGATGAGAGTACTTAGAGTCTGGTCTGAGCCTGGGATACTTTCTCATGCTAATTTGCTTTAAGCTTCTTGTTTGGATGAAAGTTCAATGGCAGTCAAAGAATGCCAGCCAGGGTAATATGTAGTTATTTCCTACCTCAATGTGCTACATGCAAATGAAAATCCAGCATTGAATGTAGAGAAGAAGATGCAAAGGAAGGAATCAGAAAGTCCTCTGTCTTACTGAATATGGCACTGGGCATGCAATTACTAGTCCATATTGAACTCTCAATCAGAACATAACCTCATGACTTGTGCTGATCCTTACTCTTACTTTGTAAACCATGGAATAAGTACTAGCAGTGAGTTTATGGCTGAAGAGCATGTCAAGCAATATGTCAAATAGAATTTTCAATGGATGAATCACAGTCTTTCTGGCCATAGGCTTAGTTTTAATTTATAAAAGTATACCTATTACTAGCCAAATATTAAGGAATGCCTGGCCAATAACTAGGAAGTTGAGGACAAGGAACCTCCTTAGTCATGACAGGTAAAGTCTCTCTGTGGAGGGGAAGTTAGACTTGAGAGCTAAATGAGAAGCTGGTTGCTGTGCAAAGATCTGTGTAGATGCCTACCAGAAGGAAGGAGTAGAAAATAAGGATATCTTGAATTGGCAGCAAATGGTGAAGGAAGCAAGGTCAGCATGGAAGAGAGTGAAGAAACATGGCAAGGACAGTACTTAAAGAACAGGTTGACTCAAAGTTCAAAAGATTTGGAGCTATCGTGTAGCATTTAGTCTGGTTGAAGTGGGAAGTTACTCCAGGCTTGAAAAGAGAAGCAAGCTTCTTCAGCAACACACTCTGCATCTAACCCATCCTTCTCTCTGACTGCTATGTAGTAGTCTGTGCCAGAGGGGGGTTGTTTTGATATTGTCTGTGGAGACTTGGACTATAGCCTTGGTCAGTTTGGGTTTCTACACCAAAATTACCAAAGAGTGGATGGGTTAAGCAACAGACATTTATGTGCCATAGTTCTGAAAGTCATAAATGCAAGGTCAAAGTAATGGCAAGTTCAGCTGGAGGTGTCTTTGCTGTACTCTTACCTGAAGGAAAGAGTGTAAGTTCCTGGGGCCTCTTCTATTTTTATAAAAATATGAATCTAACACTGTGACCTCCACCTTTATGAGCTCATCAAAACCTAATCGCTCTGGAGCAGAGGTCCCACCTCCAAATATTATCACATTGGAAATCAGAGCTTTCATGTAGGAATTTTGGAGGGAAGCATGAAGAACACTTAATCCATGAGAAGGCATGTAGTTGTACATGTAGATGTTATAGCTAGAGCCTAGAGTTATTGTGCATGCACATCAATACTATCTATTTTAAGGAATTAGATGTGCAGTATGCGAGGGGCAGAAAGAAACTAGAAATTCTTCACAGAAAGGGCAGGGAAAGTGAGTGAAGAATGGCTACAGGAGTCTGCTGGGCTTCATAACATTGCCCATGGCAAACTGGTGAGTGATGGGAACATGCCTACATCCTCTGATACTTTCTCCACTTAATCCTTTTAATTTTTAAATCTCCTTTTTATATTCCTAAGGGCTGCAGCTAAACACCTCTCCCTTAGCAAGCAGTCCAGGGGTACATAGAGTGTAAGGTTTGGCCCACACAGAACTAGTTTTTGAGTCCTGATTCTACTTGTATGATCTGTGAAACTTGATTCTCTGAATCAGGATTGCTTTTCTTCTTTCAGATGAGAGGGAAAGAATTATCTCTGAGATATTAAAGATCAAAGAATACAATGAACTATAATGCCTACCCAGACTGAGCTCCCACCGAACCCACAGTTACTTCAGTTCATTTGAGGCCTAGCATGGTGGCAGACTGACTAGTTAGTTGTTCATTAAGGAACTGAACCACGAGCAAAGGCCTGCTTCTCAAAGCTGGCTATACATGCCTAAAATAACATTCAGGCCCAGGTCCCAACTCCGAGTATTTCTGATTTAATTGTTCTGGATGGGGGTAGCTTAGAACTAGAATTTCTAATGACTAATGGATAAATTACTGGTTAGTTTTAATTAATTAGTGCTCATCAAGAAGGCAGTAGCATGTCTAGAAACATGTAAAGGTTCGTCTCAAGCTATAGTCTCCATTTGAGAAACTGAAGACTTTACCAAAGAGTCCCTCAGTAGGATATGTAGTATATGTCTGCGTTCTAAGTTTTTGGACTCTCCCCTCCCAATTTTACCCACATTGACTGCCTTTCTGTTTCTTGAATATTTATCAACCATACCTTTACACATGCCATTTCTTCTAGTCTTCTCCTTGTGTATTGAGAACTCATGAATCCAGGCATTATTTGGATTCTTCTATTACCTAACTTTAATGTTACTTACCAATTTGCCTGCTTTAATATATGACTTTGTGCACTCAACTTTATGCTTGCAAAAGGTAGAGGAGAAAGACCTATTTTATTAGACATCGAGTCCTCAATGCGTAACCTAGCATCATATTTGTTAAAGGCTGTGATGGAGGTTTTCTAGTTCTTTCAGTGTACAATTTAATCAGAAGGGACCAAGGGAAGAAACAGATTCTAGTATCAACCACCCACAGTTTGGTCCTAAGTGGTGAAACCAGTCAAGTGATCACTTTCTGCCATCTCATAACCTTACTGCAACTTCTATGGATCTAGTACAAACTTGAAAAGGGATGAGACCTACACGCCTATACAGGAAAGCTAAGATCTTGGCTATTATTCCTAAGAGATTCCTAATTTCCAGTCTAAATTCTTGACTACCAGTTGTTACATGGAGTAGGAGCTGGGATCAGTTGTCCAGGCAGTATTACTAATGCCTGGGTTGGAGAAAGAGGAGGTTCATTACCTCTGACCCAGGTTCCAGTTTATTCCAGATGTTTTTCTCATTAAAATGTTTTACTGATCTGTGAACCAAAAGTGCACTTTTATTACTAATAATGTAATAGTAGATCATGGTGCCTGCCAACGTTTCCTACAGGGGAAATGGAAATTTTAACAAACTCCAAGGTAATTTTGTTTCTCCATTCCTTAAATGAGATATTTCCTAGGTCCAGTTTATTTGTTGTATATTGTTGGCAGTTTTAGATGGGTGCCTCATATGGTGATTTTGAGATAAATATGGAATTCCAGAAGGGATAGTGGTGTGGCTCAGTGATAGAACACTAGCCTAGAAACTACCAGACCCTGAGTTTTGTCCCCAGCACAAATATAAAAACAAATCTCAAAATAATTGGATGCCAGTTGTTTATTTAGGAGCTGATTCTAAGAAACCTTGGGAGGTTAGATGGGAAGTAATACAAGGAAGTAAAGGCAACCAATACAGGCACATTAATGATAGGGTTGATTTTGTGGGTGATTAAAACTGTTATAGACTACCAAGAGATGTTGTACAATCAGCCTCAGAATTGATCCAATAAGGAGTTAGGAGACTGGGTGTGCATCTATATTAGTTACATTTCTCATTGATTCAACAAAATACTTGATAAGAGAGACTTAAGGAAGGAAGACTTTATTTTGGCCCACAGTCTTAAAATATACTCCATCATTTCCAAAGACATGATGGCAGAAGCTTGAGTCAGCTGATCACATTGCATCCATAGATAGGAAGGACAGAGAGAAATAGGAAGGTGAAATGGAGAGACTTGGGGGGATGAATATATACTGATACTCAGCTCTTTCTGTCACTTTCTCCAATCTTGGATTCAAGCCTTGGGAATACTGATGCTTGTTGTGAAAGTGGGTGAATTTCCTCACCTTAATGAACCTAACAGAGAAATTCTCTTAAACACATGCTAAGACATTTGTCTTCTAGGTGATTCCAGATGCTATTGAATTGATAATGTTAACAATTACAATATTCTTCATTGGCTCATTGTCACTGGGAGAGAGATATTAACTGTTGGCCCTTCTAACTGCTCCCCTTGTACATAGACAATATTCTGAGGCCCAGAAAGAGCCCCTAGGAAGAAGGCCACAGAGATTTCCCTGAAAAACCAGAGATGTATTAGAGAACATTGTGTGGCAAAGGATATGGGTTGAGTATTAACATCTGCTTTACCAATGATCTGTCAGTCTGTCTGTCTGTCTCCCTCTCTGTATGTGTATGTGTGTGACCCAGCCCTAGAAACAAACGCTAAAGTTGAAACTTTGTTGGAGGTTGGTTTGCAGTTTAAATTCATAACAATTAAGACAGATCTGCAGGATTTACATAATAAATACCCAGTACATATTCAGGCATATTCATGGACAGACAAGTAGATAGACTAAGGACTTCATTCTGTATTCAAACTATTAGGCTATATTAGTCAACTTTAGAGCCCTTTCTAGTCTACTTAGAAACTTTCAGTGTTTGGGGAACAGATTTAACACTTGTTAAAGATGTTACCATACAACCATTGACAAGGAAAATATGGAAAGATTTTTGACTGTGTACTGGGAGAGTGCTTGTCTAGCACCTATGAGGCCCTGGGTTCGATTCTCAGCAAAACACACATGCATAAATACACACATATATACCTGGCAAGTATATCCCCCAATTACCCCCTTTTTTGCATAGAACTGAAGAGTGGTTACATTCAATATAAAAGTTGCCCTATATATTGGGAGTTATGGTGTCAAACCCACTATGGCAAATTATAGATGAAAATAGTGGTAAATAATGGAGCAAGTGCAAAGGTAGAGAGCTGTAGATGTGGGAGAAGGTTGTGTGCTGCATTCAGTGGAGGCCAGGTAGGGTGGAAAAGAGCAGCAGATGAGTCAACAGCCTGCCTGAGGAATTGGTAAATAAAAGAGAACCACTGTGAAACATTTGTCTTATGCTCCATTTCCTTTATATGATTTCATGAGTTTTTCCCCACTAAAAAGTAAACTAATGCAGGGGCTGTTAACTCAAAAAAATTATTTATCATGGTAGGCCTTATCCTGCCACACAAATGTCAACTGGAAGCATCAAAAAGAAAATATTTGCTTTGGCTGGCTTGTATTTTGCTTTGGTTTTGACCAAAAACCATTATTAGCATGTATTCCCAACTCTACTCACTGCCTGTAAATCACTGAGCTAAAAACTAGCTTCATTTTCTTAAGGTCATATTAGCTCTGGGCATGAGGGGCTTAGTGATGCTCAGAAAGAGGAGGGAAATGCTGCACTCCATACCTGCCCAAGCTTAGTTTTCCAGTGGTCACCTTGATTCATTACATTAATAATTTTTAGAAGGGAACTGTTAAAAAAAACTAAAGATACTGAGGGGATCATCTCCCTACATTTCTTAAAATAGTCATTGGTTAATATTTAATCAAAATACAGTAGAACTAACACACTAGAGATATAATGATATCCTACAGATATAACAACATAATTATAGAATCCATATGTAAAAACCAATATGAAAATGTTTCCAGTTGTCTAAATGACTTTAAAAAAATTATGAACTCATTTCTGGCCAATGATGTATGTTGCAGTATGTGCAGAGTTGCTTTATCTTATTTCACAATGTCTTTCTTTTGTGTGTGTGTTTTATTTGTGTGTGTGTTTTTGTTGTGTGTGCATATGTGCACATGCATGTGGAAGCCAGATGTATCTTGCAGCATACTCATGGGCTAGCTTTGTTGACCAATGAACCTTTCTCAATTACCCAGTGCTGGGGTTATTAGTGGGTGTGCTGTCATGCTTGTTTTTTTATCTGGATGCTAGAAGTCTCAACCCATGCACAGGAGCCATTTTCTCAGTGCAACATCCTGTCGTCTAAAGTGTAGTTATTGAAATAAGTTGTTCAATATTAAGCTCTTGAAAACCATACTTAAGCTATACAGTGCTGCTTCTCTATTTCTGTGGGATTGTCAATGTCCTTGAGTATAAGCATATATATATATATATCTTCCAATGGCCATAGAAATTAATAAATTTGGTGCTGCCTTCAAAAAGAATTATTGAAGTTAGTTTTTAAATTTTTCATATATTTTGCGTACTGTAATATAATTAGATTTACCCCTTCCCTCTTCCCAACAAACCCTCCCATATAGACCTTGTTCTCTTTCAAATTCATGGACTCTTTTCTTATTAACTGTTTGTTTTGCAAATATGTAGATACATAAATATTCTTAAATATAGCCTGATCAATCTACATAGTGTTATTTTTCTGTATGTTTTCAGGGATGATGATTTAATATTGGATAATGAAATGGGGTGCTCTTCCCTGGAGGAAAACTACTTCTACTCTCAGGATTCCATAGATGATTGTAGTTCTTTTTGTAAGATTGAGGCCTAGTGGGCTTACCCTATACTTGTTTAGCTCATGATTAGGCAGTCATATCAGTGAGGTTTTATGGATATAGCTTTTGACGTTACTTGGAGACACAATCTTGCAGCAAACACTCCAGTTCTCTTGTTTTTACCAGTCCTTCTTTTATGATATTACCTGAGCCATAAGTTGCAGTAGTATTTTGTAGATGTATCCGTTGGAACTGGGCTCTACAACTCTGCATTTTGATTGGTTGTGATTTTCTGTAGTGGTTTCCATCTGTAGCAAAGAGAAATTTCCTTGAGGAGAGGTGAGGATAACACATAATTGTGGATATAAGGACAAATGCTTAGATACTTGTTAGATATTTGCTGGTTTAGCAAAGTAGTGGTTGTAGGTTCTCCTCCAAGATCCATGACTTCACTGAGTAGTTAAGAAGGTTTCCAATACCGGGCACAGTATCCCTCTTGTTAAATAGGTCCTAAGTCCAATTAGAGAGATGTTGGCTCCTGTCAAAGTATGTGTGCCTCTACTGCACTTTTATAATTATTATGCCATGATGCTTGTTGTTGTGCTTTATACTCATTATAGGTAGGTAAGACTGTTAGTTGCTTCTTTTCTTTGCAAGTATGCATGGTCTCTTCTGTTACCATGAATTCTATTTCTCAGGGAGGAGGCATGCAAATTCAAGCTCAAGGTCTCTAGTTTCTGTTTCTGAAGTGCATGGTGTCTTCAACAGTAGAAACTTACTTTGCACCTCTGGGGGTACCAGTGACAACAGCCATAGATTGTGTTTTGGGAGTCTCTTCAACGCCCTGGTCAACAGCTTGGAAGAGGATATGTCATGTCTGCTACTGGGGTTGTTGTTAAGTGGTCTTTGGCTCTTGGTGTGAACATTGTCAATCCAGATGAGAAAAATCCATTAAACTATACATTTATATTTATATATAGAATAATGTACATAACAGATGTTTTAAGGATAAATAACAGTATGATTTCTTATGATTATTTTAGACATTCTTATTATTTTTGTTTCCTCCCTCTTTCTTTTGTGTTTAATTTCCCCATACATATCTTTCCTCATTTTCACATGAATCCTCCTATTTCCCTTTACCCTCCCCCATCTTATTCTGTATTACCTAACTCCTTAAATAGCATCCCCTTTCCCATCTCCCTTATCAGATCATTTATACTCTGTTATTCCCTGCTTTATTGCTCCCCAACCCGTATTCTGGCAATGGTCCAATTTTACTTTCCTGTTTTCTGCAGTTACTCCCAGGATATATGCTCACATCTGAAGATTAGGAGTGGGAAGCCTCCTTTATGAGAGAACATGTAATGTTTCCTTTTCTGAGTCTGGGTTAACTCAGTGAATAAGATATATTATACTTCCATCTATTTACCTGAAAACTCCCTGATTTCATTTTTTCCTTACAGCTGTATAACATTCCACTATGGATATGTATACCATTTTCATTATCTATATGCTGATTGAAAGACATTTAGGTTGTTCCCATTTCCTAGCTATTGTGACTAGAGCAGCAATGAACATGACTGAGCAAGTATAGATGTTGAGTTGCTCAGGCAAAAGCCAAGAGTTCTATAACTGGGTCATATAATAAATTTATTTTAGCTTATTGAGAATTCTTCATATTGATTTCCATAATGGCTGCACCAGTTTGCATTCTAACCAACAGACAAAGAGGGTTCACTTTTCTGTACATCCTCTCCAGCATTAGTTTTCAGTTGTTTCACTAATTTTTGCAATTATGACAGGGAAGTTGAAATCACAAAGTAGATTTGATTTGCATTTCCCTAATTGCTAGGGAAGATGAACAT
>JAQHUG010000127.1:5328083-5386489 GCA_028555095.1 Dicrostonyx torquatus | reverse complement strand
GCTCTGGTCCACTCCAGTCGGAGGGATCTGGAGCAGTGGTGTTCACCAAGGACCAGAGGCAATCAAAGGGGTGGGCTTCTCTGCTTGAGCCCTGCAGGTTTATGCTGGACCCACCCTCGTCTGAGGTCCCAGCCCTGCCACAGGCCAATTCCCACGGGGAACCCCCCGTTAAAGGGGAGCCTTGCCCAGGGACCCTCTGGGATGTGGGACACAGAAAATCTGGGGGGAAGGGGAGAGGGAGTCTCCCAATCGAGCAGAGCGCCTGGAGGCTAGAGTTGGCCTTACCACTCAGTTGAGCAAGTGGATCTGAAGCTGTGGCACTCACCAAGGACCCACTGCCATGGAAAGCTTTACTTTGTTTTTAAGTACTTTAAATATTCTGAATGTCAATCCTCGGTCAGATGAATGCAATGATTTTCTTTCTTTCCTACACCTTTATCATTTATGTTATTGCCTATATTTTCTTCTATCAGTTTCAGTGTATCAGTATTCATGTTTAGGTCTTTGAACCATTTGGAAGAATTCTCCTGTGAAGTCATCTGGCCTTAGCCTTCTTTGGTTTATGCTGGAAGTCTTTTCTATTACTGTTTTAACTTTCTTATTGGTTATGAATATGTTTAGATTGTTGACATCTTATTGGCCAAATTTTGGTTCATTTCTGAGTCTGTTAATTTTATGTTAATTTCGATATTCTCTCTTTCTTTTGGTTAGTTGGTATAGGAGTCTATCAATCTTGTTTAATCTTCTTAGTTAACCAGTTCTTAGATTTGTTCATCCTTTGTATTTTTTTTTTTTGCTGCAATTTTGTTGAATTCGGTCCTGATTTTTAGTATTTCTTTCCATCAATTTGATTTGGATTTGTTGTTTTCCAACTTTTTTAGTTGCTTTGGTAAGCCATTTACTTGTTCCCCCTCTGTTTTATTAATGCAAGCACTTGCAGTTATGAATTGCCCTCATAGGACTGCTTTCAATGTGTTCTAGTGGTTTTGCTATATTCTATTTTCATTTAGTGTCAGGAAATTTTTTATTTCTTTCTTGATTTCTTCTTTACCCATTCATCTATCAGTAACAAAGTGGTTAATCTCCATGAATTTATTTGTTTACTAGAGATCTTTTTATTGTTGAATTTTTTTTCTTTGCATTTTCATGGAAGATACAAGGAGTCATTTCAATCTCTTTTAATTTGTAAAGATGTGGTTTGTGTTCCAGAATGTAGTATATTTTATTAAAAAACTTACATATGCTACTGAGTAAAATAGGTATTCTTTTGTATTTGTGTGGAAAATTATTTAGTTGTATGTTACTTTCATTTTATGTATGATGTCAATTAATTCTGATATTTCTCTGCTTATATTTTTGTCCAGATAAACTGATGATTGATTGAGTGCAGTATTGAAATTACTTACTCTAAATGGATTAATGTTAATCTATATATTTAGCTGTAGCAGAATATTTATGAAATCATGTGCCCCAAAATTTACTGCTTATATGTTTAGGATAGTAATGTCTTTTTGTTTAACTATTCCCTTGATTAGGACAAGGTATCCTTCTTTATCTCTTCTGAATAGTTTTAGTTTGAAGTCTATTTTGCCAAGTATTAAGATAGCAATGCCTACTTGCTTCCTTGTCCTATGTGATTGGAGTGCTTTTGTCAATTCCATTACTATAAGGTGGTACCTATCTTTAAATTTGAGATGAGCTTCATGTAAACAAATAGATGGGTTTTGTTTTTCAATTCATTGAGTCAGCTTGTACCTTTTGATTGGAGAATTGAAGGCACTGGTGTTTTGATATTTGCGCATATGGGCTTCTTTTGTTAGTTCTGAATTTGTTACAGAGCAGGTTGGGGAAGATAAAAGGCTTTTCAATCAGGCTGGACCTAGAAGTTGGAAATGGCTTGGGTGTAATGAAGTCAGGTAAATATTGAAGACTTGGTTGGAATATAGGATGTTATTTCTCATCCAAGCCTCTAGTGTGGGGGTATATCTGACTGGATAGAATGATTAGATATGTCATGACAGGGTCTTCTGGGTTGGGTTAGAGGTAGAAATGCAAATGCCTGGAGATCTTCTGAGGAGCAGTCAGGGGAGGCCAGGCTGTGCCAAGGCACTGCCAGGGACCAACACAAGATCTGGCAGGTTGGCAGAAGGTGTGAATGGAAAGGTCACAGAAAGTCACGAAGCTAGGCCTTGAGAGAAAACACTGGTGTAGTTGGAAGTTTCTGTCCTGCCCATTCCCTCAGCTTTTTAATCCCAAAGAAACATACAGAGGTTTATATTAATTATAAACTGTTGGGCCTATTAGCTCAGGCTTATTATTAACTAGCACTTACAACTTAAATTAATCCATAATTATTCTCTGTTTAGCCACGTGGCTTGGTACCTTTTCTTAGTTAAGCGTTCTCATCTTGCTTCCTCTGTATCTGGCTAGTGACTGACTCTCAGTCTTTCCTCTTCCCAGAATTCTCCTCGTTTTGTTGCCCTGCCTATACATCCTGCCTGGCTATTGGCCAATCATCATTTTATTAAACCAATATGAGGAACAAGTCTTTAAAATGTAGAAGAACATTATCCCACAGCATTTCCCCTTTTATCTTTTCAAAACAAAAGCCCTGAATCTAATCTTCTTTGCTTAGCTTTTTTCCTGACATTAGCCATAACAACTTTTAACCAACATGTTAAACAAAGACAAACATCCATAATCCAATATTTGGGAATTTGGGCATAGTCTTCTAGGTTGCTTCCTGCTGATTGAGGGTGCTTATAGTCTTATGGGGGCCCAAAGAGAATTTAGGATTGTGGTTAAGTCCTGACTGGAGTATTCTCTTAAACTTGATCATCTAAGCCAACATCCTTGAAGCTGTTGATGCAGAACTCAGAATAAACTGCAGCAGAGTTACTTACTCTAAAACGTTGGATCATCTGGGACAACCATTCCCATTGGACATTTTTCAGGGGGCCTTCCTCAATCAAATCTTATTTTTTGACCAGGAATGAATTCATAGCCTCTTATTTCCTCTGGAAACAAAAGTAAGTTCTCTTCTCCAAAGTAATGTATCTTTTAACTTAAGTTTTGAAGTCAATGCATTTTAAAAATATATAACTTGGATTAATCTGGCAGCATATACAATCAAATGTCTTTTGGCATCTATTGCTCCTTCATTAACAGTCAAACAACTCAAAGAAAGCATGATAATACACAGTATCCAGAGTCTATGTACATTTTTCATCTTTACATGACTTTTTCTTTGACTCTGTACATTTTTCATCTTTACATGACTTTTTCTTTGACTCTATTTCTTTTATTTTTTTAATTTTTGGTTTTTGAGACAGGGTTTTTCTGTGTATCTTTGGCAGTCTTGGAACTCACTTTGTAGACCAGGTTGGTTTTAAACTCACAGAGATACACTTGACTCTACCTTCCAAGTGCTGGGATTAAAGGCATGTGCCACCATACTCTATTTCTTTTTTAAGGCTTTTTCTACCCTTTTTCTTTTCTCTCCCAAGCCTATGTACATTTTTAAACACACTGTTAACAGTTTAGAGTTTTTTTCATCTGAATCTATCTTTACTGCATATCTCTATCTTTTTCTGACCACATGAATCTTTACTATGCTAAGTGATATGGCTAGGATTAAAGCTGTGGCTTTGACAGTGGATCTGCCCCATTCCTTAGCCTACTGAATGTCTAGCTTCATGACAGAGGTACTGGCAGGAGCTACACTTATTGCCACATGCTGTGTAGTTTCTAGGTTCATGCCACCACCAGGAAGGATGCTGCTGGCAAACACCAACAACAGTGTTTGGTGTCAGGGTGTCTTAAAAGAGCTGGCACGTTTTTGCCACGAATGCAGAATCAAGAAGCCTCTCATAAAGGAGTCACACCTCTACTTTTCTCTAGCAAACAAAGCCAACATGAGACAATGCTGTTACCAAGAAGCCATGCTTCTTGACTCTGTTCTTTAGTGTCTAGAGTACTTTATCAAGCTCTCTCAGGCTTTTCTTCTTCTCCTTCTCCTTCTCCTTCTCCTTCTCCTTCTCCTTCTCCTTCTCCTTCTCCTTCTCCTTCTCCTTCTCCTTCTCCTTCTCCTTCTCCTTCTCCTTCTCCTTCTCCTTCTTCTTCTTCTTCTTCTAGTGTTTCAAGACAGTTTTTTTTCTATGTAGCTTTGGAGTTTGTCCTGGTACTAGTTCTTGTAGATCATGCTGACCTTGAACTCACAGAGAGCCACCTGCCTCTGCCTCCCAAGTGCTGAGATTAAGTGTGTGCCACCATTGCCTGGCTGCTTTTTCAGTTTTTTTTGTGTGTGTACATAGTTGCCAAATGTTGGATGTTGTTTGTATATGGAGATTCTGTCCTCCCTGTCCTACAGCCATTTGATAACAAAGATATTAATTATAAACTGTTTGACCTATTAGCTGAGGTTTATTGTTAACTAGCTCTTACAAGTTAACCCATAATTCTGTCTGTGTTTGGCCATGTGGTGTGGTACTTTTTCTTATAAGGCATCCTCATCTTTCTTCCTCTGCATCTGGCTGGTGACTGACCCTCTGCCTTTTCTCTTCCCAGAATTCTTCTAGTCTGTTTGCCCTGTCTATACTTTATGCCTTGCTACTGGTCAATCAGCAATTTATTAAGCCACTATGAGTGACAAAACTTTAAAATGTACAAGAACATTGACCCACAACACACAGGAAATTCCATATATATTTTCAGTAGAGGCAGATATACACAATATATCTTTGAAAGAATTACGTGAGATTAAAGGACTGCAATATTATCAGAATTACATCTACAGCTTCTAAAACTAACTTATTGATCCCTTCTCAAGTTTTCAGTCATAATGGAAAACTCTACTTTGGTGAAATATATATATATATGTATCAGGATTTCATTAAGAGAAGACAAACTACACTAGGAATTTTCAAAATATTTCTTTATTTTACATCCCAATCATATTTTCCCCTCCCTCCTTTCCTTCCAGCTCTGTCCCCACCTGCCTAAATCCACTCCTTTTCTGTTTTTATTCAGAAAAGGGTAGGTCTCCCATGGATAACAACAAAACATGGAATATCAAGTTGCAGTAATAATAAGCACCTTCCCTTGTATTAAGGCAACCCAGTATGAGGCATACGGCTCCAAAAACCTGAGTGAGTTAACCCAAACCCAAAAAGACAAATATAGCATGCACTCACTTATAAGGGGATATTAGCTCTAAATTAAAGGATAACCATGCTACGGTTCAGAGAGCCAGAGTGACTAGGTAACAAGGAAGGCTCAAAGGGAGACACTGGTATCTTCCTGGGAAGGATAAATTGAAGAGATCTTTTGGGTCTACTACAGCAGGTGGGAATGGGAACAGGTGGGTAATCAGGTGGAGGTGGGGTAGTTTACACTATGAATTTAAATGGGAGGGATTTAATTTAAGAACTGACTATATAGTCATTGGAAGGATAAAGACTAATGGTGCAGTTGAGGGAAGTACTCCTTAATGTTTCTGTTCCTGTACTCCTGGAAGACCTTTTACATGTTAAATTGAATGGAATAATGAAATTTTGATTTTTCTTTAAATATATCATTAATTGAAGCAAGGTTTAGGAATATTGAAGCTTGAGAAAGACAAAGAATGAAAGTGAACGTAGGAGAAAAGTTAAAATCAAGTAATAGATATCAATATCTCCTTCACAATTTCTTATAAAATACTTGATTATTTACAAGTCAAAACATATTTATTCTGATTACTTGGAGGCATCTAATACAGTCTGAAACTCCTGGTTTACGTTTAAATTAATCAACAGGCTGTAAGACTCTCTTTGATCCACATATATAAATTTATCATTGAGGCCAATACAGATGACAATGATTTTTTCAAATGCATAGCAATATTTGCTTAATTATACATGTTATTGTTAGAGACATCCATTTTTCATGGAATTAAAAAGTTTCATAATTCTGGCAAAGTCATTTAATGAAAGCAGTACTAAGATTGTGGCATTGATATTCTCAGTAGCATCTCTAATCACCAGTGATTGGGCTTCTAGGTATTTACGATTTGTGATAAATAACTCCTTTCATGTCTGAGAGTATGTGCTTTATTAAAACCATTTTGTATCTGTCAGTGAAAGTTTTAGGTTAGATAAGCTGATTCAGTAGCTGATATAATCATGTACCTTCTAACAACCAGTATGCTTTGTTTTAGGAAATGTTTATAGACATAATGAAAGTAGAAGAATGGAAAAATTTGTAAGAAAAAGGGCAGAAACATATAGGTAGCTTGTTTGTATGAACAGTTATTTGCAAAGGCCAGAGCTGTTAAATAAACTCTTGTTTGTGACTAGAAGTCATAGACAGTTACATTCTATTAAAGAAATTAGAAATAATGCCCAGAAAGGATCACTCCATACTTCATGTTCAAGTTTTTAGGTTGATGCTCAGGGTCCCTTCAATACCTTGGTTTGCCATATTTTTCTTCTTTTGCTATTCCCGCCCTGGGCCTATGTACTTCCTGAATTTTCCCTTGACTCTTCAAAGATTGCCATTAATCTGCTAAACTGGTATGCATAATCATTCTTTTTATTTTTATTCATATTTTCTTGGAAAGTGGAAATAGAATTGGCATATGGTTTTTGAATCAGGGTATTCCTCCCTCCACTTCAAATTGTCTCAGCACCACAGATTTCCTTCTAGACAAATTAGGCGCTTCTGAAAACAGGATGATGTCTTTGAGACCTACAGCTCTGCTTAATTATAATACCTTACATTCGCATAATGTTTTAAAGCATACTGTCTCTTGTAAATGCACTTACCTCATTATATTTTATTTGTATTGTTTACAAGTCTTTCTCTTGTAAAAGACTGTGAGCTTTGGAGGGCCAGAAATACGTATATCTCCTATCTGGAAGACTCAGTGCCTGGTGTATTAACTAGTTCTTTAATAATCACTTGTTGAATATGGATTAAATCTTGTATTAGATTTTCTCACAAGATTATCAAGAGAAGGAGATAAGTCTTAGATGGAAATTCTCTTATAAAGCCTGGTACATAAATGACTCTCAGCAAAATTATGTAAAGACTCCTACAATGCCAACAGTACTGATAGCAAGATGCTTTTTAGGGACAGAGCTGTGGAATGAAGACCTTTGCTACTTAGATGAGAACTTCTTTCTGATTCTTTTGACTCTTTAAATGAACACAATGATTCCCTTGAACTACTATATCATATCAGATAATCCTGTTAATATTGAGAGAGTTCAAAATCATCCCTCAAAAAACATTCTCCTCCCAGAAATGTATGGTGGACAAAGTAGATTTATATTCATTAGTACTTTTGATTGCAATTGTAGCAGGCTGCAGTGGAATTCATGTCTAATTTTTACCAGTTTTCATTATAAACTCCAAGGGGTCAGTGTCTCTCATGTTTGGCAGTATCTCCCTAGCATCTGGGATAATGTCGGATTTGTCATAAGTGGCATTCATAGGGTCTCTTTTTTTGTTTGTTTACATCTTTCATCAAAAGACTCTGAAATTTGTATTGTTAAAAAGGCAGCGTCTGTTTCTTTCCCTTTTTTCTGAATTGTCTTTGTGACTTGCTTTGACCAACGTGATGTCATCAGACACAAGTTTTGAAAAGAAGATCAGAAAATCAAAAGGTGTTTGCAAGTAGAATTTGTCACCTTGTATCTCAGTTATGGCCATGGAAATGGTACATTACTAGACTCATATTATGCTTTTCTTTTTAGTAATAGTTTCACAAAAAATCCTGCATATATTATTATGCTGCTGCTCTTCCCATCTCCCTAGTTCCCATTTTTACTAGTTTCCTTTCTTCCCCAAGCAGTCTGCTTTTATGTCAAATTCCTTCTCTTGTTTCCTGCTCCCTATACTTTTAGTGTTAGGCCTCTTCTTTCATATTGCCCTTTCGATTTTCATGTCTCTCTCTCTCTCTCTCTCTCTCTCTCTCTCTCTCTCTCTCTCTCACACACACACACACACACACACACACACACACATCTAAATTCTACATATGGAAAAAGAGTGACACCTATTTTTCTGTATCTGGTACACTTTTTAGAACTAAGAGGAGTATGAGAGACATAGGGAACAGAGCTAAACTAGGGAAGATTGATCTACTACCCATGGGATCAACAGAGTTGCTTAGCTGAGTCTATCTTTACTTATTTGACCCTCATTAAACATGGACATATAAGAGTATGATTATCAGTTAAAACTGATATATATGGGACACACCCAATCACACAGTTTTATATATATAGTTCCTGTTACTGTCCCGGAACTGGAACTAGCTCTTTTAGATAAGGCTGACCTAGAACTCACAGAGATCTGCCTGTCAATGCCTCCTGAGTGCTGGGATTAAAGGTGTGTGTCACACCGCCCAGCTTCCCTGATTCTAATTCTTAATGAATATTTGTTTAATGAATGTATAAGTGATGTTGTACAGCCAAATGTTCTCAGTTACTGATTTTGCTTACTGTATTATTTTCCTCAAAAGAAGCTGTCAGAAGCACAGAAGAAAATAGCCAAAGTCATCCACTAGGAGACCCAAATAGTAATGGTAGCTCTGATAAACTTAGCCATCAGTGAGAGAAATATATAAAGTGAGGGAAATAGTAACAACAATGCACTCTGGAAACTTCATAGAAGTGTGAAGTTGAAAGGAGATAGTAGATTTTGAAAAAGCTGACAGTCATCCATTAATATCATTCTCTGGTTTTACCACAATGGCTCATATATCTGAGCTCATCAGAGAACAAAATATTTCAGAAACAAACATTTCTCAGAAACCAGGAGGTTAAATTTGTAAATACCATTACACTTATTTTTGTAACCTCATGAGCATAATATATTACATCATCATTATTTCTTCTCAGTGATTCAAGACTGTGTTTATGACGAAGAGCAGCTGTGTGTTTTCCTCTTGTTACTTAGTTAGGATAGCAGGAGTGTACTAGGTGACCACCAGTGACTTCCCCAGTCCTTTCTTGTTCTAGTGTTTCTCTCCTATGTGGTACTGTCCTGTACTTTATGACACTGCACTTGACACTATGTCATTAGGGGCTGCTGAGTCAAGGAGGGTTTACGTGGTCCTATCTCTTGTCCAACTATTCTGCCTAAATAGTTCTTATGCTTGTTCGGGGTCTCTGGTTCCTCAACCCTAATGGACTTTCTTTCTCTTTTAAGATACATACTTTTATCTTAAATAGTTTAGTTACAATATGTATCCCTCCCCTTTTCTATCTCCAAATCCTCACATATACCCTTCCCCACTCTCCTTTAAATTCATGAACATTCTTTTCAGTCAGTATAATGTTACTTGTAGATATGTTTTGTGTGCTCTTCCCTGGGGAAGGTTAACTCTTCTGCTCCAAGCTTTCCTTATTTCCTGTAGCATTTTTGGTAAGGTTGAAGACCTTCTGATTTTTCTTAATAGGCTTTATTTAACTGTCAGTGTCTTGCAGTTTGTAATCTGCTAGCAGAGGCAGCTAGTTCATTTCCCGATCACCCTGACTCGAAATAATCACACAGAGATCTGTATTGATTACTGCAATTAATTACTGCTGCTTTTCATGATTATCATGATTTGGAGGACATCAGTGGCTTCGTGTATATCTAATATGATCAAACTTTTAACTTTTCGAAGCATCTATAGAAAAGGCCTTTAAAGTAATTTAGGGGTGACTTGGGCTACAACCAGTATAGGAGGTTCTAAGTTGAACCTATAGGTCAGTGGAGTTTTTCATAAAGTATTGACCTTCCACAGACAGCTGTGCTGTCAGTACAGTTTCCAGTCTGTACCCAGATCACTCATCCTCATTTATTATACCGTGATTTATAACTCTTTGGTGGGGGAAATAAAACCAGTATTACAGTCACCGTCTCTTTATCTCCTTTGTCTCTTTCTAAATCTGCCTTAAAATGGAGAGCATACCTCCATTTTATCTCACCTCATGAGAATGAAACTCCTGAACATGTGGATCATTATTGAACCATTTCTGATCTGTGGTTCATCTAATGCTCTTCCATATCAGTTGTGTAATTAGATGGCAGAGGGAAAGAAAGCAAATATGGAGCAAAACAGGCCCAGATTCATGATTGGGCTTCACCACCATATAGTCATACCATTTTTCAGTTGTGCAGTGGGAAATCACATTATAAAATGAAGATAAATATAGTTTTATACTTTATTGTCCTTTAAAAATTTAAGTGATACATATGTGTGTATAAATTTATCATAGCATGTCAGATGTATGTATTCAACATATGCATTCATGTTTCATCTTATTATCAATATATATTAACTGGATATTTGTAAAACATAATGATACAGAGAAAAGTTTAGCCTAAAATCTACAGAGTTGAATCAGTAAAAGAACAGTTTTAATACATGCACAGATATGTGTATGCATATATGACTATACATGGTATATATGAAAGAGTACACAAACATGGCCATATATTAGCACAGCATATATGTAATTCTTATATATTAGTAGGCATTTTATATGTTTATTTTGACCCTCTTTTTGTTTTTCCAAGATATGATTCTATACCAAACTATTGAAATGCTTTTTAAAGATAATTTTCTATTATTAGTGTATACTCATTATATAAAATTATTGGTTTCATTTTTATCCCTGTCATACATGTATAACATGTTTTTATTACAACTTCCCACTACCTTTTCCTATTTATTCTCTCCTTCCCCCAACAATGGTATCCAAATTTCTTCCCACAGTGCTATGTGGATAGTTCATAATCACCACAACTAAAACTCTTTTCTTGCTGTGTTCAATTCCATCGTATTTTCTAAGTTTCTTCTTCCTGAATGACATATCATTGATGTTGTGTTTATCTTGGCTTTAAAAATATCAAAAGAATCAAAAGTAAAAGTGCTCTAAATTCTGCTTTTATGCTCAAAGGTCATTCATTTTTCTCGATGGATGGCAAGAATTATTTGTATAGAATAGTCACTTTTTTGATAAGGGACTGTTATCATTCACTTGAAGATACCCCCACAGATTAGGCAGCCAGAAATCAAATTCAGTGCTCCAAAATGTCAAAGCTTCAGGTGACAAAGAAATCCTTTCAAAGTCATGGTATGAAGTGCAAAGTAGGCTTTTCCTTGGAATTTTGACTGGAACTCACATGTGAGAACAAAAAGCACCAAGTCCCCAGTATTTTTAGTTCAGTGAATTGCCAGTCCCTAGGACCAGCATTTAGGGTTTGCCAACTGAGAACACTGCTTCAATAGATCAGGTGCCAACATCTCTCTCCTATTTGCATGCCTTACCCTTAAAGTAAAATATGACTATGGGGCTTAAAGCCATTATGGGGAGAAGTAGAGTTTGGAAAGCTGACAACTTTTCCTTCCTTCTCTCCTCTCCACAGAACATTAAGATTATCTCTTACTTCCAATAAGAGTGAAGATTGCACAATTATCACAATTAGAAAATAAGATTATCTCTCATATATCTATCTGAGGGACAGAGTGTCAGGTGTGGTTGGCATTTCCATCCTTTGGCACGGCAAAAGCACACAGGAATCTCCTGTATCCAAAAAAGCTAAAAAGCTCTTTATTACCACCCTAAGAGGGCTGCCAATGTAGTGACAGAGTATCACTGTCAAGTCTCCAGGAGAAGATGCTGAGGAGGAATGGGAAAGAGGTCAACTTCAGCAGGTTCTTACATTGTAAGAGAATGGTCAAGGAAGATATCCTTTGGGACTCTCTGGAGAATCTGTGTTTTGTTCTATTACTTCAGAGAACCAATAATTGAATTTTTATACAGGAACACAGGTCAGGTAGATTCAAACAACAACAGAAACACTAATAAAGAAGGATAATGACCTCATCATAATCACTAAGCAACTATCAACAACAAAGCTAAGGGAATGTAACAAAAAGTTCTTTTTCATCTTTCTCCTCATTGTGTGTGGGTGGAGGTGGATCTGAGAAAAAGGTGCACTATATGAGACAACATTCCTCCACGGCCTTTGCTTCACTCCCATTCTAGGGTCATCACTAGAAGCTCAGGCCCCATTACTCTAACGAAAATATGAGATTGGCAATTTTGTGTGTGTGTGTGTGTGTGTGTGTGTGTGTGCATCTGTTGCATGCACAAGTGTATGCCCATATATGAGGCAAAAAGAGGATGTTGATTGTCTATCATTTCTCTCTCCAACAAGCTCTTGATAGCCAGCTGTCTCTATCCTACTCAGTACTTTAGTTACAGGAATGTTTATTCGTGCTGACTTTTTCTCTAATGTGTGTGCTAGGGACGTGCTGAGGAATTTGGGTCCTCAGATTTGAGGAGAAAGCACTCTTACTCTCTGAGCCACCTTCTAACCCAGAAACTGGAATTTGAAAACAGGCAATGATGATTTTTCTGTTACCTTAGTATTAATGTAACATTAATGAAATATACACCTAATATCTAAAATTACATGAAATAATATAAAATGAAATATCAAATGATTCATCTTCTAACTCATAGAATTCATCTCGCATTTTTTTACTAAAAATAATTTTTTCACACAATATATTTTCCTAGTGCTTTTCAGATCCTCCCCACTTTGTCATCCATGCAAACCTACTGCATCTCTTTCTTTCTCCCTCAATAGAAAATAAACGGGCATCTAAAAGTAAGGAAATAAAATAAGATAAAGAAAAACAAACAAACAAACAAATAAGTTGGATGAGAGCAGAGCTAAAGACAAAGCACCAGAAATAATACAGATGCTGAACCACATACATTCTTACACAGAGAAAACCCACAGAACAAAATCAGAAACCATAATAAATAAACAAAAGATCTATATGATGAAAAAGCCCAGACAAAGCATTATGAGGAAAAAAAAACCACCCCTAAAAACGGCAAACTCTTCCTGGGCATGGAGCCTGCCCTTAATTGTGTAAACCCAAGTGCAACTCCATAGGAGAAAACTAATTTTTCCTTTGCAAGCAGTTACCAATTTGAAACAGCTTCTGGGTTGGAGATGGAGGCTTGTGTATACATCCCCTTTTAGCACTGGGACTTCCATCTTGCTTAGACCTACGCAAACCCTGTGCATGATGAAACGATTTCTGTGAGTTTATATGTGTGTCTGCTGTACCTGGAAGACACTGTCTCCTTGGAGTCTTCTATATCCATTGGCTCTTGCAATCTTTCTGTCTCCTCTTTTGTAGAGTTCCCTGAGCCCTAAGTGGGAGAGAATTGACAGAAATATCTTATTTAGAACTGAGTGTTCCAAGATCTCATGCTCCCTGCACACTGTTCAGCTGTGGGTCTCTGTATTTATTTCCATATATTTCAAGAGGAAGCTGTCTTGATTGGCTAAGTAAGACACTGATCTACGAGTATAGTAAAATGTCCTTAGGACTCATTTTATTGATATTCCTTCAAGAGAACAATAGTGTTTGGTTTTCTTCTAGGTCCCTGGTCTATGAAGCCTTGTGTTTTTGGCCACCAGTCTGATGTGGGATTCCCCTCTGTATGCTGTGAATACCATTGATTAATAAAAAATTGCCTTGGCCTGTTGATAGGGCAGAACATAGGTAGGCAGGGAAAACTAAAATGAATGCTGGGAGAAAGGAGGCAGAGTCAGAGAGAAGCCATGTAGCCCCAGCAGAGACAGATGCCAGAGCTTAAGCCTGTAAGCCACAGCCACGTGGAGATGGGTTAAATTAATATGTAAGAGTTAGCCAATAAGAAGCTAGAGCTAATGAACTGAACAGTGTTTTAAATAATATGGTTTCTTTGTGATTTTTTTTGGGTCTAAGCTGCAGAGCAGCTGGGACCTAATAAGCGGCTTCCAATAACAGCAGTCTGTGTTGGGCATGAGTTCTATCTTATAGATTTAATTCCAATCAGATAGTGGTTCCTTACTGCCCCAACTTTTGTGCTACTATTGCACCATCATATCTTGCTGGTAGGTTACCATTGTAGATGTCAGAGTTTGTAGTTGGCTTAGTTTTTACTTTTCTCCTTTGGTAATGTACAGAATACCTTCTCGTACCATAAACACCAATAAGTAGGAGTGAAAGCTGTAGGTAGGCATCAATTTGACTTATCTATGTTTAGTGAGTTATACAAGTGCTGATTTCAGGAAAATGACCTTATCATCATCAGTTTGTGGTGAGAAACTGATCACCTAGGCAATAGCCTGAGTTGTTTAGGGGGTTTCTATGGGGACCCAGTGGGCAAAAATTCAATTAGGTATAACTCATTCATGGCCCTGGAAGTTTGATTTGTTAGCAAGAGATGTCTAGTTATGGTTTTGTCTTCCATAATATATGGTGATTTCATTTATGTTTCTTTCATATATGTTTATATTTTAAGAAGCTTCTGCTGCATTAGGTTTCCATACAACCTCTAAAATAGCTCTTCTTTAGTTGTCCCTCTTAACCCAACTCTTCCCTCCACTTCTCTGTTTGATTCTCCCATACTAGTCTCCCTCACCCAATCTATCCATAACTATCTATCCTATTTTGTTTTAAGAGGCGCAGAGGGCTGTGTCTCGCCATGGTTAGTTTATACCCGAAATAACCACATGAAAATTATATTCATTTGAATACTGCCTGGCTCATTATCTCTAGCCTTTTCTTGGCCAACTCTCATCTTAAACCAACCCATTTCTAATTGTCTGTGTGTCACCACAAGGTGGTAGCTTACTGGAAGATTCTGACCTACATCCATCTCAGGTAGGAGCATCATGGCGTCTGCCACACTGCCTTCTCTCCAGCCTTCTGTTCTCTCTACGCTGTACACCTAAGGGCTGACCTATCGTACAGGCCAAGGCAGTCTCTTTATTAACCAATGAAAGCAACACAAAATACAGAAGATCCCTCCTACACCACTATTCCCTGTCCTAGGAAGATCCTTCCACCTCTTAATCCCTTATTATTTACCTAACCTCTGTCTTATATGAACTGTAGCTTCCTTGTTGAAGAAAAGGGGCTGGAGAGATGGCTCAGTGGTTAAGAGCATTGACTGTTTTTCCAGAGGACCCGAGTTCAATCCCCAGCACCCACATGACAGCTAACAACTGTCTGTAACTCCAGTTTCTGGATATCTGATACCTTCACACCAATCCACATAAAATAAAGTTAAATAAATTATTAAAAAAACCTAATACCTAACATATAAACAAATTTTTGTCTTTGGTGGTCTGTGTTGCCAAAGGATATTTTTTCTAGCTCTATCAATTTACTTTCAAAATTCATATCATTTCTTCAAGCATCTGTTAGTATTTATTGTATAAATGTATCACAATTTGTTTATCTATTCATCAAGTAGCAGAAATCTAGACTGCTTTTAATTTCTGTCTCTTACGAATAGAGCAGCAATGAACACTATTGAGCAAGTGTCTCTGTGTCAAATAAGCTGTTTTCATTTCCATAACTCTATAATAGAGCTTGATATCAGGAATGGTGATCTGTCTGGAAGGATTATTTTGGCTATCCTTGGTTTTTTGTCTTTCCATATGAAGTTGATTATTGTTTTTCCAAGGTCTGTGAAGAATTATGTTGGGATTTTTGATGGGGATTGCATTGAATCTATAGATTGCTTTTGGTAGGATTTCCATTTTTATTATTTTGATGCTACCTATCCAAGAGCATGGGAAATCTTTTCATTTTCTGGTATTTAAGTTTTTCTGCAAAGACTTAAAGTTCTTGTCAAGCAGGTCTTTCACTTCTTTGGTGAGTGTTACCCCAAAATATTTTATGTTCTTTGTGGCTATTGTGAAAGGTGATGTTTCTCTGATTTCTTTCCCAGCTTCTTTATTATTTGTATAAAAGAGGGCTATTGATTTTTTTTTGAGTTGGTCTTATATTCTGCCACATTACTGAAGGTATTTGTCACCTTAGAAGTTCCCTAGTAGAGTTTTTGTCTGTATGGCCTGAGAAACTACCCACTCTCACCGTATGAAGGTCAATATATGTTGTAAACTGTAGTAATGTTTCTTTTATGAACTTGGGTGCCTTTGCTTGTTGCATAAATGTTTAGAGTTGCAGTATCTTCTTGGTGAATTTTTTCCTTTGATGAGTATGTAGTATTCCTTCCTATGTCTTTTGATTAGTTTTGGTTTGAAGTATATTTTGACAGATATTAAAATGGGTACACTGGGCTACTTCTTAAGTCCATTTGCTTAGAATATCTCTTCCTTTCTTCTACCCTGAGGTAATGTCTATCCTTGATGTTATGTTTCTTCAATGCAGGAGAAGGATGGATCCTGTTTCAAACCCATCTGTTTGCTTGTGTCTATTTATTGGAAAATTGAGATCACTGATGTTGAGAGGTATCAGTGACCAAAAATTAATGATTCATGTCATTTTGTTGTTATACTGTGGGTTTTTACCCCTCTTTTAATTTACTGGGTTAGAATTATTTTTCCTTATGGTTCTTTCATGTAGCTAACTTCTTCAGATCGAAAATTTTCTTCTAACATTTCTGTGGGACTGGACTTGTAGACAGATACTGCTTAAATTTGAATTTATCGTGGAATGTTATTTTCCTCCATCTATTGTGATTGAAAAAAATACTGGATATAGTAGTATGGGCTGGCATCTGTGGTGTTCTACCTTAGTTTTATAGTGTCCATAATGGGGACTGCCTTTGGATGTTACTTCACTTTTCTCCATTGCAATTCATTTTTTTTTTAAAAGGTTAGGTCTCTGTATGAGCTTTGTCTGCTTAGAACTCTACATATGTTGCTATGTAGATCAGATTGGCTTTGAAATCACAGAGATCCTTTTGCCTCTGCCACCCCAGTGCCATGATTAAAGGCTCATGCCTCCATGCCTGGTCTTTTGCAGCTTTTAATATTTTCTTTGTTCTCTAAGTCTAGGGTTTGATTATTATCATGGGGAATTTATTTTCTGGTCCAGTCGATTTGGTGTTCTTTGTGCTTCTTATATCTTTATAGGCAACTCTTTCTGCAATTTAGGAAAATTCTTCTTTGGTATTGTTGGAAATAGTTTCTGTTCCTTTCACTTGGGTTTCTTCTCCTTCCTGTATTCCTACAATTCATAGATATAGTCTTTTCATCGTTTTCTAGGTTTCCTGGATGTTTTGTGCCTGGAAATTTTTATATTTAACATTTTGTTTGACTGAAGCATCCATTTCTTCTGTCTTGTCTTCAATGCCTGAGACTCTCTCGTGCATCTTTTGTAGTTTGTTGGTGAGTTTTATCTTTGAGGTTTTTGTTTGACTTCCTAAATTTTTCATTTTCTGTTTTACTCTAAATTGAGTTTTCTTTGCTGATTTTATTTCTACTTTGTTGTAACTATTTTCTTCATTTCATTCCATTGTTTGTTTGAAATTTCATGGATTTTTTTTAAAAAGGGATTTATCATTTCCACTTGAAGTTCCTTGAACATATTATAATGGCTACATTAAAGCCCTTGTCTTGTGCTTCAGCTATATTGCATTCCTCTGGGCCTACTATAGTAGGGTTGCTGGGTTCTGTTAGAGCCATATTGTGCTGGCTGTTATTGTGTTTTTATATTGGTGTCTAGGCATCTGGGTTTGGGATGATTTTAATTCTAGGTGCTTCTATCTGGACTTGCCTTTGTTAGGTA
The DNA here is from genome assembly GCA_028555095.1 of Dicrostonyx torquatus. Lineage (NCBI taxonomy): Eukaryota > Metazoa > Chordata > Mammalia > Rodentia > Cricetidae > Dicrostonyx > Dicrostonyx torquatus. The sequence goes on along the minus strand of JAQHUG010000127.1, from coordinate 5,368,896 downwards.
AGTGTTCTGATCCTTGGTTTCAGTAGCTCTCTCTGGATCTTAGGAAAGCGTGGTAGGTGTGAGCTTCCTGGTAGGGTGTGCTCTTGATACCATCCCAAGGTGTGGCTACTGGGACTCCTGGGTAAAATGTGCTTTTAGATATCAGGGGCTGACTCAAAACAATGGGAATCAGTTAAAAGGGGGCAACTGAGAAGGTCCACAGGAGGGGGTGAAGCTGGATCTACCAGGCAGATCTGAGGAGTCCCCAGGAGACAGAGTAGTAAGAGAAGAGAGGCCCCTGTCTGTAACAGGGCTGGGAATGAAACTAGACTGGGAGTACTAAACAGAAATGATGGGGAAAGACTTTTAGCCAATCACTTTTAGCCATTGGGACCCCAGGTAACAAAAACCATGAGAACACAGGTGTGCTCTCTCTCCATGCGGTGTCTGCTGGATGAATAGGACATTGGATTTCCCATCCTGGTAGCATGAGTCTTCCCTCTTTTCATTAATTAAAAATACCCTTTATTATTGAACTGGCTTGGTTATTTATTGTGCCTATCTAATATGCCCACATCAACACAGAAAGAAGAGTGAACACCACCTATCCTATCTGATTTCCGGGCTGAAGTGGTCTGTGGGTTTCTGGGTATGTGTGTGCCTCTGGATATTGGTGACTGACACAGAGGAGTTGGGTAAAGGAGGAAGGCTGGGTCCTGTGTGTCTTTCCCAGGAAATGGAGGCTCACATGACATTTTGTCAAATAAACTATGTTTATCATGTTAAGTATTGAACAAAAATGTTAGATTAAAAGCGAATGAAATAGGTACATATAGGCAGACGCCTTACAGTAGGGAGTTCTGATTGCTTGCTATTTTTTTCATTTTCTTATAGGGCACACAACTCAATTATATTTCCCAGTCTCCCTTATAGTTAAGTGTAGTCAGGGTAACCATTTCTTCCCTATGAAATGTGAGTGAAAGCACTGTGTCTTTTTTTCCTCTAGATAGTTTCATCATTGTTTCTGCCCTTTGTCAGCTCAGTGCAGACAATAAAGATATTAATATGCTAAAGACACAAGAGGAATGGAATATGAATACATGAATTGCCACAAAGGAGAAGTGGTACCCATTGACTAGGACATAAACTTTGGATTTTTATGTAAGCAAAGAGTATACTTCTATTAATTGAGCTGTATATATATGGGACTATTTACTAGAGCAGTTTATCACATCCCTGAAGTAAGAATTTTCCTATTCTTATCAGAGGTTTTATTCTTTCCTGATTTGTGAATTGTATTTACTTACTTTTGTCTTCTCAGCTTTTATTTTTGTGACTGAGAATAAAGTGATTGTGGGATTCTAGGGAGATGATGTAACTTAAAATGGGTATGTTAAATGTAATTTTTAGAACAAAATTTTAATTATTTTTATTCTTTTAATTTTCTTATTTGTTTTCCTTAAGACAAACTCCATTTTAAGGTGAAATAAGTTACTATTGTTGGTGGCCAAACAGCTTTTCTTTATGACTCGGGACAGAGGATACTCTAAAACCTATCTCAAATTTGTATGACTGCTTAGACATGAGTTCGAGTTGGAGGCTAGCACCCCACTCCATTCAATCCTTTTGTCATATTTGTAACAAATACCACTCAGAATTGTGGTATTTCCTTACCCTCAGGAGAGAAAATTATGTAGGAGAAAAGGAAATTTATCTTGTTTTAAGAAGCAAGTCACTAGCAATTGTTAGATAACCTAAAAAAGCTTGAAGGGGGTCATCTGTGTTCACAGAATTTCATCCTGACCTCTCCCATAATAAAACAAATGTAAACAGAGACTTTTTTTCAGAGACTAGTTGGGAATTTATTGCCTGTAATTCCTTTCAGGTATAGCAACATTTTGTGTTTACTAAATTGAATGCAATACACACACACACACACACACACATGCACGCACACTGATGGGGATGATGAGACCCAGGACCTGTCCAATGCGAACACCAGCTGCAGTCTGGCTCCTGGTCCTGTTGGTGCCAATGACAGAAGGCCTGGGAGTATTTTACCCTGTGCCCTGGGGTTCTAATATTTTTTTTAGACCGAGATGGAGGGGGGAGGGCCTTGGGCTTCCCATAGGTCAGGGTATCCTGCACCATCTTAAGGAAGCAGGGAGAGGACGGTAGGGTAGTGGGGGAGCGGGAGGACCGGGAACAAGGGGAGTAAATGTAAACAGAGACTTTTAGGATGGATCCCCAGAACTCACTGGCTTGGCAGTTTCCTACTATCCCAGAGACAGAAAATCCTTGGGACAAACTGGTTGCCTAGACTTGCTGGAATCCATGATCTCCAGGTGTCTCAAGAAACCCTGCCTCAATTAACAATGTGGAGAGGTATTGAGAAAGACACCTAATATCGACTCCTGGCTTCCACATACATACTTACTATGTTAAGCCCAAATGAACCAAAATCCAGACTTAGATAAAAGTATGTATCAAAGTCTGATACATTCAGTCCTGAATGAATTCTTACATGTAACATTATAGAGACTGAGCAGGCTGCATTTATGTATTCAGGAGTGTATATGTTTATGTACATACCAATACACATGTAATAACAATTCATATAAAAAGAGGCATCAGTTTGAAAGAGAGCAAGGATGGGTATTTGGGAGCATTAAAAGGGAGAAATGGGAAAAGGAAATGATGTAATTATATTATAAATATAACTAAAAATAAAAGAAATAATTAAAATGTCATGATTTAAAAAAGTGCTTTATGTTTGATTATTTATTTACTTTTCTCATAAATAGGCCAGTGAGTTTTTGAGTATTTATTTACTTTTCTCATACATAGTCCAGAGAGTTGATTTAGCAGGTAAAGGTGCTTAGTACTAAGCCTGATAACCTGAGATCCACCATGGGAACCCACATGATGGAAGAACCAATTTCTACAAGCTGACCTCTAACCTTCACATGTGTGCCCACACCCACACAAAACAAATAAAAAATTAAATAATTTTTTTAAAAAATCAAAATATCACTCATTTAAAAATAATTATATGCTTAAGGTAAAATTTTGGAAAAAGCCAAATGAGGACATATCAGAAAGTAAACCTACTATCCAGAGAAAACTTTCTTATCTATATTTATGTAACATTTTATATGTTTCTCCTATACTTGAAATATTTTCAGGCTGCCTATCCAAAATCTGAGGCTGATATTACTGTAAAAGCAAATGGAAATATTCAAACTGAGAAATGTAACAAAGATTTTCAAATGCCTATAGAAATGTGGTGAGCATGATTTTTTTTATAACATAGCAAGTTAAATTTTGCTAGTGACAACTATGCTTTTATTATGGCAGAACTACTTTAATATTATTTAAATAAAACACATTAATGCATCCTAGCTCTGATATATCATTAGTTCATGGTAGTCAGGGAAGTCCAACATCAGGAAGCTGGTAAATTAATAAATGTCACATGTGCAATTTAGAAAGAACTGGATTGTTTAAAGTATTGAAATGTAATTTTCGACAATGGTTATGGAAGATTTTGTTGATTCTTATACATATTAAAGATGTCATTATTCCACATTAAAACGTATTTGGAGATTGTCACTGTAAGGAAAGCCAGAAAATAGATTTTTTTGCAGAAAATTCTCCTTTTCTCCTAGAAGTCATGATGGTCATTTTATTAGTTATTGCAGAAATGAAGTCTTGATAGTTTTCTTAACTTAAAAATATTTATTTTATGTAATATATTTTATGTATAATATATATTTATAACTCTTAAATTAAATAATTAAGTGGCACCTTATGCACACTAGAATTAATTAATGAGGGACTCCAGAACCTTCCTTCACTTATATGTCCCTTGGTTAAAACCTGAACAGGGCTGTGGGAACATATTGAGTTGTTTTCATTTTTGAAAAACATTTTGGGTCCTTCATGTTGAGCATTTTCTCAGAGTCAGCCTTTTAAAATATTTCTCTTATGTTCTAGAGTCATTTCCAACACTTGAAAAGCAAATACAGTATGTTTATGTCATCTAAGAATCTGCTAGTATTTTTTCTAGTCATCTAGTTTAACTGATGTTAAAACTACATTATTTGTAACACGAAAAGGCTGAAATTGCAGTTAGTTGAATTATTTTTCTTTGAAAATTTAACAACATCTTATTATCATACAATCTTTCTTTTACTCTTATAAACAGTAGGATGAATGCTGTAATAATAATCCTAAACATCTAAAGGGCTTAATACAATGAATGCTTTTTTATCGCTAATGCCACGTTTAAGCTGGAGTACACAATATAGGTAATCCTGAGTCATTCAGGCATATTAACTTTTTCCATCATGTGGTACTGATCTCTTCTACATGCATTTCATTGATTATATTGGACAATATGACTCTTTCTATCTGTAATCTAATTATATTGCCAGAAGGAAAAGAAATTGCTATTTTGTGAATGCAGTTGTCTCTATATTATTCCCACTTTCAAACTGAAATAATTCTCCATGAAAGAATTTCATGAAAGGTCTGGAATTTTCTACATTGCATCTTCAAATAGATATCACCATTAAAGTCAGGGAGTTTGTTTTATAGAAATATTTTGGATTTGAAGTCTTCCTGGTACATACCTATGCACCTTGAACTAGCATTGGGAAAACTGAGTTTTGTTAGATTCTAGATGTCTTGATCACATCATACGGCATGATACAGGACAGTTATTTATTACTTGGATGATTATGCTCTTTAAAAGTCTCAAAGATCAATCCATGTACTCATATTTTCTAAATTAGTTACTGAGCCAGGGCAAGTTGTGTTATACCTAAGAACATCATAATGTTCTTTGCTAATGATACACTTCTAAGAACTCAGATTTGTTTCTTTGAAACCACTTGAGAGATTTTGAATTAAACTGAGGGCTGTTAAAGAAGAATGACTAGGAGAATGAGTGAACTTTCAACTACACTGGTCTCTTAATAGTACTGAAGCCCTCTCTGTGCTGTTAACTGTGGTGCTAAAAATGGGGATAATAACAAAGGAGGCAATGCTTCTGGTGTCATAGAATGTCATAGTGATAAGGAAGCAGTAAGCAAGTGTTAAAGCATGTTAAAGTTAACTGGTTATGAAGAATATAGAGTTACGTGTAGCATAAGTATAAAAACCCAGAAATTGAGATTCAACTTGAAGGTCAGAAAAACAAAACAGCTATCCAGTGGTTCTTACCTCTACCTCAGTCATGAAATTGGTGATCCTGCCTCCAGGAATCTTAGAATGAAACAGACTGAGAGATGTTTCTTCCCTTTTGATAATCCTCTCTATGGCTGGGATTAAAGGTGTATACCACTGGGATTAAAGGTATTCACTGCCCAGTTTCTACGGCAACTAGTGTGGCTATTGGGATTAAAGGTGTGTGTTCCTACTGCCTGGTCTGTATGATTGACCAGTGGAGTTGTTTTACTCTCTCATCTTCAGGAAAACTTTATTTATTAAAATACAAATGAAATATCACTGCAGTTACATGGTAGGGAGTATTTAGTAACAGCCAAACTTCATTATATCGAATTAGAATGATCTTGTTCAGGAAATGAGCTGTTCTAATGGAGGGCAGGGTGTTGTAAAATATGCAGTCATGTCAGGAGGAGCATTTGAGAATAGAAGTCTCTAAAGTGGAAATGATGTTGTATTTAGATACCAACAAGAGCCTGAATACCATAGTGAGACCCCGACACACAGAAAACAAAACAAAATGGTTGGATTAAAGTTCAGTGGAAGAGTACTTGCTTAGCTTGTATGAGGACATGGGTTTGATACCCCATTATTTTAAAACCATAACAAAACAATATCCTATAACTCTGTCCCATCCCAGCAAAACAAAACAACCCATAAGGAACAACAAGGTCAGTGTGTCTGAAATTCATGAGCGAAGGACAGGAGTGGTGCACAGTCAGAGATGAGTAGTGTTCATTTCATGGTGTTTGAATTTTACTGGAACTAGGATAAAAGCTGTCAAGGAGAATATTTTTATTGGAGATATTAAGTAGGGAAGCAACATGACTATACTTGATTGACTTCGAGTTGTATTATGCCTACAGTGTGGTGAATGGACAAAATAGGGGCTGGGTGGCATAGTGCCCTAAAGCCAGTGGTTCTCAACGTTCCGTATGCTGTAACCTTTTAATACAGTGCCTCATGTTGTGGTGACTCTCAACCATATAATTATTTTCATTGCTACTTCATATCTATTATTCTGCTACTGTTATGAATCATAATGTAGATACCTGTGTTTTCTGAAGGTATTAGGCAACATGGATAAAAGGTTTGTTTGACCCCAATAGGGGTTGTAATCCATTGCTCAAATGGGGGGAGAATGGGAGATCTTGACATTGATGTCTCCTTCCCACAAAATTTTAATCATGCGCTCCCCAGGAATCATGGGTTCTACACTGGCAGTACCGACTTTGAGGGCCTTTAATGCTTGCCTCATTAAAAATAGAATGTTTTGGAAGCTAGGGATATGGCTCTGTTTGTACAGTGCTTGCCTACCATAAAGCCCTGGGTTTCTATCCTATTAATACAAAAACTAGATATGGCGGTACACAGCTGAAATTCTACTTTCGAGGTGAGACAAGCGTACCAGAAGTTTAAGGTTATTCTTGGCTACAAAGTAAGTTTAAGTTTTAAGGCCAGTCTGAGATGTGTGAGAACCTGTCTTTAAAAAATGCTTTCTTTTCTTACCTGAGAAAACATTTCCACTTTCTACCCTTTCTTTGAACCTGAGTCAAATTTCTAATTGCCTTTCTTTCTTCTGAGCAAGGCAAAAATCAATTAAGAACAGGTAGTCTTAAGAGAAGTTCTATTTTGGCTAAATGACAGGCTAGATAGACTCCATGTTCATTTAGCAATGATGAATTAGATGTAAATGAAATGTGCTAGGCACTATCTATAAGAAGGTTTTCAAAGGGAGAGTGTCTTGAACATGGATGTGATTTATGAAGCAAGTGTTAAGACCAGCCCCTACCTGGAAGATGGCGGTCTTGACTTCAGGAGGGTGGAACAGAAAGCACAGAGGAACTCACATTTTTGGTGACAATGAGGAAACATCCTACATCTCTAGACTTCTTATGCCAACACGCTTTTAAGCAATAGAACATGAACTTTCTTTAACGATTATTTATTTATTATTATTGTGTGTGATGTGGGTGTGGTGCATTTATGGAGGCCCAAAGACAATTTGGTGACGTCAGTTCTTCCCTTTCACCTTTACATAGGTTCAAGGGATTGAAGTCACATTGTCAGGCTTTCATGTACTCACTGCACCATCTTGCCCACTCAAAAATTCAATAGTGAAATTTTTATCAGGTTGGTTATGTGCGGGTTGTTGCATGTGTGCAGGTGTATCTCCATGCATGTACATCTGAAGGCCAAAGTATAACTTCAGGTTTTCTTCCCCAAGTACTGTCCATCTTTCTTTGCAAGACTTTCCTCCTTTGATTGGCCTAGAAAATATTAAGTAAGTTAAGCTAGCTGGTTAGCAAACTTCAGGGATCTACCTGCATCTGATTCCCTGGCACTCAGAGTCCCTGCAGGAGTCATCATTTAGTTTTTAAAAATTTCTTTATTTCCGTTTTTGTTTGTTTATATGGTTATTTCTTTTTATATCTTTACCAATGTTTCTCCTCCCAGTCTGCTCCCCCAACCTCCCCTCTTCCACCCCATCCACTCCTCTTCAGAACAGAATGGGCCTTCCATGGATATCAACCAATCAGAGTATATCAAATTGTAGTGAGACTAGGCACCTCCTATCTTATTAAGGCTGGAGGAGGCAATTCGGTAAGGGAAAAGGGTCAGCAAAAAAGTCAGAAACAGCCCAAGACCCTGCTGTTAGGTATCCCACAGGAAGACAATGCTATGCAACTGTAACATATATGGCAGAGGACCTAGGTTGTAGCATGAATAATAAAACTCAGAGACAGATAGATATTGGGATTCAACCTGAAGATCAGAAAAGCAAAGCAGCCAACCACTGGCTCTTACCTTGACCTCAGTCCAAAATTGGAAATCTTGCCTTCACATAACCACAGAATATGACTGAGCTGAGAGCTGTCTCTTCCCGTCTTATATTCCTCTCTAGTGCTGGGATTAAAGGTGTGCACCACTACCACCTGATTTCTTTGGTGAACTAGTGTGGCTACTGGGATTAAAGGTGTGTGCTACCACTGTCTAGTCTATAAGGCTGACCAGGGTGGTTGTTTTACTCTCTGAGCTATAGGACAGTTTTATTTATTAAAATACAAATAATACACTAGGTCAGTCGAATGAAGATTCTCTGGTTGTCATGACAGTCTCTGTGAACCTCTCCAAGCCCAGGTTAATTGGTTCATTTCCTCTTACTCCATTTTTCCCTCCAGCTACAAACCCTTAAATCTCTCTCATGTCCCACCCCACTCTCAAGCTGATAGTCTTTTACCTGATTATTATGATATATATATATATATATATATATATATATATATGTGTGTGTGTGTGTGTGTGTGTGTCTGTGTGTGTCTGTGTATGTCTGTATGTGTGCATGTGTGTATGCATAAATAAAACATGCTGTGTCTGTTTTTGTTGTCTGTGTGTATATGGTTTCAAGGATGACCACTCTCCAGCAAATTTAGGGGCTCAGGCCTGGTAGTGGTTAATTCTCCTTCTCCAAGCAATCATTAGTTGCCTGTAGCTCTTTGTCTAGGAGTGGGACACTGAGGAATTTTCCCCATCTTCATTAGTATGTCCATTGATATTGCCATTGTTCTGGTCTTGTTTATCTAGCCCTTTCTAGGAGAGAGTGTTTCACTGAAGATTTCCTGCTAGTCTGTCTCTTAAAGTCTTTCCACTCTTCAGCAATGTTCCCTGAGCTGTAGATACAGGAGCTTTGATGTAAATGTTAGAGCTGGTCTCCTCATAGTCTGCTGATCTCTACATTGTGCCCAGTGTAATTTTCTGTGATGACTTCCAACTGGTATAAAATAAGCTTCTTTGGTGATGTGTGGTAGCTACAATTATCTGTTGGCATTAGGATAAGATTTAGAGTGTGGTTAGGAACTATGATGGTCAAGAAAAGTAGCAGTAGTAGATTCTTCTTCAAGGTACATGACCTCAGTAGTTTTGGAAAACTGTCTAGGTTCCCAGTACTAGCCAGGATTTCCTTCCTGTTGAATATGCCTTAAGTACAATTAGACAGCTGTCGGTTGCTAACATCATGTAAGTGCTTATTATACTTTTACATCATCTTGCCATGGTGATTTTTATCATGGATCATAGATATTGCAGCTGCATAAAGTTGTTTGCTTTTTTTCCTTGGCAAACTGAATAGTGTTTTATGGAACCATGGAAGCTAGAGTGCAGGAAAGAGGCTCAGATCCAGCTTGAAGCTTTTGGTTCCTGTGCCCTAAGCATGTGTTATTCTCATGAATAAAAGCCCACCCTTAAGCCCTGAGAATCAATCAAGGACTATATTGATAATTTATACTGTTTTGGTTGTCACATGGACAACCCTAACCAATCACTCAAAAGGAGGTTTCTTGTGCCTAGTACTGGGGGTTTTGTCAGGCCATTATCATTGTGGTGAGCATTGTCAGACCAAGTGCTGGACCACTTTGCATTCTAACCAAAAGTGAATGAGGGTTTCCCATTTCTTACAATCTTACTAGCATTTTATTTTGAGAATTTCATTTGTGAATACTGCATTTACATCATTTCCCACTTCTCTCTCTCCCCTTTTCACCTCTTCCCAGGTTCCCCCTACTCTTCAAATTCATGACATGTCTTTCTTTGATTGTTTTACACACATACTCACACACATATACACGCATGCATGCACACACGTGTTTAAAACACCTATGCAATCTATGTACTGTTTCTCATATGTATATTGTGCTTAAGGCTGATGATTAAGGATTTGATAATTTATCAGAATGTTTGATCCTGGAGAAAACTAATTTAACCTCCCGCAGCACCCATTGATTAGTTGTAGCTCTTCTTTTAGGGGAAGAGCATTGTCAAACTTCCCTCATCCACATTGGTATGTCAACTGATGTCATTAGGCAGGTCTTGATTAGACAACTGTATTATTTAGATTTAATAATTGTAACTTTCTGTTACATCTAGAAGACATTATCTCTCAGCAAGTGTTGGTCCATTGGCGGTTCCTTTCTTTCTACCTCTTCTGTGGTGTTTCTTGAGCTTTAGAAATAGAGGTTGCATTGTGGATTTAGCAACTGGCATTTGGTACTCTGTGGTCATTTATTCTGTGCATTTTGGCCAGTTCTGTATTAATCTTCATCTGCTGCAGAAAGAAGCTTCTCTGATGAGGGGTGAGAATGACAATTATATGTGGTTATAATGATAAATACTTAGAATACATGTAGAAATAATATTGGTCTAGTGGAATGCTAAAATGTTCTGCTCTAGGGTCTATGACTTTATCAGCCATTGAGAGTTGCCTAGGTTTGCAGTACCAGGTATGAATTCCCTTGTATTGAGAAGGGCTTAAGCCCTATTAGTGAGCTATTGATTGCTCTCAAGATAAAATTCCAACACTTGTTGATAGTTTACCAAGCCAGTAATTGTTGTGGTTCAGAGTATTGCAGCTGACTAAGACTAAGACTACTGATTATTATTCTCCCTTGCAGCCTTCATAGCACTTTCAGATACTCCGAAGTCATCAGGGAGGAGGTTTTCTTAGCAGTTCCAACACTGTTTCTCCATGCCCTGTGTCCATGTTAGTGGTGTCTTTGGCAATAGACAACCAAGGGCAATGGCATAACCTATATTGTTTTGTGAGTCCCTTAGACCACCCTACATTTTCATTACTAATACCCAATTGAAGAGCATCTCCTCTTGATTGAAGGTATTTATAAAAATTTATTAGTTTCTAGAACAAATGATTACCTCCCATGGTCAAAAAAAATTGGCTATCCACACACAGAGATTCTTCGATCATCCTACTGGAAAATGCAGCACCAGTCTTACCATCACCCCACCTGGCTCCTTTTATATCTCATTTTCAAATTTCTCCATCCCATTTATTATCTACACAGCACAGGATTTATGTCTACTATTTGCTCCCTGTCTAACAACAGTTCAAAGCAGAATTGTATGAGGATTTTAATTTGTTTGGCTTATGGCTGTATCCTATGGTCTTCTAATTATTTCAATCTAGATTTTAGAAAAAATGACCAGGGAAGCTTATGCAGATCAACCAAGAGAGTGACAGTTCATTTTTTACTCCCCACCCCCATATACACACGCACAAACATGATTAGAAATTGACTCATTCCATTGGGACTGTGACTTACTGGATTAAAATATACCTTAGACATAAAGGTCAAGGCTAATTGGCAAGAATGTGAGAGCACAGAGTTTCTGATGCTTCCCCGGCTCCTGTCAAGATAGAAAACATTTCGTATGAGGTGAAATTGTTGGAAAATGGCCTTTTGCGCTCCTGTATGCAGTAGTAATGATAAAGTTTTGTAGACTGTCTTGGTAGAGGCCAAATGAAGTAGACAAAGGCTCTCTCTGGTGCTGTCTTTTTGAAGGGAGCTGGTGACAAATGCTGATTTAGGTCTTTGGCTGAATAAAGAGAAAATCTGTGATAATGTTGCTGTTTATGCCACTTGTTCCCAGGTATCCTGTAGTAGTTGACTTGAATGCATTTTCAGTCCTAAAGTTTTCCCTCTTACCTCTAGTATGAAAGTTATGCAATAGTTCAGGAGAACGTTGGGACTGATAATACTGAGATTACCCCCATAGTATGTGCATGTTCTGAAAAGTATTTTGTGTGGGACTTCAGTCTATATGCACAGTGAAGTCACACACACGCACGCACACACACACACACACACACACACACACACACAAACGCACACATATGTATCTCAAAAATTTGTGAGCTAGTGAAAGAACAAGAAAATAATCCAATGGGCAGAGATGTTGTATTTATGCATTTGTTTATGTTAACTCAGCAAACCTGAAGGTTTTCATGTTCAGTCTTTGTTTGTTCAGGTCTAATTTGCCATTCCTAGATAATATCTCATTGTGTAGACCATTCAAGAGAAAGAGGTATCAATGTTGGTAGTAGTCAAAATGTCATTACTCTTTGAAAGCTGTCTGAATTGATACCTCATAGATCATCTTGCCATAATTGTTCCCTAGAGTATTTGGTTGAATGCAGAATAATTTATTATGCATAGTGCTGCATCATCCATTGTGCAGCCATGAGACTACTGGCTTCCAAAATGACTGTCTCAGGGGTTATTTGACATGTTTTGTTGATGCTGGGTAGTCTTATCCAAAAAATGCAGGAATATTGGAATGACAAGTCATTTTTCTCATTATGTTAAATTTAGCATTCAGAGCTATACAATGTAAATTCACAAAGGCACATTGTTCTACCATGACATCACTTAAAGCTGCAATCATTGCATTTGTAGACTGCATTTTTCAATGTTGATTACTATCTTGCATGTCAGTGTAAAGGGTGGGCAGAGGTAAACATATCTGCTCCTACCCCTGGAAATAAGATGCTGAATGTGGATGTGTGAGTTCCCAGAGTATCCCACAAGGATAGCTCAGAACATTTTCTGCCTCACCTGTATTTTTTCTTCTCTCCTTGTATAGCCTTAATGGACAGAAAAAGGAAGAAAATTCTGTATCATTCACAGCACTGAGCCAGGATGTCACTATAGTGCAGTGAGGGTCTTATAGAGGTGATATTTTAAGGCAGTTTAGTGAAGAGAGGATTGTAAGAAGCTTTTGGCTCACTGAGCTCTGAGTAGTATACTTGTTTAAGTTAGTCTCAATAGGCTAGCTTAGCATCATTGAACCTGCAGGGAGAAAATATTATAACCCATTTTTTTAAAAATTTGTCTTAGTTAGTGTTTCTAGTGCTGTGAAGAAACATGATGACCATGGCAACACTTATAAAAATATTTAATTGAGGTGGTCGTTTATAGTTCAGAGGTGTAGTCTATTAACATTTTGGTGGGGAAGATCAAAAGGCAACAGGAAGTAGACTGTCTCACAGGGTATGGCTTGAAAAAATATGAAACCTCAAAGTCGCCTCTACATGACACACTTCCTTTAAGAAGACCACAGCTACTCCAACAAGGCCATACCTCCTAATAATGCCTCTCCCTATGAGCGTATGGGGGGCAATTACATTCAAACTACCACATTATTTACATTTACCTTTAAGCCAGAAAAAGAGAAAAGTTGTCTTACTAGTATTTAGGGTTTTTAGGTAAAATAAAATGCACAAAGTTAAATTAGTTTCAAATAATCAATTTTTAGTAGAAGTATGTTCTAAATAGTTATATGGGTATCTTCTCATCTCTCTATATCATATAATTATCTGTTTTAAATACATACATATATACATATATTCAATATGTACCAGTATTTTATTATACATGTATTCTATATTTGACGCTATTTTCTTTTTTAAAAAGCTATTTATTTAAATTTTTAAGATGATTATATTTTAAACCAAATTTTAAAATTATTTTATTTCTTCCATCTAGGCATATGTATCTTTTTTGATTCTCTGTATCAGCCACAGCTTTAAAAACTAAAACTAAAATTAAATTGACAGTAGCTGATCTTCATATTGAGCAAGGATGTAAAGCAAATGGTGGAGAAAGTTTTGTTATTATATTTTCTTCTATTAAATTGTTAACTTTCCCAGTGAGAGTAAAAGTGACTTTTGTGCCTGTAATAAATGAAATAAAGTTACATGTACATTTAGAAATATTAAATTTTCACATGAATATTTTTACTATTTAAAATTTGGGAACGTACTTTGTAATTATAATGTTACTATAAAAGAAAATTTATAAATCAAGGTATACACACATATACATAGAGACATATACTGTGTACATATATAAGGTGTGGGTGGTATTTGAATATGAATAGGGTGCTTCTTCCAAAAGAGTTGATGTATTAGTAACTTTTATGTTGCTGTGACAAAAGATCACGTGAGCTTTTGAATTTTCAAAGCCCATCCCAGTGATGTGCCTCCTTGAACAAGGCTATACCTCCTAATCCTTCCCAAACAGTTCTACAAACTGGGTCCAAGCATTCAAGCACATCTGCCTGTGGGGCCTACTATCATTCAAACTACCACTATTGGACACCTCCACTTGAAAGTGCTGGTTTAGAAAATGAGTGTCTGTATTCATCTGAGCAGAAATAGCCACTGGCATTAAAATTAATAGCTTATTTTTAAGTCGTGATCAATATTAATCTATTTTGTATGGAGGTTGTACTGGTCCTACCTATGTTCTCTACTAATAAACTGTTCGTGTGCTCCCCATAAAATTCTTTTTAATAGATTTTAATTTTTTACTGGACTTATATTTAGATACTTGATGGCATTTAGTCATCAACAGTGACTACACTGCTGGGTGTTGGACAGTCCCTTTTATTGTAGAGACCTGAAGGTTTCCAAGAAGACCTCATGCCTTGTTTCCTGGCTATTGCATATGCATAGGGAATTTGCCAAGTACACTGTGCCTTTGTACACCTTAAAGATTTTGTGGCAAAGGGCAAATATAATTAGAGTGTTAAAACAGAGTTCTTTTCCAGAAAATTCCTCATGGGGTGTTAGCATCCTGGTTTCATGTGCTTTGGAGTGGGAAGGCTTAGAAAGTAAAGCTCAGAGTCCAGAGGTCCTGAGTTCAATTCCCAGCAACCCACATGGTGGCTCACAGCCATTTGTAATGAGACCTGGTACCCTCTTCTGTCCTGCAGGCACACATGGAGGCTGAACACTGTGTACTTAATAAATAAATAAATCTTTAAAAAAAAAAGAAAGAAAGAAAGTAAAGCTCAAACTGGAGTCCACGGAAACAGATGGTCCCAGATCCTATATTTGTTGCACGGAATTCAGTAGTGGGCATCTGGGAGAGGGTGAGATGACTGACTCAAGGGCCCAGGGTGACAGGCAAATACATGTCAGCCATATCTCCTACCATGCTTCTGAGCTGGAGAACTGCAGAGAGCGATACTTAACAGCACGGATAACAGGAGTCTTGGCAGCCTCAGAAGATACATGTTAGTACCTTTCACTTACGCAGTTTAGCAGTGCAGTGGTGTATGAGGGCAGTGACTTGCACGTGGCTGAGAAATGTCAGCCTCAAAAACAGCTTTCCTAGGCTTGAAAACTTGAGACTGAGGCTTAAACAGTGTACAGGGGGCATTTCCAGAAACCCTTCTCTTTTGCTAGCCAACAGATGGTGGCTCTGAACTGTAGACAGGTTAGAAAAAAAGAAAGTATTTCGAACATTGGTAAAGTCATTATTTGAATAGTATGGAACATAATGCTTTCTTAGGTAATGAAGTCAAGTAGACACCCACACAATGTTAGAATGCATTGGGCTCTTTTCTGTTCTCAACTCCACCCACAATCCAATAAGACTGAAACAAAATAAAGAGAAAAATGAGATGCAGCAGCATTTTACATCAGAGGGGATCCATTCTCTGTAAAGATATATTAATGATCTATCTCTAAAGTTATCAGCAATCAGTTAGTGCAGTTTTAAAGTTACAACTCCTTTCCTTCTCTCTCCCTTTCTTTCTTCTTCTTTTTTTTTAATTTGGTCGTTCAGATGGTTCACTTTCTCTGTAAATTTGAACACATGCATATATATAGGACAGTGAGAAATATGAGCCAGAGCAAAATGAGAAACATTTAACCCATCTATGGCACATATATGCTTAGTGCTTACCAGGTGGAGGTGGTAACTAAACGGCAAAACAGTTTGAAAGGAAACTGTGTTTCTTTTAATACTAATTTTGGGATTAGAGAGATAGCTCAGGGGTTAAGAGCACTTGCTGCATTTCTCTGGTGACTAAGGATGTTGAACATTTCCTTAAGCATCTTTCAGCCATTTTAGATTCCTCTGTTGAGAGTTCTCTGTTTAGGTCTGTACCCCATTTTTTATTAGATTATGTGTTCTTTTGATGACCAATTTCTTGAGTTCTTTGCTTGGAGATCAGATCTCTGTCTGATGTGGGGTTAGTGAAGATCTATTCCCATTCTGTAGGCTGTTGTTGTGTCTTGTTGACCGTGCTCTTTGCAAATCAAAACAACTCTGAAATTCCATCTTACATTTGTAAGAATGGCCAAGATCAAAAACATTAATGACAACTTATGCTGGAGCGGTTGTGGGGAAAAGGGAACACTTCTGCATTGCTTATGGGAATGTAAACTGGTACAACCCCTTTGGATGTTAGTGTGGCGATTTCTCAGAAAATTAGGAAACAACCTTCCTCAAGACCCAGTAATACCATTTTTGGGTGCATACCTAAAGGATGCTCAATCGTGCCCCAAGGACATGTGCTCAACCATGTTCATAGCAGCTTTGTTTGTCATACCCAGAATCTGGAAACAACCTAAATGCCCCTCGACCAAAGAATGGATAAGGAAAATGTGGTACATTTACACAATGGAGTACTACACAGCAGAAAAAAATGACGACATCTTGAATTTTGCAGGAAAATGGATGGAACTAGAAAACATTATTTTGAGTGAGGTAACCCAGACACAGAAAGAAAATTATCAGATGTACTCACTCATAGGTGGTTTTTAAGCAAATCAACATTAAGCAATGAAAATCAGCCTACAAACCACAATCCCAGAGAACTTAGACAACAATGAGGACACTGAGAGAGATTTACATAGACCTAATCTACATAGGAAGTAGAAAAAGACAAGCTCTCCTAAGTAAATTGGGAGCATGGGGACCTTGGGGGAATGTTCAAGCCGGGAGGGGAGAGATAGGAAGGGGAGCAGAGAAAAAGAGAAAAAATGTAGAGCTAAATAACAATCAAAAAAAAAAAGAAGAGCACTTGCTGCTCCTGCAGAGGACTCAAGTTCTCTTCCCTGAACCCACACTGTATTGCTTAGAACTGCCTGTAACTCTAGTTCCAGGGAATCCATGCCCTCTTCTTCCCGCAAGGGCACCCTCCCACTTCTAAGTAAATACCCCCTTCACATTTACACACAATAAAAAGTAAATGATCTTTAAAGGAAAGAAAAACGGAATACTTTCTTTTCTTACTGATAATGTTCCAAAACCCTGTTCTTGGCCAAATAAGAGGGTTTATATGCAATGACACAAAAAAAAGGAGACTCTCGTAGATTTATAAGCCCTTCTAAGTATATTTTTCCCCCTGTTTCAGCCTTGCTTTTACGAAAGTTATCCAATGAATTCCTAGAATCTTCTTACTTAACCATTGTAATAACAATTTTTTTCCCCACAGGGCCATACATTCTCAACAAACATTATCTCATTAATTCTTCTATGTTCCTAATGGGACAAGTGGGGCAAGAGATAATATAATTATGCTTAATTTTATATAAAAAAGGGGGAAGCAAACATTTATTTTAAATGTAAATTGTTGGCTGTGAATGGCCTCCCAGAATCCCACTGATGACCTCTGGCTTTTGTTATCCTTTAAAACAAGAACTTGTCTTTTGTTTGTTTTGTTTTTCAAGACAGGGTTTCTCTGTAGCTTTTGCAGCCTGTTCTGGAACTAGCTCTTGTAGACCAGGCTGGCCTCAAACTCACAGAGATCCGTCTGCTTCTGCCTCCCAAGTGCTGGGATTAAAGGTGTGTGCTACCACTGCCCGGCCAAGGACTCGGTCTTTTACCATGTGCAAATAAAACATTTCTCAAATGTGTTGGGACTAAATGGAAGAACTACTACAACCAATCATAGATCTATTGTCTGATTAATGCTATATTTAAACTGCTAAATATTTGCTTTCTTCTCATTCCTACTGTAAGACTTGCGACTTTACTTTCGTCCTTCATATCCAAGATAATTAAAACTGTGCTACTTGGCTAGAGTAACAAATTGCCAACAAGTTTTGCTTGCCTCCATTTCTGCTTCTTGCAGGGATATATTATATTGACTTTCAGAATGAACATGTGCTTTGGAAACATAATATTATACTAACTAAATATTGATGGGAATTGAGCAGATCTGTTAAGCTCCTTTTGTGTACGATGGATGTTGGTGAAAAACTTGCTAGGACTCAACAAGTATTCCTGGAATTTTGAGTACAGTCAACATAACCAGACAAAGTTTCGATCTTTATGTTCAAGGAGATGGTGAAAACATTAATTAAATAATGAAGAGAATATATTTCCATCACACATATTGAAGGTGTCATGGAGTAAAGGCACCTGAAATTGTGATAGGGAAGAAACTGGCATAGCCAGTGAACTCAAGAATCATTCATTTGGAACAAGTAACAAGGCCTAAAGTGTCAGTGGGGAGCAAATAGATGAAGGATGGGGTGGGAGGATATTCTAGAAAAATGAAATAGCGTGTACAAAGATCCTGAGATAATGTAGAACATGCTGAGTTCAAGAATGTGAAAGAGGGCTGTTTTGTGAGAAATATGCAGGGAAAAAGGAAGTACGGTACACAATTAATTTCTAAGAGCTTAGAAGAAGGTATACCAGAGGACATACCTGCAGGCTAGCTTAAGAGGTTATATTTTCTCCTTATCAGCATTGCTGCCACTAACGATTCTTTTTGAGAGTGTGATTGTGAAGCACTTATTTCTTCCCCCCATTTTTTTTATTTCTGAAGTGAAAAATTACAATTAATACAAGTTAAAAAACCAGCATTTTCCCATATCCCTTACATTATTAAACATTTTGTATTTTCAGGTGAAAAACAAGTTGTACAAAGAGCCCATATAATTCATATCTAAGCAATTTGTTATAGATTAATAGAGTATAGGTAAGCAAGGTATTTTTCTCAGACAGTTCTTTTGCTGGCACCCTGCATTTTACAGTTACAAAGAAAAGGCCAATCATTTTTTATTATTTATCTCAAAAGGTAATATTCTAGGAAATCTTTGAAGAATCACAAATTTCATATATGAAAAAAAAATCAGTCAGCTCTGTGTATAACCGCTCACCAACAGTTTTTTTTTTTTTTTTAATCAGGAAGCTGAAGGCAGAAATGGGCACAGGGAATTAATCATCATCCCATCCTAGCAAGAAAGGCATGTCAGGTAATGATAATTGGGCTGCTTTGATTTTGATACCTAAACTTAATGAGTCCTTCACTTAGTTATGCTCCTTTCTAAAACTTACATTGTCTTCTTGGGTTTTTCACCTCAAAACTATTTGACAAATGCATCCTAGTCAAACCTTGCTATTTTCAAAGCTTTGTTTTTCCTATGATATACTATAAAACCTGTGAACATATCTCCCAATATTAAGATTAAAGGAATTTAAGCTAGCTGGGCTACTGAGACTCATTTTTTACTTATTTTTATTGAGCTATATATTTTTCTCTCCCTTCCCTCCCTTCCTCCCTCTCCCATGATCCCTATGTTCCCTATTTACTTAGGAGATCTTGTTTTTTTCTACTTTCCAATTAGATTAGATCCATGTATGTCTCTCTTAGGGTTTACTTTGTTGTCTAGGTTCTCTGGGGCTGATGATTTTTCTTTATTTGATGTCTAAAAGCTGCTTATGAGTAAGTACATATGATAATTGTCTTTCTGGGTCTGGGTTGCCTCACTCAGTATGATGTTTTCTAGATCCATCCATTTTCCTGAAAATTTCAAGATGTCATCATTTTTTTCTGCTCTATTGTGTAAATGTACCACATTTTCTTTATCTATTCTTTGGTTGAGGGACATTTAGGTAGTTTCCAGGTTCTGGACTATTACAAGTAATGCTGCTATGAACATAGCTGAGCACATTTCCTTGTGGGATGACTGAGCATCCTGACTGAGCATCCTTTGGGTATTTACCCAAAAGTGGTATTGCTGGGCCTTGAGGTAGGTTGTTTCCTAATTTTCTGAGAAGTTGCCATGCTTATTTCCAAATAGCTGTACCAGTTTGCACTTCTATCAGCAATGGAGGAGTGTACCCTTACCCCACATCCTCTTCAATATAAGCTGTCATCAGTGTTTTTGATCTTGGCCATTCTGATAGGTATACGATGAAAACCCAGAGTTGTTTTGATTTGCATTTCTTTGATGGCTAAGAAAGTTGAGCATTTCCTTAAGTGTTCTTCAGCCATTTTAGGTTCATCTGCTGAGAGTTCTCTGTTTAGGTCTGTACCCCTCTTTTTTATTGAATTATTTCTTCTTTGATGGCCAGTTAGTTTCTTGAGTTCTTTGAATGATTTCAATTTTCTGATCTTAAACTGTGAAGAACAGTGTCGATGGTGGCTGTGATGGAGCAGGTGCTGAGAGGCTAGTTTAAATAGAAAGGACCAGTTATTTTTCTGCATCTTGATTATTTTGTTTATTTATTTACTTACTTATTTTTTGCATCCCAACTGTACTTTTGCTTCTCTCCTCTTCTCCCAGTCCCTACCTCAGACCTCCCCTCTTACTCTAATCTCTTCCTCTGCAACCCACTCATTCTCCATTTCTCTTTAGAAAAAGGCAAGACTCCTATGAATATCAACCAGCCATAGTGTATCAAGTTACAGTAAAACTAGGTACCTCCTTTCCTATTAAGGTTGGATGAGGAAGCACAATAGGAGGAAAGAGTCCTAAAAATAGGTAACAGTTGGAGACAGTCCCTGCTCCCACCATTAGGAGTCCCTGTGGATGGGAACAGGATGGATTAGGTAGGGGGAGAGTACTGGGAGAGACAACTGAAATCTCAGGGTATCACTCGGACAAGCTAGAAGCCTTCTGCAATAAAAACTCTCAGGAATCTGTGAGGGTAACTCTACCTAAGACTCCTACTAGTGATGGGATATATAGAACCTGAACTGGCCATCTTCTGTAATCAGGTAAGACTTCCACAAAACCTTGTACACTTTGTCCTCCTTACAAATGTGCTGGGGTAGAGGTGGCGCTGAAATTGTAGGAGTAACCACTCATTTTGGTTTATTTTGAAACTACTAGGAAGCCTGAATACTTGCAGTTAACCACATTACACAGATAGTGCATGATATTTTAGCTTAATAGAGTACCCATACTTTCCTAGTAAAGTTAGCTTTATCAGTGGTGATATGGGAAGTCTAGCTTACAATATTGCAGGAATAAATTGAACTACTGTTGATTTTGCCATCTTAGATTTGCTCCTGTTTACTTTTATTGTTGTAAGTTTGTTTTTTTCTAGAAAAATAGATACATTACTTTTTTTCACTTTGATGCCTTGAATTATTCAATATCTGCTGAATTGAAAGTATTATTTCAAATTCCTATTGTCAGGGTTTTTTTTTTTTTGTCTTACTGTATCTCAAGTTTTTGAGACCAAAGAGTCTAACACAAGAGTTTCTGAATTAATGCTTAAAGTATGATAATTTAAGTAGTTTAACACAAGGAAAGATAAGATTTAAGGAAAATTCCAACCCAAGGATGTTAGCTGCACCCATGAAAACACAGGCAATAGATAATCACATACCAGCAAAAGCCAAAGAAAACACACACACACACACAATTAACAATCAGTGGTCATTAATATTTCTTAATATCAATGGAATTAATTCACCTATAAGAGGATACAGACTAACAGAATGGGTATGAAAACAGGACCCATCCTTGTGCTCCATATAAGAAACGCACCTCAACTTCAAAGACAGACATCACCTCAGAGTAAAGGGTTGGGAAAAGATTTTCCAATCAAATGGACCTAAGACGCAAGCCAGTGTAGCCATCCTAACACCTAACAAAATAGACTTCAAACTAAAATTAATTACAAGAGTTATAGAAGGACATTTTATATTCATCAAAGGAAAAATCCAACAAGATGAAGTCTCAATTCTGAACATCTCTGCCCCAAATACCCAGGTACCACATTTGTAAAAGAAATGTTACTAAAGCTTAAATCCCACACCAAATCTCACACAGTAATAGTGGGAAACTTCAACACCCCACTCTCACCAATGAACAGGGCAGCCAGACAGAAAGTTAACAGAGAAATAAGGGAACTAACAGATGTTATGACTCAAAATTGCCTTAGCAGACATATATAGAACATTGCACTTGAACACAAAAGAATTTGCCTTCTCAGTGCCTCATGGAACCTTCTCTAAAATTGAGTACATACTCAGACATAATGAAAATCTCAACAGATATGAAAAATTATATCATCCTGTATCTTATCACATCACCATGGGTTAAAGGTGGAGTTCAACAACAACACAAACTAAAGAAAGCCTAAAAACTCATGGAAACTCAACAACTCTCAACTGAATTACCACTGGGTCAAGGAAGAAATAAGAAAGGAATGAAAGACTTCCTAGAGCCGGGCGGTGGTGGCGCGTGCCTTTAATCCCAGCACTCGGGAGGCAGAGGCAGGTGGGTCACTGTGCTTTTTCTGATTTGTCTATTACAGCATTTGGTTATTGGTGTGGGAGAATTGTCTGCATTCTGTCAATCATGTTTTAAATAAACGCTGATTGGGTAGCCAGGAAATATAGGTGGGAAAACCAGACAGGAAGTAGAGGTGGCACAAGGAGAATAGGGAAGAAGGAAGCTCTTCCCGCATTCCTGCGCAGACCACCAAGGAGGCAACATGTAAGCTGCCCAGCTGAGAAAAGGTACCGAGCCATGTGGCTAACATAGATGGGTTAATATAAATTATCAGAGCTAGTAAGAAGCCCAAGATAATGGGCCAATCAGTTAATAACCTAATGTAGACTCTCTGTGTTATTTTCTTTGGGGCTTGCTGGCTGTGGGGTACCGGGTGGGACAGAAACTCCAACAAGCAGGACCCTCATGTTACAGCTTATTCTGACTTGCATCTGTTTAGAAAGGTAAATGGAACTCTTTCTACAGCCCTACCTGCCTTTGCTGTTTTCTCTTCCTTCAGATCTTAACCAACCCTCACTTCTTCAGAAAGGCCTTCCATGAACTTAACCAGAAAGCCCTGTTTTCATATGCTTTCATGTACACATGATCATGTGTATAGCATAGCTGCACCTCTTCCTATTTTTAATTGCCCTGTATCTGCCTATTAGATGGGAAAGTCTTTGGGGCCTTGAATCCTGTCCTTACTCTGCACTCACCATCAGGTCCATTGTACCAGTACAGTGTCTCCTCAAAGCATGCAAATGAATGAACACTATAGAAACTTCCTTGAGATCGAAGTAAATCCCCACATATTCGGCTTGAGTATTTCTTTCAATAGGAGAATGATTATGTGTAATTTGTACTATTGAATTTGGTAATTTAACAAGTGATATTTAGCACATATGCCAATATTCAAGTGGCATAGTTTACCACTTCCTCTAAATATATTAAACATCACTAAAAATATCAGAATTATAGTAAGCACAATACAATGTGTAGGAATACAGTGAAGAGCACAGACCATGAAGATCCCAGTTCTAGAATTTACTCATTGTAAACGATTGTTATATATGCTCTTTTACCTATTTGTCCTTCAATTTCATTGTTTCTACTTATTCAAATAAGTAGAATAGCACATACCTGAAATAACTGCCATCAGGATTAAATGAGTGAATTTATATAAACCACTTACCACATTGTCTTATATGTGTAACTATGATTATTTTGTTATTATAAAACACAGTGATACTGTACTTATTTATTATGCCTTACAGAAAAATGTTCTTTACAGTCTTCCTTAGCTCCTTATTCAAAGTCAGAAATGAGGGTACAGTACTGTCAATTGTTGCAGGGGGAGGCTGCTTGTTCATCCTGGCCGCCCTGCTAGCATAGCACCAAAATAACCACACAGAAATTGTATTAATTAAAACACTGCTTGGCCCATTAGCTCTAACTTCTTATTGGCTAACTCTTACATCTTAGTTTAACACATTTCTATTAATTTGTGTATTGCCATGTGGCAGTGGCTTACCAGCTAAGTTTCAGCAGCATGCCTTACTCTGCTGGCAAATCCATGGCATCTCTCTGACTCTGCTTTCTTTCTCTCAGAATTCAGTTCTGTCTTCCCCACCTGCGTAAGTTCTGTCCTATCAACAGGCCAGGGCAGTTTCTTTATTCATTAACCAATGAAAGCATCACATAGACAGAAGGACCTCCCACATCAGTCAATTTATGCCTCTGTTCAATAAACTGATCTGACTTTTTCAACGACAAATTTTAATATCATTCAGATGCCAATGGATTTAGATGCCTTTACCATCAAAGTCTATTGTAAACCCTGGAAGACTGTTAAAAGCTAGAAATAATTGGGATGATAATCATAGCTATGGGATGTGGGAACTTAAGGGAATGTGAGGATATATGTAGAGGCTTTTGAAAGTGAGGTAGTATGTTATATATTTTAACCTTTTATTGAAAGACAATATATATGCCCGAAAGTCCCTTCTAATCACTAACCTCCAATACTAATAACTGTCTCAACTTCCCTAACACTGTAGATTATCTTTGTTCTTGTTCTTTGTTTAGGTATCATGACCAAATATGTCCTTCTTGAAGTCAAGATTTTATCTTGATTTTTATATACATGAGTTTAGGTTTTAGCCTCAATATTTCACATGTTAAGAGTCTTCTCTATTATTGTGTATAGTTGACTGCCATCCATTTATGCCCGGAATGTTATTCCATTGTGTGAAAATATACTTTCCATTTTATTATTGATCATTTGGTAGCTTCCAGTTAGGGACTACTATATGCTACTATGAACATCCTGGCACATTATTTGTTACACATATATGTCTTTCTTTATTGATAATATGCCCCCAAATGAAACTGTTGAGTCAAAAAGCACATCACTTTTCAGCTGTAGTAAATTTAATTTGCTAAATTTATATATTAAAACTATATTTTGAGTCCTAGAGGTGCCTCTGATTCATAGCCAAACCTAAGAACCACAGATATATAGTATCTATGAAAAATGAAGGTTTAAAGTCACACTGTCAAAGCTTGAATGAGATCATTAAAGATGTAATATTTAATAACTACAGGGATCATCCACACTGCCTCACAGATAATGTCAATATTTATTGCTTCAATAGTTAGCTTGCTTTCTGTAAAGTGGTTGAGGTGGGTGGAAGAGTGCCAAAATGCTGCCTCTCTTGCTTTCTTTTCTCCTTTGGTTTGACCCTAATTTCTCTGAGGTTCAGCAAAGTGGAATATAGACCAATAACTAGGACTGACAGAAAGCACTGCCAGTACTGTTAATTATTAATGAAATGAATTTGCATCAAACCAGAGGGGATTAGATTGGTTTAAGATGAATAGCAAGTTCTGATAGAGCTTTTTCTATTCTCAGGTGACTAGAATGATGTGCTCATATAGGAGCACATTAATTTAATAGAAACACTGCTCCCCTGGTACAGGCCAGTGCTGGATGTGAGCCCAGCTCAAGGATAGTAGATTCTTAAGCAATTTTTGTGCATGTGGCTGTAGTTAGCTGAAGTGACATGAGCATAACATGCTTGGCTGAAACTGGCTTAACCATACCTCAGAGTCAAATATTACTTCTCAGCATGACCGCAAAGCAATTAGGGGCAGAGAAGGACCTTGCTATTAGATCCAGGCAGACTTTACCTCATTTCATACCCCAGTTCATCTTTCCTTGTTGAATCACTTAATCTCCCAGAGCCTTGGATTTCTTCATCTATCGAATGGGATAATCATACATGCCTCAAGGAATTACATGTACGTACTCAGAGTCAGCACGCAGTAAATAGCAGCTATTATTGTACACGATGCTGTGAGTCTGCCGAGAACATACCTATGTGGTAGAAAATAGTAATGGAGAGAAGGTGATGCTCCGAAGCTAGTCTTCCAACAGATGGCAGGCCCATATTGAAAATGGAAATGATTCCTGCTGCTGCAGATCCAAAGAGCTTTGAGGCTGTGTATACTAGAAAGGAAAAGAAAAAGACTAGCTCTCAGAATTTTATTTTACTTCATTATATACAGAACTACCCACAGGCACACAAATGTACCCAGAAAGTAAAGAAAGATAACTATGCTTTAAGACTGATAAAGAGGTCACATTAGCTCAGCAGGGCCTTTTGGACACAAGGATATTAAAACTATGGGTATTACCTGAGTAGTAGAACCCATTGAAAGGAATATCATCTAGGTGGCCATTATGGTCCTTGTCATTCCATGGCTTTTTGGTTGCAGCTGACTACGACATACATGCCTGTGAAAATTTGGCCCTTTTAGCCCATATTGCTTAAGTTTTAAAATCTAGTTCAAGCATTATCACTTATAGAATGCTTTCCCTATCTATTTAGGTCATTAGAATAGAACTGATTTAGACAGTATTGTGGAGATTGAAGCCAAGAACTACTGTATTATTTTCTTCTGGGACCCTTGTTTGAACAGTGGGTAGTAGGACTCCATCCCAGAGCTTCCACAGAGGAGACTTGAAATATCTGTTGGGCATAACATTCTCTTGGATGTGGGAGAGGGGCCAAGTATACTACATACATGCAGTGGAAAGAAAAGGAATTGTTCTGAGTTGGAACTTGTTCCTTTTTCCCCTCTTTTCCCTTGCCCTTTCTACCCTCCCCTTCTAGTCCCTTGGCTTTCGTTTAGCATATGCAGTCTGTCAAACATTGCTCCAGGACTGATATTAGACATTATAAAACAATTGCCTTAATTCTTCCATGTTTCAGAATGAAATCTATAGTCCCTAATTCTCATACTCATGTCCACAATCTACATAATCTAAGAATAAAACACTAGGAGGACCTCTAGCTTGCTAATTGTTCAGTTTGCTGCTGTTTTCCGTTTTAACTACATTGTAGCTGTTGACAGCAATTCTTAGAGTACCAAATGTGTTTCTAAGTTATGGTTCCATCTGCATTTCAAAGACAAAACTCCTGCCTTTGACTTTCCTCCATTTACTTTTGAGTCCTCATTTCCCCTCAGCCGGGATGACACAGCTCAGTGTCCCTCCTTTTCTTTCCCAGGTCTCTGGAGGCCTAGTTTGCACATCCACACTGTTTCTCTTCCCAAAATGCATCAGGTTCAGCTACAGAAACCCAGCCAACATGGACCACTGCAGCTTACATTTTACATTTGTAGAGGATAAGTGGGTATGGTCAAACTTCTGAGAATGTACTGATGAACTTTTCAACCACTTGAAAACTTCATTATGATATTTCCCCATTAAAAATGTTAAATGAACCCTGGACCTTCCTTCTTGAAGCTTTCTTATTTCAACTTGTCCCCAGCTTCACTGCAAAGCTCTCTACTCCTCCTTTGCCACCCACTTCAATTTCTAGTTCATTTTACAACTTCAAGTTTCCGTTTTTAAAAAAATGCATATTCATCACTACTCACCCTCTTCTAGGAAGAGTGACATATATACTGTGTTTCTATTCACAGAAATAGAACCGTAGCCATAAGGGCTTTTTTTTTTTTGGCATGGACAATTTGGGAAATGAGAATTGATGATATCTATGTATGTATATATGCATGTATGGATGGATGTATATTCTTTCTCTGTTACACACCCATATATATGATTTATTTAGTTTTATTCGTATTTAGATATTTTTAATTGATGAATTTTCTTTTACTTTCTTATTTTTCTTATCTACAAATTTTTAACTTTTAAAGCACTATTTCTTGTTCTATGAGAACAGCAAATTTAGTATTGTGGTCATTATTGGACTGCATTAGTTTAAAACTATACTATAAGAAATTTCTCATTTGATAAAAATCAAGATAAAATAAGCTCATGGTATTCATGTGCCATTTGACAGATGTTTCAAAACTTAAATAATTTGAATTCATCTTGCATTTACAGGATATCACAAAGTAGTATAATCCTGTATATTTTTCTAGTAGTCACATAATACACAGTTATAGTGCCATATCAAACTAGGACACTAATGTTAATGCAATGTTTTAATTACATTATATATCTTGTTTAGTTTTTAGCATTTTGAGAAATATTTGTGTATATACATATTTCTATGAGGTTTCATTTCATGTGCAAATTCATGCAACTACCAGTACAATCAAGAATTGTTTTCTTACCAAGCAAAGAAGCTCCCTTGTGATATTCACTTATATTTATATGCCTTGGAAAGGACTAAACTGTATTGTATATCTATGTTTTATCATTTTTAGAATGTTAAACAATTAGAATAATATAGTCTATTTGCTTTATAGTATGCTCATTTAGCATACTACTACTTACTTAGATCCACCTAAAGTATTGCATGTACTGATGTGATATACATTTTTGTTGTTTAATAATAATTCATTTTACAGATCATTCAGTCACTGAGTGACTTTGGGTTGTTTCCTGCTTTTGTTATTTTGAAAAAAACTGATGAAAATTCATGGGCCAATTTTAAGTAGGCATACATTTTCATAGCTGGTTACTTACATTAACCTTAGTTTTGTTTCACTTCTCTGAGGGTCTCGTATAGTCCAAGCTGGCCTCAACCTTGATACATCGTTAAGGGCAATTCTGAATTACTACCTATGCCTCAGGAGTGTCAGGTACAGATTTATTCAGACCTGTAGATTGAACCCAGAGATTCTTGTGTACTATGCAAATTTTCTTCCAATTGAGCTATATCCTCAGCTTGACTTTAATTTTATAAAAAGTTGTCAAATTATTCACCACTATGACCATCCCATTTTCTATTTCTATCAGAAACGTACTAGAAATATGGTTGCTTTATATTCTCATTAGAACTGGGTATTTTGCTATATATATTTATAGCTCACTGTGGTTACAATTTGCATTTCTCTAATGGATAATAAAACTGAACAAAATTTATGTGCTTATTTTATTTCTTTGTCAGTGAAAATTCTGTACATGTCCTTTTCATCTTTCTAGTTGGAGTTATTTGTTGAATTTTTACCTTGTGATAAAACATGAACAATATAAATATGCCATTATTAAAATCAAGTCATTTTAAATGTAAAGATTTGAGGAAGTAATAACAACCATAATTGTTACATAGCCATCACCACTATTTCCAAAATATTTTTGTAAGTTTCAAAAGAAACTTGGTAACTATTATTAGTTTCTTATCCCCTGTTGGAACATGGTCCATGAATGAAGTTGCGTGAGGAAAATTTTTGAGAGCTTGTAAGAAAATTCCAAAAATAACAAAAGTAATGCCATTTCTGTTCCTTCATAACATATGTTATTCTTGGACTGCGCTTTTGTGACCCTCCCATGTGTAGTAAATAGGAGTAAGTCTTGCTTCAGATTGCCTATTATCTTACCCATTATTATTTAGATAATGTTTCTAAGCACAAGTTGTCCCCCTGACTGTATCCAGCTTGAACTAATGTGACCTTGCTCTCACGGCAACTCCTGTGACCTTGTCTTTGTGACTATATTCAATATGAACTCAAGCGAACTTGGCTTACATAACCTTGCTTAGTCCTTAGAATGTCCTTAAAATATAAAATGTTTGATGCTCCGAATAAAGTTGGCTTTAGCAGGAGACTTTAGTTTGCCTTATTTTTCAGTTCCATTCTCCCATGTTTGTGCTGTCAAATAGAATGATGACAATCTGCCATGCCCTTCTCAGTCTTGTTAGCCTTCACTTTAATTTCTGCTTCTAGAAATTTACCTTCTTTAAATGTTATCCAGGTATAATCTTACAGTATTTGTTCCTTTTTTCCCTACTTGTTTTACTTGACAATGTTTTCACTGTTCATCTATACTGTATCATATATCAGAACTCCATTCTTCTTTATGGTTGAGAAGTATTTTATTGTATGATTCCAACACAATCTGTTTATCTGTTCATTAATTTATGCCCCCTTACCTCTTGGATTTTGTTCTTTGGGCTACTTTAAATAGTACTGCTATGAACATTCATGTGCAAATACCTGCACTACTTTCTTTTTTAAATTCTTTTGTCTATATAACCATTACTGGCATTTCTAAAACCTATAGTACTTCTATACTTAACTATAAGGCAATTATTTATCAAATATGACACTGAAGTATGAAATCAAAATAGAAATAAATATATTAAGTTATTAAAATACAGTACTTTCCACATCAAAGACAGCTGTTGAGAGAAAAAAGACATCTCATATTTTGCATAACATATAAGACTTTTATATATGTTATTTATGCAGAACATATAAAGAACTCCTACAATTTAATAACAAAGCCATCCAAGTTAACTGTTGGCTAGATTTTAAAATTTTATTTTTATATAAAATGAAAATCGGATCATTTCTTTCCTCTATCCGACCCTCCCAAGACTTCCTTCAGCTCCTTCTCTTCCTGTCAAATCCATGACCTCTTTTTACTAATTATATTTTTGTTGTTGTTTTGCACACACACGCACATATGATTAAACACATAAATACAACCTTACAACCTGCTGAGTTCTTTTAATGTTGACTACATGTATATGATTTCAGGGATGATAACTTGTAGGATTAGAGGTCTCGTCATTGAGTAATATGATTTCTTTCATCATGCTCTCAACATTCCTTAGTTGTCTTAGTTCTTTAGTTCTTTTGCTAGTAATATGGCCCTTTGAGATTTTCCCTATCCACATTGACATATCAACTGGCTTATTTATATAGCTATTTTGTGGCGATTTTATGCGTGTAGCTTTTGTATTGTATCTCAAAGATACAATTCGAATCCTTTGACTCTTATAATCTCTGCTCCATTTTCCTTATTGTTCCTGGAGTCTAGAATGTGAGAATTGTGTTGTAAATATATAAATTGGGATTGGGTACCCTATGGTCAGTTGTTTTCTGTGTTTTGACCAGTTGTGGCTTTCTGTAATGGTCTCCATAGGCTGCAAAAATAAGTTTCTTTGGATAAGGTTATATTGTATCTGTGGATATAAAGATACAAATCAAATTTAAAATGCATTTATGGATGATGCTGTTTTAGGAAAGTGATAGTAGTAGTCTCTCCTCTAAGATCCATAGCCTTATCTGCCCTGGTTTGTTGACTAGGTGTCTAATACCGGGTAGGATTTCTCTCATTGTTAGCAGGCTTTTAGTAAAATTAGACATTTACTGGCTACCTCCAATATATAAGTTCTACTCTTTAACCTTAAGGAATATCTTGCCATACTGGTCATTCATTGCTGTGGTTCACAGGCATCATAGCTCAGTAGGACTATTGATCGCTTTCCTCCTTTGTCAGCTTGTATAGAACCTTTCAATTCTGTGAAAGGTAGTCTTTAAGGAGGAAGCTGTTGGTTCAGATCTGGGTTAGACTTTTAGAGTCTGTATTAAAAATGTTTGGTGTCTTCAGCAATAGAGACTCACTTTTAACATCTGAAAGGCAACCAAAGACAACATCAATAGCCTATTTTGTTTTAGAGTCTCTTGGATTCCCCTAAACAACAACTTGCCAGAAGGTTTCTCATACCCAGTACTTAGATTCTTGCTAGATAGCCTAGAACTTTTGGTGAAAGGAGCAGTATCACCACAAGTGATATAAACACACACACACACACACACACACACACACACACACACACACACACACACATAAAATGAAGGCTGGCTTATTAGGATTTCTGTCCTGCCCAGTTGCCACAGCTGGTAAGCCCCCAAAGAAAATCACACAGAGAGTCTATATTAATGATAAACTGATTGGCCCATTGGCTCAGGCTTCGAATTAGCTCTTATAACTTATATAACCCATTATTTTAACTATGTTAGCCACATGGCTCGGTACCTTTTTCAGCAGGAGAGATCACATCTTGCTTCTTAGGTGGTTGAGACAGGACTGGCAAGGGAGATTTCTGCTTCCCAGAATTCTCCTGTTCTTATTGCACAATCTCTACTTCCTGTCTGGTTTTCCCGCCTATACTTCCTGCCTGGCCAATCAGCAATATTTAAAACATGATTGATAGAATACAGACAATTCTCCCACAACCCCCCCCCCCCACACACACGCTGGCACAAACTCTTTATATGTAACTTTAGGTAAGTATAAAAATGTGATTCCCTGTAGATTCTTCAAAGATCCTTCATGAAAACCTTTAACTCTGTATCATGGCATGTATATGAGGTTATATGGAGAAAAAGATGGTTGATGGACCACCTGTCTGCTTTTACTTCACCATACAATGCTCCAGCTATGTGGTGAAGCTGAAGCAATAAGCTTACTTTCAAGTAATGTGTATTAGGTAAACAACTTACCCCTCACATAACTCCAGTGAACTCGAGAAGGAAGGTGAAACATAATTCTCATTCTGCCTATGCTATTGGATCAAATGCCTTGTTCAGAGGTAGGCAGCAATCAATCACCTCAGACTCTCACTCCAGAAAGCAAACTGAAATGTACCACTGACATGATTACAAGAATGCCTTCAAACTATCTCTAATTTGTAAATAATGAAATTGATCATCAACTCTTGCTGATACTGTTAATAAATTGTGAGAGCCCATCCTACAGTTGATCCAGGTGTATTGGTATGTCTCAATTTTGTTACACCACAAGCCTTGCTTGCTATCCCTTAGAGTGTCACACAATTTCTGCATTTTCAAGCTCTGTTATATAAGTTTATCACCTCATTTGGGACCATCTTTGCCTAGTGATCTTGCCTACCTCATTTTTGGCTCTCTCATCAAATCTTTTACATATGACTGTCAGAGTGGTCTTGCAGGAAGTAAACTTCTGCTTCTGGTTGTCCTGGCTTACTTGCGCTATCCGTTTGTCAATTATGACTAAAATGAGACATTTTCTGCTTAATAATCTGAGCTGCAAGTCTTTCCCCTAGTAATCCCAAGCCTTCAGAATTTTCCTGAAGCCATTTCAGCCTCCATACTTTTCTGCTCACATCATTATCTCTGCAAGGTTATTCTCTCTATTGTTACTCAGACTCAAACTTGAGAAGAGTTCTTTGATGCCTTCTGAAGAATCTCTTTGGTCCCACAACTCCATGAGCAAACCTTTGACAAAACAATGACAGCTGTTCATATCGTTTCTTTTCTGTTCTCCATGAGGCAAATGCAGTGCAAATATTTGAAAAAGATTATATTTGATTCATTTTCATGGCCTTCGCATCTGAGTAGATGTCTAGTACATGTTTGCTGAATTAATGAGTATAAATAAAAACCTACACGTAGTTTTGGCTGACATTTGTATTCATATTTTAAACAAAACTTGAGATATACTTGTCAGATGGATAATCTTAGACCAAGATGTTTGTTTTCTCAAGTTTGTTTCTCTTTGAGAGGGGTGTGTCACATGCATTGGCAGCAAATGTCATTTCTTTTTGAAGAGTATGATTTGTTATTAGTGTGTGAGTGCATGCATGTGTGTGCACAGGAGTGCAAGTGATTGTTAGAGCACAGATTTGGGGAGTTGATTCGCTCCATGACTTGTTGGGATCAAATTCAAGTCATTATACTTGCATAATGAAACTTGTCCTCCTGAGTAAATATGCTGCCCCCTGTGCCCCACCCCTATGGCATTTCTTTAGCATGAGTCTCAAGAAAAAAAGAATCATCAAATAAAAACCAACACAGAAGATTTTCAAATACATATTGAGAGTTGACACTTGTAATTCCTCTCATTATTAGAAACATATTATGGATACTATACACACAATGCATGATTCTCAACACTTATAAAATGTTGCCCTTAAATATAATTTCCTAACTTTGTCAATCCATGAGTATGATTATTAATTATTCTTTCACTTTATCTCAACTGGATTTTCTTCCCCTGCATGCTGGTGTGTCCAGCCTTTTGAAAACATCAGTTTTAAAGCTGCTTCTACTGATTTTCTTTTGCCACATATGGCCTCACTTACATTACTATACTGCTAGCTAGATACTCTACTGCAATATTTCCCAATGTTCTCTGATGAACATGCATGGTACATCAGAGCTCCGTTGAGAGTGTGTGAAAAATTCCATATTGGGCTCCATTCATAGACTCTGATTTCTTAAAATTAAAAAGAACTGAACTTTTTTTTTCTTTTAAACTTATACTTTTGTTCTGGGATGGAAGCTGAGGTTCACTGTTCTACTAATTTGGGTAGGACTATAGTAATTTTCACACCTGTAGCTGTCTCAGTCACACTTGGGTCTACTCAACTCAGGCTCTGGGATCAGGCTGTGCCAGGAAGGAATAAAAGGGATTCAAGTGTTTCAGGAGCTTATCATTCACTTACAGACCATGTTTCAGCATATTCTAGATTCCTTGCTAGACTAGAATATTTGGTATTTCTTTTTGTTTTCCTTTTAGAAACAAGATTGGCAGGTAAATTCATTTCCTAAACTTTGTTGTCAGCCTTCTTGCCTAGCCCCTGCAAATTTAGTTCTGTCTTTCATATGGCCCTTCTTTTTACTTGTTTGTGCTGATTTTTTCCTATTTCTTTTTATGAATATTCAGGTTTGAATGTCCTGTTTGATTTCTCAGGCCTGGTTCAGTGTTACTAGGCATTCTTCAGTGTTAGTTCTTGACTTGGACATTGGCAAGAATTTCTTTGCTACTGAAACACTAGATTCTTTCATCAGTTTATCAACTTTGTTGTTGTTTGTATATTTATTGCTCATTTTTAATCCAACTCTTGATTTCTCTGTATGTCTATCAACCCTTCAATACTGGGACTCATTTTTCTTAGACTATGAGACCCAATGATAGTTTATTTCCTCTTTTGAGGATGATTACTTTCTTGGTAATATCATGCAATGAAGCTGTAAGGGTCTAATTGCCATGCTTGTTGTCAAACTAAGTAAAAGCTACATGTTCTTTAAAAAAATCTGTGTAAGTGTCTATGGGTTAGTTACTAAATATAGATCTGGCCTGAGAATCATCATCATTGGCTTTAAAGGAAGCTTTTAGAAATTGAAGAGACTCAAGTCTCAGTTCAGACTTACTGAATTCATATTCTCATACATTTTACTAAGATTCCCCCAGTTAGCATGTATGTATGTTGCAAAGAATCTATTCCAGAATTTCCTGGATGATAAACATTACCACCCAAGATGAAGCATGACTCCAAACTTTAGGAAGATCACTATTACCCATAATGTCATTATTGCAAACTACTCTAAATAAGTTTGTCACTGACATATGTGATCTACGTTGAGCAGCCTATAATTATTTATGTATCTAGAAGCTCTGTGTACATTTAAGATATTTTAAAAACCTTCTTTGCAAGGCCTTTCCAGTTGTGGCAATGTCTAAAGGAATATTGCTTCACCATATACTGTTGCAGTGGTTTCTATGAGTGAAAAGAAGCCTGGGTTCCAGGTAGACACACCCTATATTACTCTTAATACTACATTCCAGCTTTCTTGGCATAATGTTGTCTTGGATGATCACTGGAATATTTTTTGTAAGCATTTCGTCATAGGGAGAAAGTGTTGGAATTTATTTACATAGTTTCAGTTTTTCATCAGTAAATAGGGAAAGCAAGTTGAAAGTTCCTGCAGATGAATGATAATCTTCGAAGTGTTCTTCCCACTGCACTTGCAAATTCAGTGGTGATGTAATGCATGTTTCTAGATTAGTGATTATAAAATTCATTCTTTTAATCTTTCATATGGCATGAAAATTCAAGAACCACCTCACATTTGACCTTTACATAGTGAGATGGAATCATGATGATGAATGAAGAAAATAGAATAAGGTTAAAAATCAAAAGTGGGTCCCATTCCTGAACATACAGAAATTGGAGACTAAGGTCACCAACAACTCTGAGATTTCAGCAGGCATTTGTTTGAAATATAATGTTTTTTGGAAAGACTCTCTGTAATCAATGGTGTAAATCTGAAAGTAGGTTGGGATTGAAAGTACTCAGTTTATTTTACAGGCAGTTCTTAGACGTATGGCATCCGCTTTCATAAGCAAGTTCTTCCTGTGTGGGTTCTATGTGTTTCTGAACTTTCCTTGCAGTTGTGAGAACCCCGTGTCATTGGGAGAAGACTAAATATCATCAGAGGAGCAGGTATTTTCTGGAGTCATGTGTATTAGTGTAAGAGCTGTAGGTTTCTTAAACATTTCTCATTCTTGTTTTTTTTATATATAGTAAGTGCCTAGAGGGCTTATTAAAAGCATTTCTAGACTCTCCTCAGATTCTGTAAGTCAGAGAATTTGAATTTCCCAAAAGTCCTCCAGCTGAAGCCCATGTTGATGGTCTGTAAACATTTTGAATAGTACAGCAGCTGACAGTCCAAATATAGCATTGCCTATAGCCTGATTGTTCTCCACATTCTACTGGAACTTAATTGTCTCCCCAAATTGGCCATTTCTCTTTTCTCATTCACTCTATTCCCAAGGCAAGCTGAGAAATGGCCAATGCGACCCTCCTGTCTTCCTAGAATTGATTGGTCTCTTTCTCTGAAGGTCCTATGGCTCACACACCATTCTGACAAGGCAATTTTGATCATGGAAGATAAAAAGGTTTGTTTATGCCAATTTCCTTTTAATATCCTGGAGGCTGGGTAAAAACATCAGTAGCAAACCCAACGAGCAGATGCCTGCTTGATTTGTTGCTCTCAACCTGAATCCTTTGTTAGAACTTAAAATAGAAAATAACAAGAGTAACAAATGTCAAACTTTAATCTTGTGTACTCTTTTTTCCAGCTGGGTTCTGAACTTTGCTGTACAACCTGTTCTACTCCAGTGAGACTTCACAGGCATAGGTGGAAGATTACTGAGCAGTTGTTAGTGAGGTAAATGTTTTCCAATACGTCTATGCACCCTCAGAGACTGTTATAGGACATTCCTCAGTGCCTCTTGGTTTTCTGGTTAAACAATTCCTAAGGCAAAATGCCTGGGTCCTATGGTCACTACAACTTTAAAAGACTTTGAACCAGTTTAATCCCTTTCTGGCTCTTTGTTTTTCTCTGAACATACAAAGCCTAATCCTGATTTCTTGTCTGAAACAGATAGGAGATTGCATTCAGAGTGTCCTATTCTAGGCTGTGTTATATGTATCAGGATAACAAGTTGCCTTAGCCTCATTATCATGGTCAGCTGTGAAACAGGCAGTTAAAGGCTTCCCTTGAATGGAAGCAGCAGAAAAAGTAAGAATCATTCTGTCTAGAATAGAGGCTAGGGTCTTTATTACTTCTCTGTTTCAGTGAAGTGACACCATAGCAGAAAAGAAAAACATGTCCTGGTGCTCATGGTTCCAGAGGATTAGAGTTCGTGATCATAATGGCAGAGAATATGGCAGCCGGCAGGACAGGGCTGGAGCACTAACTGAGAGCTTCATCCTGATCAACAAGCAGGAAGCAGAGAAAGAAAGAGGGAGGGAACAGAGGAAGGAGGGAGGAAGAGAGGAAGAGAGAGACAGAGAGAGAAAGAGAGAGAGAGAGAGAGAGAGAGAGAGAGAGAGAGAGAGAGAGAGAGAGAGAGAGAATTCTAAGACAAAGGGAAGCTGGAAATCAAATTATCCTTCCTGCCTGCATGAGAAAAGAAATTCTTCGAAAAGTTGTCAGTTGTTTTAAAGTCCTGTTTATTCTAGGTTTTGCCTGAATGTCCAAAATTTGCCTCCTAGGATATAATAAAGTGAGTAAAGAATTAAAAATTTAACTTATTGGCTATTGATAACCATTTACTGTTTTGGATTTTTCTTGTCTTGTAGGCTTTTGATTCAGCCCCCCAGCTTGGCTTTACATGCACTTAAGTAGCAAATAATGATTCAACAACATGTTTTAATGTTCACTGAAATATAGCTCAGAGATTTGTTTTAAGCTTAGTGGAGGTGTGAACCTAGATGTGCATATTCTCTATGGGATTCTGTCCTCTCCTGCTTTTATTCCTCTCACAATTATCTTAAAATCAATGAATTGAAGCCATGCATATAAATGATACTGTGTACTAATCAGTGGCATTTCTAATTTGAGGAAAATGGAGAATTTACACCAGTAGCTGAGCAACAACGACTAAATAGAATGAACCGCTGTGCGTCTCAATTTTAGACACCGCTGTTTTTCTCCAGAGATAATGTTGAATCATTTTCCCCAAAACACTTACAGCAAAAGGGTAATAAGAATGAGGCAGGAGATGAATTCTAAATGGAAAACAAAGAAGTATTCAAAAACAAACTGTTCTTCCTCCATCCCTGCTCTCTCTCTTGTCCTGCACTGCTCTGGGGCTCTGACGCCTGAAGAGTGATGGTAAAGGGGTACTTACACAAAATGTTCAAGCAAATCATACATAAATCTCCAGATAATATAGAGAAATCACATTAAAACAAAAATGCTCTTCGTAAAGTAATAGCTCAAGCCTCAGGTTCCTTGCTTCTCCTAAAGGCCTTGGATAATAAACTGAGCAAACATCAGCCTTAACAGGTCCTCTTAGAAATGTCAGACCAAGGCCCATCTAATACACATTTTACCTATTGTAAATATCGAAACATTTTAACCAGAACCCATTATTATCTGGATTGCATTTTGAACAGTGGGGGGTTGCGGAATTTGGAGAAGTTTCTAAAAATATCCTCACTAAAGTAAAATTGGAATCCTGGGGCTGAGGAGAGGCTGAGATTCCTACACTGAGAAGTACTTCAAATTCTTTTTTCGTTTTTTTTCTTAATTTTTGTCTTTTTCAAATTCTTTTTTTATAAAAAATAATTTAATTAACATTTTAAAAATTTATTTTGCATGACGACAGCTTTCCCTTTTACCTCTCCTCCTGTTCTCTCCCTCCAACTCCTATTTACCGCTGTCTGCATTCACTCCTCTTCTGTCTCCATTCAGAATGGGGCAGGCTTCCAATGGGCTTCATGGAAGCATAGCACATCAAGTTGAGGTAGGACTGAGCTCCTCCCCGCATCAAGGCTGGACAGGGTAATCCAGTATGGGGAACAGGTTCCCAAAAGCCAGCTAAGTTCCAGGTATAGGTCCCTATCTCATGGCTAGGAGCCTTACAAACAGACCATGCTACACAACTGTCTCACATGTGCAGAGGGCCAAAGTCGGTTCCATGCAGGCTCCCTGTTGGTCCAGAGTCCATAAGCTCCCAAGAGCTCAGGTCAGCTATCTCTATGGGTTTCTCCTTCATGACTTCTACCTTCCCTGGGTTGTACAATACTTCCTCCCTTTCTTCAGAAGGACTCCTGGAACTTGGCCTAATGCTTGACTGTGGATCTCTGCATCTGCTTCCATAAGTTACTGAATAAAGGCTCTTTAATGACAATTCTGGTAGTCACCAATCTGGTTACAGTAGGTAACCAGTTCAGGTACCTTCTCCACTATTGTTAGGGGTCTTAGCTGGGATCATCCTTGCAGATTTCTGGGAATTTCCTTGTCACTAGGTTTCTCCTTAACCCCAAAATGTCCCCCCTTATCAAGATGATTTTTGTTACTCTATCCCTGTCCAGCCCCCAGCTCATTCAACTGGCTCCCTCAAGTTCCCATCCCTCCATTTGCCCCCCTCCAGTCTAAACCCCAATTTACCCAGGACAGCTCTTCTATTTCCCCTTCCTAGAGAAATCTATGCATCCCTCTTTGGGCCCTCCTCCACTTCGGGGTGAGAGCACAAACTTGTACAGCCACTTTGGAAAACAATATGGTGGTTTCTCAGAAAAATGAGAATATACCTCAAAGACCCAGATATACCAATCTTGGGCATATACCTAAAGAAGGCTCAATCATTCCACAGGGGCACTGGCTTAACTATATTCATAGCAGTTTTATTAGTAATAATCAGAACATCAAAACAACCTAGATGCCCCTCAACTGAAAAATGGGTAAGGAAAATGTGTTGCATTTACACAATAGAGTACTACTCAGCTGTAAAAAGCAATGATCTCATGAAATTTACAGGCAAATGGATAAAAGTAGAAAAAAATCTTTCTGAGTGAGGTAACCCAGACCAGGAAAGACAAACATGGTATGTACTCACTCATAAGTGGTTATTGGGAGTAAAGTAAAGAATAGCCAACCTACAATCAGCAGCCCCAGAGAGGCTAGATAACAAAAAGGTACTTAAATAGGCAAGTCTGTCTGTTACCTGGATTGGGGGTGCCTTTGTCTTTACTCCATCTAACTTGGCTGTGAGGGAATGACTATTGTCTTTAGCTGGTGTTGAAAGACTTCGAACCTGGGTCCCTGTTCCTGTGCTCAGGTCAGAGATCCAGAGTGGGTCCTTGGCTGACCAGGAGTCCCTGTTTCTCCGCTGAAGTCAGCTATCCATAGATGGGTCCTGAGATCCACCAGCACAACCGGCTCCAGTACCCTGGGGCCCTAAAAGAGGACAGACCAAGAAAATCTCCAAGTACACTGTCACTCACAGCAAAGATTGGATCAAGACGCCAAGACTTTCCTGGCTGTATCTAAAGGAAGAGATGGGCAGGAACCAATGCAAGAATTCCTCCAACAACATGAAAAGCATCATGACAATACCAGAATCCAGTGATCACACAAGAAGACTTGAACACACTTTTCCAGAAGAAGTAGAAGAAATTGACGTTAAACGTGACATTATGAAAATAATAGAGACCCCTAAACCAGTTGTGAAAAACTCTTTTGAAGAAATGGAAGAGAAGACAAACAAAAAGTTAGAGGAAATGAATAAAACTCTCAAAGATACCCAAGAAAAGCAGGAAAAAGCAATCAAACAGGTAATAGAAACAGTTCAAGTCTTGAAAAATGAAATAGAGGTAATGAAGAAAACACAAACAGAGGGAAGGCTGGATATGGATACTCTGGGTAAACAAACAGGAACTACAGAGACAAGGATAACCAACAGAATACAAGAGATAGAAGAAAGAATCTCAGACGCTGAAGATACTATAGAGGAAATAGACTCATTGATTAAAGAAAACAACAAATCCAACAATTTCTTAACACAAAACATCCAGGAAATCTGGGACACCAGGAAAAGAGCAAACCTAAGAATAATAGGGGTAGAAGAAGGAGAATTACAGCTCAAAAGCCCAGAAAATATATTCAACAAAATTA
>JAQHUG010000127.1:5311844-5326359 GCA_028555095.1 Dicrostonyx torquatus | reverse complement strand
ACATAACAACAGACACTGAGGAAATTCAGAGAATCAGTAGGTCTCACTACAAAAGCCTGTATGCCATAAAATTGGAAAATGTAAAATAAATGGACAGTTTTAGATAAATACCATGTACTGAAATTAAATCAAGATCAGGTGAACAAGTTAAATAGACCTATAAGTCGTGAGGAAATAGAAGCTCTCATGAAAAACCTCCCAACCAAAATATTCTTTATTGCAGAATTCTACCAGAACTTTCAAGAAAAGCTAATACCTATACTTCTTAATGTGTTTCACACAATAGAAACAGATGGGTCATTGCCAAACTCTTTTTATGAAGCTACAGTTACCCTGATACCAAAACTACAGATAGACTCAACCAAGAAGGAGAATTACAGACCAATTTCACTCATGAACATCGATGCAAAAATTCTCAATAAAATACTGGCAAACCAAATCCAAGAACACATCAAAAAAATCATCCATTTTGATCAAGTAGGCTTCATTCCAGAGATGCAGGGCTTGTTCAACAGCAAAAGTTGGAAGCATGGGAGTGGGGATGGGGGTGGAGGTAGGGGTGGGGGTGGGGATGAGCCAAAGGGAGAAGGGGAGGGAGAAGGGAAGAACTGGGGAGAGTCTGGGGAAATGGGAGGGTGGAGATGGAGGAAGGGTGGATATTGGAGAAGGGAATAAAATATCTACATTAAGGGAGTCATTTTTGGATTGGCAAGAGACTTGGCTCTTGATGGGAGCTCAGCTGTCCACGGGGATGTCCCCAGCTAGGTACTTGGGCGGCAGAGGAGAGAGTACCTGAGCTAGCCTTGTCCCATAGTCACATTGGT
This sequence comes from Dicrostonyx torquatus, assembly GCA_028555095.1. Classification (NCBI taxonomy): domain Eukaryota; kingdom Metazoa; phylum Chordata; class Mammalia; order Rodentia; family Cricetidae; genus Dicrostonyx; species Dicrostonyx torquatus. Next base: position 5,325,535 of record JAQHUG010000127.1, on the reverse strand, counting down.
GAGTATCTTGATCATTGCCATAGAAATTTCGTCCGATGGATGGAGAAAGAGACAGAGACCCACATTCACATCAGAGCAAGCGATTGAGCTCTCAAGGTCCAGTCGAAGAACAGAAGGTGGGAGAAGATGAGCAAAGAAGTCAGGAGTACGAGGGTTTGGTTCACTGAGACAGTGTGCCTGATCTATTGGGAGTTCACCAAATCCAGCTGGACCAGGACTGAATATGCATATGATCAAACTGGACTCTCTGAATGTGGCTTCCAATGGGGGCAGACTGAGAAGCCATCAATAATGGCACTGGAACCTATCTCTTCTGCATGTATTGGCCTTTTGGGAACCTAGTCTATTTAGATACACATCTTCTTAGGCCAGGACAGAGGGGAGAGGGCCTTAGACTTAAGGAAGCAGGGGGAGGGAGGAGGGGTAGTGGGGGAGGGGGAGGGGACTGGGAGAAGGGGAGGAAGTGTAAATTTTTGAATGAAAAATGAAAGAATAAGAAAAAAAGGACTCGGAAGCTGTTACTACAGAAATATTCAATTCCACATAATAACTCTATCCCTTTTATAAATATCATGAAAAAAACCAGGATCCTTTTAATGACTTTTTATCATCTTTCTCTTGTGTTTTTATGTTTGGGTATGAAATCTTCCTTACTAAGGCCTGGCCATTATCAAATCACTTCGTGTCATTTTGCCCAAGATTGTGTACTTTTTTTTTTGTAGTAATTCTTCCTATTTCTAGTCAGAATCCTTGGTTATCTTTTTTGTTTGTTTGTTTTGAGATAAGGTATCCCTGGATGACACAAAGTTTATTGTGTAGACCAGGCTGGTCTCAATCTCACAGAGATGCATATGCCTCTAATATCCTGAGTTGTGGAATTAAAGTTGTGTACTACCATGCCTAACTTTGTGATTCTTATTGTACTTTAAATGCCTCTATCAGCTAAAATCAGCTGCCTTTTCTCATTTGTTAAGATTTCATACCCCATCCTTCAAGCAAATCCACATCTTTTTTTGTATCTACATGATCTGATACAGTGGGCCCCCAGGCAACTAAGATATACTTATTGCTTGCTACTTGATTAAATATTTGGTCTTCCTTCTGTGGCCATATTGTGCGTTTTCGCTGATGTTTGTTTTGATAGTACCTTAAGGCTTTTAGCTCTTAAGAAGGGCCGTGCTGATGTTTAAGCATAGCCCATCTCCCATATATGCCATGAATAGACATTTGCTTTACTTCTGAACTCATGGTGGTCCTTTCCCATTGCTGTTCTGCAAAGACCAGACAGAAACATCCCAAGAATAGGGGTAAAAGAAGTCCGAGTTACCACATGCTCTCAAAATAACCACAAGTAATTTTCTTCTAAAATCTGAAGATGTTGGATATATGCAGAGATATGAGGCTGGTCAAAACAGTTTTCCTATCTGATCTCAGTACGAGTGGCAGTATAAATTGATACCTGGAAAGAAAATTACCAATGTCTAGTATAATGACATTAGTAAAGACTGCTCTTTGTTAATATCTACAATGTTATGCAATAGGAGTCTAGATAAAATGGTTCCTTTATAGCACTAATCTATGGAACTCTAGAAACTTATGGAAAAAAATCATATATTTAGAACACATTTGGGGAAATCTTATTTAAATAGAAGATAAGTAAAGTATGATCTTGTTTATAATTTTTTGCACCATATCTCTCAGTTGTTACTAGGCCATGCAATGGCATATTTTATGTTTCTTGTGATTTTATATTGCTTTAGTATCAGAAAGCAATATGAAAAGTTATTTGAATTGCTTCTTGCCTGAAGCTATCATCTTTGAAGCAGCTTAACATAGCCTATGTAGTATTGTTACATGAGGGCTTGGAAGAACTAATTCATTAGTGATGACAAAACCTGATAAACATGAACTTTCAACTTACAGCATCAAAAGAATCCTCAGTGTGGATAAATGGGAAAGTAAATTAGAAGTGGTATAAAAATTGTCCAGGGGTAAAGTTCTAAGTCTGGAACTATGCTTACTACCTGAAGTTGTGAGTGGGAACTATCTCATGTGATATATCCAAGACTCAGTTCCTAGGGAAAGATTAGCTATTTTGTCATTATTTATTAGCCGAAATTTGAATGATTTGTTAATAAAGCAGTAGTGGTTCAGGATGGGTTCGACATTCAGAGATTTATTCACTATCAAAAGGGATAGTAAAGATGAAGGGCTGTACAAGGAGCAAGTTCTCAGTGATCACTTGTTAATGTGTGTAAATAGTCCAGTCAGTATCATAAATTTGCTTTTAGTAGTGTCCCTCATGTTACTGACAGAATATGCACATTTGTTATGGTTGCTAGATAAAATATAACACACCTGCTTGTGCCTGGACTACAAACTCCAAAAATTACATGTGAACATGAACAAATTATTTAGTTTTTATAAAATGTAAACTTAAGCTACTGCCTATAATTTTATTTGTTAAGGCCACTGTGGATTCAGGGTGATATATTTTGCTAAAAAGAGGCAAATGGCTTGGAAAATAGTTACAATGGACTTAAATGGTGGGGAATATGATCAAAGTTCATTATATACATATATTTTGTGAAAATAATACCCCCAAACCTAAAAATAATATAAAAATATAAAAATCCTCATTCTTATAATCTTGTGTATTGTTGCCCTTTTATTGCAGTTCTATGGATTTGGTCAGTGTGGCAGAGGACAGACAGTCTAAGATTGGCATGGGTAGAGCTAAAAGCAGTTATGGCCTTAGACTGGAGGATTATTTTGAATTAACAGACAACTAACTGCTGCATTCAGGATTTTCTCTGGTCTTTTAGGTTGTCCACTGCTCCTATGGTCAGTTTGTACTTTATCATTTAGATTTCTAAAATCCTATGTTTTAATGAAAACTTTTCCCAAATTTTAACTTTAATATATAATTTAGATATCATAAAACTCACCCATTTGGAGCATGCAAATAATTGTGGGTAATTTAAAGAGTGATGTTGAAGTTGTTTCATCATAACCATAGCTTCAAAGCCTGAGAAAATGTGGCTACTACATGACCTTTCTAATAGTATAGTTGTAAAAATCCAAGCTAGATTAAGGCACATAATAGACTTTCTGGTCTTTAAAAAACAATTTGGTTGGAGTGCATTGGACTATGTGCTCAAATGAGTCATAGTCAGAAGAGGAAACTTCCCTTCTCCCAACTCCTACCAGCTCCTCCCCACATACCCACCACCCAAGTCCACACCATTCCTTTCTCTCTCTTTACAAAACAAACAGACAAACAAAAACTAAACAAGTCAAAAAGAAAAACAAGCAAACATAAGAAACAAGCACACAAGAAACCACACAAACACTAAACCAGAAACCATAATTTACAAGCAAAACACCAAGCAGATAACAAAGCAAGATGAGATAAAAGTCTGCAAAAATAGCATGAAGTTTATTTTGTGTTGATCATCTAGTGTTGAACATGGTGCCTGCCCTGAAGAGTAAGTAGTTAATTAACCCAGTGAGATTCAACTAGAGAAAACTAATTTATTTTTTGCAAGTGTGGTGTGTGCCAGCTGCAGATAGTTTCTTGGTTAGGGATAGGAGCACATGCATACTTCCACCCCTTCTCGGTGGGGCACTGCCTAGATTGAATCCTGTGCAGGCCCTATGCCTGCTGCCACAGTCTCTGTGAGCTTACATGTGCACTAGTCCTTTTGTGTCTGGAAGACACTCTTTCTTTGGAGTCATCCATCCCCTCTGTTTTCCCTTCTGTTGCATAACCCTCTGAGTCCTGAGGGGAGGTGTTTGATGAAGACATCCCATTTAGGACCACTGTTCCAAAATATCCCACTATTATTTCATCCTCCTTTCTCCTGCCCCCTCGCTCATTAATCCCCCATTTATCCTATTTCCCTCAATAAGATCATTTATACCCTGGTATTTTATGCAAAATTAGGGCCAAAACCTATTTCTTTAAAATTTTGCATACAATATATTTAGAGATACATTCATACAACTAATTTATGTGTGTTGCCTCAGGGTCACTATTTATGTGATGAAATACCATACTCAAATTAACTTGGCGAGGAAGAGCTTTTTGGGCTTAAATTTTCATATCACTGTTCATCGTCAAAGTCAAGACAGGATCTCAAACAGAGTAGGAATCTGGAGATAGGACCTGATGCAGAGGCCATGTAGGGGTGCTATTTACTGACTTCCTTCACTTGGCTTGCTCAGCCTGCTTTCTTACAGAACCGAGGACCACCAGCCCAGGAATGGTACCACCCACAATGGGCTAAGCCCTTCCCCATCAACCATTAATTAAGAAAATTCTCTATAAGCTTCCGTACAGTCTTATGAAAGAACTTTTCCAGCTGAGGCTCCCTCCTCTCAGATGACTTTATTTTATGTCAAGCTGTCATAAAACTAACCAGCACATTGGATTAACTAAAGCCAAATAAAGTTAACTGGTAACCATAGGCTGATCTTATGAACATTGTTGTGAAAAGTTTCTAAGAAAGTAAAGAACAAAAAATGATATATGCTTTTAATTCCAGTTTAGGAAGCAAGGGCAGGTCTCTTGAGATAAGATCAGGAAGGGCAGGAAAAAACAGAGATCAGGCTAGAAATAAGGACAAAGAGAGAAATAGAAAACTTTTTCATGGGGTGGGGGGTGACCTTGAAAATCAACAAGAGAATGATATGCCATTCAACAAATCATATCAAGAGAAAACTTATATAAAAATATTGGTCTTTCATACTTTTGACAAAAAGCAATTCCCAAGGAATTAAATGTTTAAATTTTTATAATATTTTAAATCATTCATACAAAATTAGAGTATATACTGGGTTGGTGAAATGGCTCATTATGTGGAAGTGTGTGCTGTTTCAAACGTGATGGATTGAGTTTGATTCTCAGAACCCATGTTAGAATACTCAAATGTTGGGTATGCATCTGTAATCCCAGGACTCCTACCATAAGAAGTGGGGTGGTGTGCATACAGGACAATTGCCAGGAACCAATTGCTGGCTGGTTATCCTGGGCTTCTCAGCACAGGCAAAACCAGAGACCCTGTCTCAACTGAAGAGGAAGAAGGGAACCTAATCCAAAATCCTGTCCTCCTACGTGGGTGGGCACCACGACATATGTATCCTTGCATTTGCACACACCCTATACATGCCTACTGCTACTAATAATAAGATTTAGCTAGTTGTGGTGGCACACGCTGAAGGATCACCAGTTCGAGTCCAGCCTGGTTTACACATTTTTTAAGCCCGGCAGTGGTGGCACAGGCCTTTAATCTCAGCACTTGAGAGGTAGAGATAGGTGGATCTTTGTGAGTTCAAGGTCAGTCTGGTCTACAAGAGCTATTTCCAGGACAGTCATGACTGTTACACAGAGAAACCCTGTATTGAAATGCTAAACAAACAAATAAACAAAAATATGTTTTTAAAAATATTATGGTATGTTTTTGTAGCAAGAATACAAATGTCAGAAACTCCACACTATATAGAAGGAAAATATGTTTGATATATCAATGTAGACAGTTTTGCAAGCCAGAAGACATATATATGCAAAATACAAAGATAACTAATAGATATGGGGAAGATGTTTTGACTTGAAAGATAGGATTAGCATCCAAAATGCACAAAGAAACCTTGGGCTTGAATAAAGAAAGAAGAAATATGGGATGGTAAAATGGGCCAATACTGTGTACAGGTAAATTAGAGCAGAAATAGTGTTATATTATTTTTGGAGTTCATCCTCATTAATAATAAAGGTAATGTAACTTTTAAAGAAATACATAAATTAATATGAGCTATCCCATTAATATGCATATTTTAAATATGCATATACACATGTATTTCAAATACACACTTAAAGAAAATTAAACATATTTATGCCCTCAAACATTTGGCATTTCTTTGTGCTTAAACTTTCAAAATCATTTCTTATAGTCTTTTGAAATATAGTCCATTATTGTTGTCAGTCATTAGTCTACTGTATAAACAAACAGCAAACTAGAGTTTATTGATATAGCCTAAAGATATCATTCTAAGCTTCAGTCCTCTGGCCTCTGTATTTTCAGTCTGAGTGTAGTGAGAAGGGAAGTCAAACATTGGTTCTATGATTAAACTTTTTTCTTGCTTTCCCTCCCTCCCTCCCTCCCTCCTTCCCTCCTTTCTTTCTTAAAATTGTCCGTGTGCATGCACAAATCTGTGCAGAGGACATAATTTTAGAGTCAGTGCACTCCTTCCACTCTGGGATTCCAAGTGATCAAGCTTAGGTCATCAGGCTTGGTAGCAAGAACATTTACCTGGAAAGCTACCTTATCAGCCTAAATTTGTTCTTCTTTCTTAGACAGCTGTAACTTAGTATCCACTGACAAATTGAATTCCTTGTCTTCAGAGCGAAACCCAGGAGTGAGATTGGTAGATCATATGGCCATTCTAATTTTAGTTATTTTGAGGAAGCTCCGTGCTGTTTCCATAATGGCTGCACTGATTTATATTCCCACCAACAGTGTTGAAAATTCCTATTTCTCTGCATCTATGTGGTTCTCTTTACCTTTCATCTATTTTTGTATCTGTTAAGAAATGTTGATTTTGATGTATTGCCCACTTTAAAATCAGGTTACTTTTTGTTGTTGTTGAGTCAGAGAAGAAATGCAAATATTCTCTCCCAATAAACAAAAAAGACACAGATACAAATGGGACAGAATAGACAGCCTAGAAGTATACTCACCAATAATAGACAGATTTGCTTACATTAAGCTAAGAAGTTTCTGCACACCAAAATAATCAAGTAACAGAGTACTTTTTAGTTTAATGTGAGCAAATTTGCCTATTGTTGCTCTTGTTTTCTTTGCTTTTCAGTTCTTTTCTAAAAATTGATATCTATTTCACAGTTTCATGTTTTCCATTGATACTTTCAACCATTTTGTTTTGAGTTTTATAATTGGTGAGAGATGGAATGCTGGCTTTATTCTCCTACATTTTTCCAGCATCATTTAACAAAATGACTACTTTCCCACCAGTGCATGTCCATACTAACCTGGATGAAAGTCAGTTAGCTCTAAATACAAAAGTATGCTTCTACGCTACTTATTCTGTTATTTCTGTATTTGTGCCTGTTTTTATGCTATCACCATGCTATTTTTTATTATTTTATCATTATTGCCTGGTAGAATATTTTTTTTGTGTTGGGTAGTAAGAGCCTACTTGCTTTCCTTTTTGTCAGATGACTTTAATCATTTGGATACTTTGTGATTAAACATCACAATTAAAAATTGTTAAAAAATTATTAAAAATTATAATAATTCTAGTTCTGTAAAGAATTTCATTGTTAGATTACAGTAATTGCTTTGGGTAATATGGGATTCTAACACTATTTGTTATTCCGTGCCACACACATGCACTCAACACGCATGTCTTCCACTTTTTATGTCCTCTACAATTGCTTTAATCAATATTATGTATTTTTATTATACACTTTCTCATTTCTTTAGTGAAATCTATTCTTAGATACTTACTTCCATAATTTTATTCAGAGTCGGTAATTGAACTTAGTGCCTTACACATGCTGGGCAAGTACTCTACCAACGAGCTGTATTCCCAAGAGATATTTATTTTTATATCTTTTATAGGTGCGGTTGTTTTTGGTTTATACTTCAGATATTTGTATATCAACATAACAATGGTACTTATTTGAGCATGCTGGTTTGGAAATCTTCACTTACATGAATTCACTTATTAGTTGTCCACTTATTACCAAGTTCTTGGTGAACATTTTGTGGCTTTCCCATATATAACGATCATTTTTTTTATTGAGTTATACATTTTTATCTGCTCCCATCCCTGCCTCTCCCCTCCCTTTCTACCTTCTCCCATGGTTACCATGCTCCCAATTTACTCAGAAGATCTTGTCTTTCTCTACATACCATGTAGATTAGATCTACGTATGTCTCTCTTTGGGTCCTCATTGTTGTCTAAGTTTTCTGGGATTGTGATGTGTAGGCTGGTTTTCTTTGCTTCACGTCTAAAAGGCACTTTTGAGTGAGTATATATGATATTTATCTTTCTGGGTGTGGGTTCCTTCACTCAATATGGTGTTTTCTAGCTCCATCCATTTTTCTGCAAATTTCAAGATGTCATTATTTTTCTGTGGTGTAGTACTCCATTGTGTAAATGTACCACATTTTTCTTATCTATTCTTCAGTTGAGGGAAATTTAGGTTGTTTCCAGGTTTCCAATACTGATATGAACATAGTTGAGCACATGTCCTTGTGGTACGATTGAGCATCCTTTGGGTATATACCCAAAAGTGGTATTACTGGGTCTTGAGATATATTGTTTCCTAATTTTCTGAGAAATCATCATACTGTACCAGTTTTCACTCCAACCAGCAATGAAGGAGTGTTCTCTTTACCCCTCATCTCTCCAGCATATGTTGTCATCAGTATTTTGATCTTGGCCATTCTTACAGGTGTAAGATGAAATATCAGACTTGTTCTTGATTTGCATTTCTCTTGTAGTTAAGGATGTTGAGCATTTCTTTAAGTGTCTTTCAGTCATTTTCAATTCATGTGTTGAGAGTTCTATGTTTAGGTCTTTACTCCATTTTTTAATTGGATTATTTGTTCCTTTGATGACCAATTACTAGAGTTCTTTATATACTTTGAATATCAGCCTTCTGTCTTATGTGGGGTTGATGAAGATCTTTCCCCATTCTGTAGGTTTTCATATTTCTTGTTGATCATGTCTTTTGCTTTACAAAAAATTTTAGTTACAGGAGGTCCCATTTATTAATTGTTTCTCTCAGTGTCTATGCTACTGGTGTTTTATTTAGAAAGTGGTCTCCTGTGCCAATATGTTCAAGTTTATTTCCTACTTTCTTTTCTATGAGGTTGGGTTTATATTGAGACCTTTTGTCCATTTGGACTTGAGTTTTGTGCATGATGATAGATATGGATCTATTTTCATTCTTCTAAATGTTGGTATCTAGTTATGCCAGCACCATTTGTTGAATATTCTTTCTTTTCTTCATTATATATTTTTGCTTCTTTGTCAAAATTCAGGTGTTCGAAGGTGTGTGAATTAATATCTTGCTCTTTGATTTCATTACATTGGTCCTCCTGTCTGTTTTTATGCCAATACCAAGCTGTTTTCAGTACTGTAGTTCTGTAGTAGAGTTTGAAGTCAGGGATTGTGATGCCTCCAGAAGTTCCTTTATTGTAGAAGATTGTTTTGTCTATCCTGGGCTTTTTGCTTTTCCATATGAAGTTGAGAACCATTCTTCAAGTTCTGTGAAAAAAATTTGCAGGAATTTTGATGGGCATTGCATAAGAACTGTAGATTGTTTTTAGTAAGATTTCCATTTTTTACTATGCAAATTTTACCTACCCAAGAGCATGGGAGATCTTTCCATTTTCTGTTGTCTTCTTCAATATCTTTCTTCAAAGATTTAAAGTTCTTGTCATTTAAGTACTCTACTTGATTGGTTAAAGTTGCTATGAGATAATTTATGTTATTTGTGATTATTGTGAAGGGTGATGTTTCCCTGATTTCTTTCTCACCCCTTTTATCCTCTATATAAAGGAGGATTACTGATTTTTTTTATTTAATCTTGTACCCTGCTACATTACTGAAAATATTTATGAGTTGTAGATGTTCCTTGGTAGAATTTTGGGGTTGCTTATGTAAATTATCATTTCATCAGCAAATAGTGAAAGTTTAACTTCTTTTCCAATTTGTATCTCCTTGACCTCATTTAGTTGTCTTATTGCTCTAGCTAGGTCCTTAAGAATTATATTGAATAGTTATGGAGAGGGTGGAGAACTTGTCTTGTTTCTGATTTCAGTTTTGAGTTTCTCTCCATTTAGTTTGATTTTGGCTGTTGGCTTGCTGTATATTGCCTTTATTATGCTTAGGTATGTTCCTTGTATCCCTGCTGTCTCTAAGAACTTTATTATGAGAGGATGTTGTACTTTGTCTAAGTTTTTTCAGCATCTAATGATATGATTGTGTGGATCAAAAATAAAATGATTTTTATTTTTCAATTTGTTTATATGGTGGATTACATTGACAGATTTTTATATCTTGAACCATCCCTGCATCTCTGGGATGAAGCCAACGTGATCATGTTGGATAATGCTTCTGATGTGTTTTTTAATTCGATTTGCCAGTATTTTACTGAGTATTTTTGCATCAGTGTTCATGAGTGAGATTGGTCTGTAATTCTCTCTCTTAGTAATGGTTTTATGTGCTTTGGGTGTCAGGGTAATTATAGCCTCATAAAAAGAGTTTGGTAATTTTCCTTCTGTTTCTATTGTATGGAACAATTTGAGGAGTATTGGTATTAGTTCTTCTTTGACAATCTTGTAGAATTCTGAGCTAAAACCATCTGGTCCTGGGCTTTTTTTTTTCATTGAGAGACTTTTGATGACTGTTTCTATTTCTTCAGCTGTTATAGGTCTATTTAATTTGCTTATCTTGATTTAATTTTGGTGACATTTATTCATAAAGTTGTCCATTTCCTTTAAATTTTCCAATTTTGTGGAATATAGATTCTCAATGTATGACACGATGACTCTCTAGATTTCCTTCATGTCTGTTGTTATGTCCCCCTTTTCATTTCTGATTTTGTTAATTTGGATAGTCTCTCTCGACCTTTTTGTTAGTTTGGATGAAGGTTTGTTTATTTTGTTGTTTTTCTCAAAGAACCAACTCTTTGTCTCATTGACTTTTTTGTATTGCTTTCTTTGTTTCTATTTTGTTGGCTTCAGCTCTTAATTTGATTACTTCCTGCCATCTAGTTCTCCTGGGTGAGTTTGCTTCTTTTGTTCTAGAGTTTTCAAATGTTCTGTTGATTCACCAGGGTGGGATTTTTTTCAGCTTTTTTAGTGCTATAAACTTTCCTCTTAACATTGTTTTCATTGTGACCCATAAATTGGGTATGTTGTGTGGTCATTTTCACTGAATTTTAGGAAGTCTTAATTTATAAAGATCACTTTCAATGGCCCACAGACTCAACTGAGGAGGACTTGTAGGGGCTCACAGAGACTGAAGTGACAATCAGGGAGCCTGAAAGGACTGACCTAGGTCCTCTGTATATATAATATGATTGTGAAGCTAGGTGTTCTTGTGGGACTCCTATTAGAGTGGGGGCTGTCTCTGATTCTATTGCCTGCTTTTCAGACCCGTTTTCTCCAAATTAGTTTCCTACTTAAGCCTTGATATGAGGTTTTGTGCCTAGTCTTATTGCAACATGATATGCCATGTTTGGCTGGTGTCCCTGGGAGACCTCCCCTTTTCTGAAGGGAAACAGAGATTTGAGGGAAAGAAGAGGTAGGGGAAAGGGACTTGCAGTAGAGTATAGAGTTAAAATGCAGTTGGAATATAATATGAGAGAAGAATTTTAAAAAGATTACTTTAAAAGAAAAAATCTTTTCAAAGACTGACGTCTTGATTTCTATTTTCTCAAATGTGGACAAGCTGTTTTGTTGTCTTTTCTAATTGTTTTAGGTAGGATATATGGAATTACAGTGAATAAAAATGGTGAAAGTATTTGTTTAGATCTTTGAACAGATGTTTTGGCTCCCTCCCTGCCACTAAGCATGATGCTATTGTCAGTGGTCTTTATTATGTTGTGATATGTTCTTTTTATAAATAGTTTGTTGAGTGCTTTTGTTATGAAGGAATATTGGAGTTAATTAAATACCCCTTTCTCTACATACTGAAACAATATAACTTTTGTCATTTATTCTCCTGATGTGTACGTTAAGTTTATGTGTTTGCATATATTCAACATTTTTATATTTCAGATGTGAGATTAGTCTGCTTTAGGTTTTCCCTTCACAATTTAATCTTGGTATGATGTACAGACCTAGGCATTTCTTAATTTAATCTAGAGTATCAGATTTGTTTGTATATGGTTCACAAAATGTGTTTTCTCTATTCATTATGAAAACATCTAAAGTTTTCATGTCTTAAGTACTGAGACTATGAAGAAATACATCCTTTCTTGGATCTTGCTGGTGAGTGTAAAGTGCTAAATCTACCTTGGAGAGTCTCAGGTTAGTTTTGGGCACAAATGTAGGATAACTGTACCCAATAAGGGACAAGATATGGCATGAGATATGTACCCCATACACTCATCTTAGTTACTTTATTATTGATGTGATAAAACCCCAATAACCAAGGCAATTTAGAGAAGGATGAGTTCAGTTGGTTCAACTGATTCCAGAGAGTTAGAGTACAGATGCTAGAGTGGAGGTATCAGGAGACAGGAGCCCATAGCAGCAACTGGGAGTACACAACAAACAGGAAGCAGAGAGCCACTCAAATGGGTTTGTGAGTGGGATTTCCCTATGTGTGCTGTGATTTCATTGATAAACAAAGGAACTGCTTGGGACCTATAGCAGAGCTACAGGGGAACAGAGCTTGGGGGGGGGAAACTAAGCTGAATGCTGGGATAAAGAAGGTAGAGTCAATGAGAAGCCATGTAGCCTTGCCTGAGACAGATGCTGGAACCTTGCTGATAAGCCATTGGCCTCATGGTAAAATATAAAATAATAGAGATGAGTTAATTCTATATGTAAGAGCTGCTAGCTAGCAATATGCTTAAGTAATTGGCCAAACAGTGTTTTAAATATTATAGCTTCTGTGTGATTATTTCTGGACTAAGTGGCCAGACACCAACAAGCAGCACTCTCCTCCAACAGGTTTGAGTCTTTTGAAACCCTTGAAGGTCACCCCAGTGACTTACTTTCCCTGGAAAGCTTCTAATATTTAGCCAACAGCCACTAACTGGATAACAAATATTCAAATGCCTGAGATTTAAGGAAAACATGTCATTCAAGGGACTGCACAGTTAAATTGGTACACAAGAAGAAAGCAGGCCTACTTTTTGTTTAAAAAAAATAAAACTCCAAAAAAAGTAAAAAAACGAAAACAAAAAATGTAAACCACTGGAAACAACTGAATACTTTACCAAGGGGATGACTTGAATATAAGAACAAAGCAATGCTAAAGAGAAAGAAGCAGATCACTCCTAGAGTCAACGTGGCCATATTTACAAACAGGATACCTTACAGTGTTCTTATCTGAGCAAATAGAGAGAAGATGCTAAATATTTAAGTTATTTTGAAATCTGTTTATTTCCTGTGGTTCTAGGAATTGAATTCTGGCCCCTTTGAGTGCTTGTTAAATACTCAACTATTGAGCTCCTCTCCCAGATCCTTTATCAATTGAATATTTTCTTGACAGTGTGTTGCTATGTGGTCAAGACTGATTTTCAACACCTGATTCTTCTGCAAATCAGATATGTGGCATATCAAATGTTTATTTTACAATTCATAACAGTAGTAAAATTGCAGTTATGAAGTAGCAATGAGATAATTTTATAGGTTGTTTATTAAAGGGTCACAGCATTAGGAATTTTGAGACCCACTGTTCTAGAGGAAGAATCAGATAAAGAAGCCATGACTTTCATTTCTAAATGAAAAGAGAAGCCTAGGAAATGAGAACCTAGCTGTTTATCCCAAGTAATTCTTTTTTTTATTTTTATTTTTTTTATTGTTAAAAGAAAATTTACATTTACTCCCATTGTTCCCGGCCCTCCCGCTCCCCCACTACCCCACCACCCTCCCCCTGCTTCCTTAAGATGGGGCAGGATACCCTACCCTATGGGAAGCCCAAGG
>JAQHUG010000127.1:5292642-5305237 GCA_028555095.1 Dicrostonyx torquatus | reverse complement strand
GGAGGGCCGGGAACAAGGGGAGTAAATGTAAATTCTTCTTTTAACAATAAAAAAAGAAACATTTATAAACAATATTTTAAATTTGGGTTTAGTTCTCTCTAAACTGCTTCCTGCTTTTTGTTGAGTGAAGTAATTTTGGGGGATATTCATGGCAACTTTTTGTGGGGGTCTTGTTCCATCAAAACATATTAGTTTGAGAGGATTCCACAGTTTCTCATCCTCCATGGAAACAAAAGAACTTTGTTTCCAAAGCAACAAATCCTTAGACCAAAATTCTGAAGTCATTATACCTTTAAAATATATATGTTGATTTAGTTCAGCAGACCATACAATGAAATATCTCTCTGTACTTAGTTCCTTCACAGGCAAAAAATTCAAAGAAAACACAGTAATATACATAATTACATAATACAGACTTTCTCTGTATATTTCATCTTTACAGGGCTTATTTTTCTTACTCTATTACTTTTTCTACAAGTTTAATATTTATTTTATTATCTTTATTCCTATAACCTATGACTTCCTGTATTCTTTTATATTATGATTAGTGCCTCTTTACTCTTTTTCTTCTCTTTCCCAAGCCTATATACATTTTTTATACTCACTGTGTCTCATCTAGTGTTCTGTTTTTGTTTTTTTGTTTTTGTTTTTGTCTGAATCTTACCTATTGTGTATCTGAAGTCCTTTTCTGTACAGGAGCTCTTCTTAAAATGCTAAATGACATTACAAGGATTAAAGCTGCTTTGCTTTTTGGCTCCACCCAGTCCAACATGTTGGAGGTTCATTCATTGCCTCTAAGAGCCATTCTCTCTGCCCCAGATCCAGGGTCCAGTCACAGCAGTTCTGTGTTGCCATCAAGTAAGTTGTAGCAGTCCCTTCACATACCCCGTTTAAATGCTCCGTAGCCAGACCTCTCGAAAGAGTCAAAGTTCATGCTGGCAGCATGCCCCAGAAACCCATTGTTCCAAAACCACATGGTTTTTTTTTTTGTTGTTGTTTTGTTTAGTTTTTTTCTGCTACTGGTGAATCATGAAAACCTCTCTTAAAGGACCCACTGCATTAAGCCATGCTTAACTCTGTTCTTTTGTGTTTAGAACTCATTTTTAAGCTTTGTCAGGTTTTACATGGATATAGTTGACCATGTTGGAGTGCCAATTTGTTGTAGGAGGCCACATGTTCATTCCTCGCTGCTCAGCCCTGAAATAACCACGCAGAAACTGTATTAGTTAAATAACTGCTTGGACTATTAGCTCTAGATTTTTATCAGCTAACTCTTACTTCTTAATTTAACACATTTCTATTAATCTGTGTATTGCCACGTGGCTGTGGGTTACTGGCAAGGTTCCATCCAGCATCTGTCTCTGGCAGGGCTACATGGCTTTTCCTGACTCTGCCTTCTTTCTCCCAGCATTCAGTTTAGTGTTCCCTGCCTACCTCTATTCTGCCCTAGGTAGGCCCAAGAGAGCTTATTTATTAATCGTTGGTATTCAAAGCATACAGAGGGATATCCCACATCAATCCCTATCTTAGTGAAACTGAGCATTTAGTAAGATTTTCTGCTCTGGGAAGGCTGAATAATATTCCTTTAGGTATATATATCACAATGATTTATTCAGCCTTCTGTGGATGAATATTTTTATTTCTCTATCTTTGTTATCAGAGATTATAATACAGTCCATAGGGGAGTGCAACTGTCTTTCCAAAACATTGATATCAGCTGCTCTGCATACTTATAACCAGAAGTAGATCATATGGTAGTTCTATTTCTGGTCTTCTGAGGAACACCTATGTGGTTTTTCCAAAGTGACTTAGTACATTATTACACCAGCAACAGAGCACAAGGGGGTTCTTTTCTGTATTTTGTCACTGACACTTATCTTTTGTGTTTTTGACAAGAGACATTTTAAATGCAAAGTAATATCTCATTGTAGTTGTGATTTGTATTACAGATGTCTTTCATTAGAAATGTTCTAAATTAAGAAATTAAATACAATTTTATCATTTTCCAACACTGTCTTTCCTTCCTTCAATTTCTCCTATATGAACCTGAATTCCTCTCAAATTCAAATTAATGGCCTCTTTTTCTGTGATAATTATTGTTACATACATATACAAATGTATAATTATATAAATACAACCTGCTGAGTTCAGTGTTACTTGTGTACCATTGACCATTTGATGTTCAATAGTCAGTTACAGGGCTAATCCTTGGAGAAGATTTTTCCCACTATCAGAATTCATTATTTGTTCTTTCTTTCTTTCTTTCTTTCGATAGAGTTTTTCTTTGTAGCCTTGGCTTTCCTAGAAGTTGCTTTTTAGATCAGGTTGGCTTCTAACTCAAAGAAATCTATCTGCCTCTGCCTCTGCCTCTGCCTCCTGAGTGCTGAGATTAAAGGCATATACCACCATTGCTTGGCTCAGAATTCTTTAGTTGCATGTCTAAGGTAGTTCATTGTCTAAAGAAAGGGCCCTATGAGATAACTCCCTTTCATGTTAACATATCTGTTGATGTTGTCCTTGTTTGGGTCTTCTTTAGGCAGTATTATTGTTGAGGTCTCATGGGTTACGCCTCCTTGTTGTTTTTAGGAGATATAATCTTACAGCAGACTTCATGGTCCTTTGACTATTAATATTTTCATATAAATGCCTATTTTTATCTTCCTTTCAGAAATATTTACTCATGTCTTCTTCCTACTTTAATTTAGTCTGTTTTAGTACTGAGTAGTTTTACAAGTTGTACATTTTGGAAATTAGCTCTTCATCTATTGTATGATTTAAGAACATTTTCTTCTAATATTTATATTGTCTTTTCACCTATTTAATATTTTTTAAAGTGGAGAAATTTTATAGTTTGATTCAGTTGGATTGGTCAATTTTTGCTTTCCTTGTCTGTGTTTTGGCCATCATATCTAAGAAAATTGCCAAAACAGGTATGTATGAATTGTCCCCTATTTTTTTATGATAATTTTACTCTTTTGAGCAGCCTCTTCTATTAATTTTGAGAGCAAATTGTGACCCAAGCTGGCCTTGAATTTGTGGTCTTTCTGTCTCACTCCTGATTCCTAGGTTTGTAAGCATGTACCACTGTACCTTGAATTGATTCCTGTATAAGTAATAAGCTATTGATTTCTATTTAAGGAATGAGGTAAGGAATTATTTTAATTTTTGTGCCTACAGATCACTAGTATTTTGTAAAATTCTTTATTGAAGAGGCTGCCCATTTTTGCATTGTATACTCTTTAAATGTCGTTGCTAATGAGTTGATCATAAATGTGTGGGTTTATTCAAGGTTATCTGAGTACTTCATTGGTTAATACATCTTTTCTGTTTGGTTTTTTTTTTGTCTGTTTTGGTTTTGTTTTTTGGATACAGGGTTTCTTTGTGTAACTTTGAAGCCTGTCCTGAAACTTGCTCTGTAGACCAGGCTTGGCATGAACTCAAAGATCTGCCTGCCCCTGCCTCCTGAGTGCTGGGATCAAATGTGTGTACCACCATTGCCCAGCTACTCTGTCTGCTTTTTGGTTCTGTCTTTTACATTTATATCCTTTGTAATACATTTTTATATATGGTAATATGATTCTTTTAGTGTTTTTGGGCTGGGAGGGATCAGATTAATATTTTGGAGTTCTTTTAGATAGTTTTTGTGATGATGGCATTGGAATATTGAAAGGTTGTCTTAAGTTTGTAGATTACTGTGGTAGTAATATGGGTATTACAATACTTTGTGTAGTACAAACATTACTTCTTCTAATGCATCAGTAGGTGAATTGATAAGAGAAATTATGGCATATCTACTAGCTATAATATTGTTGAATACTAAAAAGAAATGAACTAATCATGCATTAAAATATGATGAATAATAAATGATTATACCAAATAAATAGAAGCTAAATAAATAAGTGAAAGATAAACCTATCTCTGACCATCATTCTTTCTGTCTAAACTGTGTGATTCATTTATATTAAAACATCCTAGAAATGCAAGCTTATTTATAGTGACTAAATACAAATTAGTAGATTGCACGGAGATATAAAGAAACCTTTGGACATGACAAAAATTAAAATATTTTACTTTTATTTTATATGCAAAGTGTTTTCTTGAATATATGCTTATGCACCACATGCATGGCTGATTCTCACAGAGGCTAGAAGAGGCTTCCATCTCTTGAGACTGGAGACAGTTGTGAACTTTCATGTGGCTGCTGGTAATCCAGGCCTTGTGCAAGAGTAGCAAGTGCTCTTAACCATTGAGCCAAAATTCTAGTACCCAGATAGGATCCTTTTATGCTAATGCTTTCATTAGTAGAGTATATGCATATGCCAGAATTTATCAAATTGCACTTAGGTTATTGGAGATCAACCATACCTCAACACAGTTTTTTACATTGAAAACATTTTTCTTCATACACTATATTCTGTTCATGTTTCCCCTGCTCAAATTCCTCCCAGATCTTTCCCACCTCCTCCCTTACCCAACTTCATGCTTTTTATTTCTCTTTCTCTTTGGGAAGCAAACAAGCAGGCAAACAAACAAAAAAAAAAACAAACAAAGCAGAATTAAAAAAAAAAACAAAGAAAAACACAAGAAACACACACACACAAACACAAGTAAGCAAACAAAACCAATGAAAACATAATTAGAAAACTTGATTTACAAGAAAAAGGACAAGCCCCCCCCAAAAAAATATTCCCAAGCAAGTAATATTAGACAACTGTCTACAAAAGTATCATTGAGTTCATTGTGTGTTAGCCATTTACCACTGGGCATGGTACCTACCCTTAAGTGTTGCTAATATACCCAGTGAGACTCCGTTGGAGAGAACTAATTTTTCCTTTATTTACCTGGTTCCAGGTTCATTATTTGAAAAAGAATAAATGCTTCACTTGTGACTTTGTTTGGAGGAATTGAAGTTGCTATCTGATGACTTCTTCCACATTGTGAGCTTTTTGGTCTGTATTTAAAATTAAATTTTAAATTTTACATAGTTTTAAGATTAGCTTATATGAACTAAAATATCAGAAATATGTGATTTCCATAAAATGATTTTCAGTGATTCACATCTGCTGTGAATTAGCATAATCTAATTTCTTTGTATCTTAATGTGTAATTTAGATCACTGTCGGAAAAACTATGCTCTGGAGAGAGGAAGAGGGAGAAAGAGAATAAGCAACAGAGAGACATAAATAGAAATAAAGAGAGAAGAAAGAAAAAGAGAATTATATTAGTGGTATGGAACATCCAGAGCAGAGAGGAAGTCTATCAGTGGGCTTTGAATGGCAGAAAGATACTGATGTCTTGGAGGGAGGGAAAGAGGGAGGGAGAAAGAGAGAGAATGACAATAGCTCACCAAAATATTTTTGTGATTATTTTGCGTATTCTAGGTACCAGCTAAATATTGTTAGAAGAGAGTACACAGGGTGATCCTAGGGTTGATGTAATACAAAAGAAACAAAGAACAAAGTTGAGGTCTTTTAAACATTTCTAGAAAATCATATATTCTGAATTATTTTACAATATATACATTGAAATGATTGACAAACCAGATTTTATTTGAATACTAACGTGTTTGTAAACTAGAGACTATTTTGTTTAGAGTATTCATTGAAAACTGATACTAGCACCTGTACTACATAACCACAGTATTATAAATGCTCACTATTTGTCCAGGTGTGGTGGCATATGTATGGAATCCTAGCAACTTGGGTTGCTGAGATAGAATGAGTTCTGTGAATTTGAAGTTAGTTTGGTATGATTGTGGTTCTGTCCTTTTTTATAAATAAAAATATTGAGAACTTATTTATTATATAAAAAAATTTCAAGGCAATTTTAAGAATACCAAAGTGTTCTCATAATAGATCATGACCCAAGACAGTTTCCCATACTGTGGATGGAATCAAATTTTCCAGCTCTTTACTCCTATCTTATTGCAAATTTACACAGGAATGCACTGTTTGTACTGTATGTGTCACTAAAAAAGACAGAATTTGTTTCCTTACTCTGTCAATGCAATGCTTGGCTATGCATTTTGCTTTGGATAGTGGGATATTAGCTAACAAATGAATAAAGATGGAAATGTGCTCATGTGATTTAGTGTGGTCTCTTGCAATTCTGCCATCTATCATTGGAAGAACATTTAACAAGTAATGTCTATGTCCAGTATGTTGAAGACTCATTAAATGCATGAAATATGGACTCCAGCCTGTTTCAGCTAGGCTGGGTAAAGAACACCTACCAACAGAGAAAGAAAAATCAAGTCATTTTTTGCATATTATTGAAGGAAAGGATCATTCATCTTTATCATAGAAAGAATTGTCTGAAACACAGCATTATTAAACTGTGAGTTATGACCCCATATGGGGTCATATAATTCAAAATGGAGGCTGTGAAAAATAGTAAAACCTTTATTTTCTGAATATTCCACCCTACAAACTTAATTCAAAGTTAAAGGCCTAATGAATCCTAAATGTTTCTGACAGTGCTTGCTGGTGTTGTATTATGTGACTTCTCTGAACTTTTGCTTTGGAGATATGGTGTGCACACTTTGCGTTGTGCAAGGCATCAGCCCATGCAATCCTAACAAAGTCAGAAACCTGACTATTATATGCATAATACTTGACAAAATCTAATACCATACTATGTAGAAACAGAAAAGGACTTTTAGAGGAAAATATAAAATATATTTTGAGATGAAATGAAATATATTTTTCTCAATTGATCATCAACCTCTAGGTATTCTACTCAAAATGGTGCTTTATAATAGATTCTAACAGAATATTTATCTTCCAGAAATTAATGTGAATACTAATTTAATGCCAAATGCTTTAGAGCATAGGTTGATCTTCACTCATTGGTAATTTTTCTTATTAATTGCATCATTTTAATTTTTTCCATTGATTTAAATTTTATTATATCACTTGCTTGTTTATGGTGTGTGACACCCTTGTATGTGGCATAACATGCATGTGGAGGTCAAAGGACAACTTGTGGGAGACTGTTTTCTCTTTTCAGCAATTGGTTGACAGGAATTTGGTTGACAAGCTTCGTTCAAGTTCCTTTACCCGCTAACCATTCTCTCCAGCGGGCCCCCCACTTCTGATTTTTATTTACTTCTGAAGACATTGTTTTACTTTGCCTTAAAGCATGGGGGAAAAAGTGGTATGTTTTTGTAAGGAACTAAAAAAAAAGCTTGCCACTGAATGCTGTATCTGTTGCATATAGCTTAACGTGCTCTAGAAAGTTGCTTATCTACCTCCAACTCAGCGTTACAATCCACCAAATGGGAATACCAGTAAATTTGAATATAGAGAGTAGCTGTAAAATTTATATGCAGATAAATTTATCTATCTATCTATCTATCTATCTATCTATCTATCTATCTATCTATCTATCTAAATTGTGAAGTGCTTCCAAATGAAATGTTATGTCATTTCTCTGGCCTATATTTTATTCATGGGGAAAAGGAAATATGAAAAGGTGTCTTGCCTTAAAGAGTCATATATATCCTATCCAGAATGCTTTTCAATTGCACTCAGGCTGTCTTTATTCTGTTTTACGTTCTTACTGGTTTTACAGGTTCTTTATCCTTGCCTTGAAAATTGACTGGACACAGAGGATACGGTTTTCCTATACATTTCTCATGGCATGCTTTTTGTTTTGTTTTAAAAAATTTACAAAAAATGTAAAACTTTTGTTTTTGTTTCTTCATGACAATTTCACACTGTAGCCCAGACTAACCTTGGCCTCGTGGTAATTGTCCAGCCTTAGCCTGGTAAGTGCTAGCTTTATAGACATATATCACCATGCCCACTTAGAATACAAGGTTTTATTAACCAAATCAAGCAGCAAATAATTTAGTCATAGATAAAAATAAAAATAAAGCAGAAAAATAAAAATTTAAAACCTATTATTTTTAGCTACTTTACTTGCAACCTTTGTTAAAACCTCTATAAGTCACACTTTCCTCACTTGTGTAATAATTGTAATTCCATGAAGGAGTATTTGAAGGACTGAGAGCCAGAAATGACGACACTTACTTTTACAGTTCCCATTTCCATTACAAGCAACCAACTCTAGTCTGTAAAGCATGGCCCCTTAATTGTCTCTGGCTTATATTTGTTTATATTACGAAGTAATTTTGAGACATATTTGAAAATGTTGCACTGGCTTCTTTTCAACTTTCAGCCCAGTATTTATTCTCTAGAAAGCAAACGGTAGAGGTTAAGTGGTACTAGAAAAAAAAAAGCTCTTCCCTGTAATGTAATCAACAATAAATCCAAGGAACTTATTTGAGAAAATGCACAGCATTCGTGTTCTCTATCCTTAGTCAGTGGCAACTTTTCTTGGCTTTTTCTCCCTAAGTGCAAAGCAAGAGAAATAAAATATATGGGAAAACATATTTTTTTAAAATAATTTTCTCTGCTTAAATCTCTCAGTTAAATATCACAACATACAAAATACATATGGAATATATGCAAAAATTATTGAAAAAGAAGCTATGAATTTGAAAGACAACAAGGAGGGGTTGCATAGAGGGTTTGGAGGGTGAAAGGGAGGATAAAGTGCTATAAATATATAACCTCAAAAATAAAAAAAATATAAAAAAGTAAATAAGGAAAACATTAGTGAAATATGCCTTCCCAATCCTCATATACTTAAATTCCTTGTAAATACAATCATTATCTTTTCCATACTCTGCTGTCCACCTCAAGTATGTGTGAGAAAGAATGTGACTCTGTTATGGCAGAGAGACACTGATGAGGTTTCTCACACAATGTGAACCATTATTAAATTAGACAAAAGTTGAAATACAAAACCTGAAATCTTTCATGTCTTCTTAAACTTTTGAAATCTCCTTTAAAGTTATTATCAATCAAATATGCTTTACAGGGTCATAAATGATTCAAAGATTGTTCATTTTGCTGTTCTCTGATTACTACAGTGAGTAAAGAACCCATTTGATGCTATTTTAATATAATCTTATTCAGTTGACTAAGCTATACCTAAAAGGGTCTCTGATTCATGATTTGGGATTCAGAGAGGATTGCCTCATTCACTTAGTATACAGATCTCTTTTTGCAAATGACCCACTAAGCAGGTTCTAATGTCAACCATTTCTCATTTGAAAAAAATATAATTCAGACCTATACAAAAATAAACATTTTCCAAACCAGTTGTTTTTGTTGTGGGCTTTCCATCAGTGTTTACAGAAGGTGAATGCAGTGTTTCTCCACATCTGTTTTCAAGGTATCATTTTTTGTTCAGATGACAATTCATTTGTTATTTTTATGGTGATCTGGGGATTGTGGTGTTGATAGCAGCTGTTGCCCTCCATTCTTGCACTTGGCAGCACAGATGCATCAGGGATCACCTATCCCATTTACCCGCAAGCCCACAGTTGGAGAAAATGGTTTTTATGGTTTTAACAGTTCAGCTTCAATTAAAAGGGCACCTGAGAATTTGCAAACTCTTTAGTTTATTAGCTGATGCAACATTAGCGAATATGGATAAAGGTTTTTGTGTCCTCTGAATTACTTAAATTTAATTTATCCTAAAACAAGATCGGCTGGCTCTTTTCCAAGTTTTCTCTAGTTGGAAAATTCCATTGACCTCATCTTGGAGAATGTCCCAGGTTTTATTTAGCAGTTAACAACACCTATTAGTTTAAAATAAAATCTGCATTTTATTGTATATATTCTAGGATTATCCTTTATTTTTCTATGAATATTTCATATCTATATAATATTATATCATAAAAATAATTAATATAATGAAGTAGAATGCATCATTATTGGTTACCCATTGCTACAGTAATACTGTGTAAGAAACCTCCGTGGTTGATCACTTAATCTGTGGATTCAGCGAGGGCCCCTTCTTATGAATATAGCCATCTGTAGCTGTTTGGATATTGGCTGATAAAGCTCTTTTTATCCTATCAGCTGGTTTGAGATGGCAATGACTATGGAAGTAGGAGCATCTTACCTCTAGGTGTGTTTCATCTTCCAGGAAGCTAGTCCAGGGTTGTTCTCTCACTCAGCAGTGCTAAAGGAACATAAAGTCTAGTTGCACAAGAACTTGTCAAGTCTCTGCTTACACTATGCCTGCCAATATGTTATTGGTCAAGGAAGGTATGTGGCCTGGTTAGTAGTCTGAGGGGATGGGCACAGTGGCTACACAGTAAAAGACATGGAAAGAAGAATTGGACACTGTCCCTGTAAACAATGGATTTCAAAAGCTTCCACTCTTAGTTTGTAATGAAGTATGTTTCTGCTTACCATGAATTGTGCACTCCTTCCCCCTTTCCTCCCTCTTGCTTTAGTTTTCTCTTATTTTGATCCTTGATTAATTTTCTTCATTTTCTTCTCTCATTTTCTTTTTGTAGCTTCCTTTTTCTTTTGTCTTTATACTGTTTTTCTTTTCTCCAACCCTCCTCCTTCCTTAGAGCAGAGAAACTAAAAACAAACCTAGAATTCTTTTGTACTTGGATAACTGTTTGAAAAGAATAGTTTTGAGGGGATGTCTTTGGAGTTCTCATTACTGATGAAATCTTTAGAAAAGGAAATGTTGAAACCTCTGTTTCTCCAGAAACTTAACTGTGTGGGTGGTTCTAATGTGGGCAAAAAGAGAGTCAAACTTAAGTTGTCTTGAAAGAAAGAAATAAAATAAATCCCCTATACAAACCAAACACAGAAGATATACCTAAATAGATTTCTCCCCTATTTTTTTTAAAAAAAGTTATCTCTCAAATTTACCAGTTGGAAATTTGAACTGGGCTTTTCTTTTTTAATTAAAGGATTGGAATAGTGTAGATGTAGGTGGTATTTTCGTTGGTAGTATGTGGTGATAATCATTGTTGCTATGACTACCTGAAACATATTCAACAGAATATCATTTCATGTTGAAACTTCAAATAAAGACTTTAAAAGTTCTGTGCTACTCATATGGATTTCATTGCGAGGGAAAAGGACTTCAGGCTAAAAACTGTTTCTTAATTTGTCTCTGAAAATACGGCTCAGTGTTCGAAACAGGTCAATTTCAGGGCTAAGTCAATTTCGTCAGTAGGTTTAGACTGAGTCCAGTATGTTTCTTGCACAGAATTGGCATACATTATACTAATTGGGCAAAAACTTAGCAAAGCTAAATATACTAATCATCATGACAAACACTTGATGAGGGTTTGGAGTTCTGACTGCTTTCAGAAAAGAGCCTAGCCATTGTGTAAACCTCAAATAGTGTGCCAGTCCTTAATTTAGAAAAAAACAACACAAACTTCTAAAGATTTACAAACAATATCACGTGCTTTACAAATAGTCACAAAGCATTTTCTCTAATTCTACTTCTATAAATCTGCTTTGGGGCATCCAGGGTGTTGTTTCATGTGAATAACTCAGTGTGAAATGGCAATTCTACTTTTCAAAGTGTATTATGTTTTGTGTGTAAGACATTGGGGAATTTGATGATTCTCCAGCCTATTGACCCAAACTTCCTTCTATACACATTAGACTTAAGGTTTTTTTTTTTATGCTTGCTTGTGTCAGTGGATCTTTCTTGCTATGAATTAGTCACTGTGATTCTAATTTTTCTTAATCTGTAAAATTCAAATTGTATTGCTCATTTGCCAGTATCATAAGTATTAAAAGTGAGTTTTAATGAGAATGATTGATAAGTGATAAGTTTTCAAACACCATATGCTTCTAATGTCTAATCAAAACATAGATGGCACGCTAAGTATTGAGAAAAACAGATTTCTTCGAGAAAATGTTAGTCATTTATATTCATCCTGGGCGAGGGAAGATTTGTTGAACAACAGTTTAAAATGGACTGAAATATTCTTACACTTTTCATTTGTGTGGAATGAGTTTTGAATTCTTCCCAGGTAGAACCAAAGAATTGGAGGATGTGCTGTCATAGTGGTTTTTAAATGAGATGCTGGCTAATTATCCTACAGTTCTGTTGAAAAATTGACCACTTTTATCATACTAGTTTTAAAAGGTGTGTATATGTATTGCGTGTGTTTGTGTTTATGTGTGATGTATTTATTTGCCTTGATATAATGAGTTCAAATAATTTTGATTTAAGAGGTTCATAGAATTTCTGAGATTCCATGAGAGCCCAAGTCACCCAGACAGCATGAAAGTATTAAATAGTGACCAATGGGGTTTGGGGAGATTGAATGTGTCTACTAATGAGTGACTGGGTCATTGGTGCTGTGACTTCCTGGTCTCTGTTCAAGTATAACAAACAAAGGTGGTTCAACCAGTGCACACTGAACTGACCTTGTCCCATGGTTACATTGTTGAATGTCTTGATCGTCACCATAGAGATTTCACATGACGGATGGGGATGGACCCACATTTGCATCAGAGCAAGGGATTGAGCTACCAGGGTCCAGTGGAGGGGCGGAGGGAGGGAGAGGATGAACAGGAAGGTCAGGACCATGAGGGACTGGCCCACCAACTCAGACAGTGTGCTTGATCTATTGGGAGCTCATCAAGTCCAGCTGGACCAAGAATGAATGAGCATATGACCTAACTGGACCCTATGAATGTGACTGCCAGTGGGGACTGACTGAGAAGCCAATGATAATGGCACCGGGACC
>JAQHUG010000127.1:5262770-5281728 GCA_028555095.1 Dicrostonyx torquatus | reverse complement strand
GTATTAGTTTGCTCAGATCTTCTTGTTGCATAATTGCTGGATTCTGATGTTTTTATGTTGCTTTTCAGGTTGTTAGAGGAACTCCTGGATTGGCGCCTGCCCATCTCTTCCTCTCCAGGTGGATCAACAAGTAGAAGTTAGTGGTCACTTGCTTGGTCTGAGGGGATTGCTCTGGTCCACTCCAGTAGGAGGGTCTGGATCAGTGGTGTTCACCAAGGACCAGCCTCAATCTAAGGGGTGGGCTTCTCTGCTGGAGCCCTGCAGGTTTATGCTGGATCCACCCTTGTCCAAGGTCCCAGCCCTGTCGCAGGCCAATTTCCGTGGGGAACCGGGTCCCGTCAAAGGGGAGCCTTGCCCAGGGACCCTCTCTGATGTGGGACACAGAAAAGCTAGGGGAAGGGGAGAGGGAGTCTCCTAATCGAGCAGAGTGCCTGGGGGCTAGAGTTGATCTTACCCTCAGTTGAGCAGGTGGATCCGAAGCTGTGGCACTCACCAAGTACCCACCGCCATGAAAAGGGCGGGCTTCTCTGGAGTCAAAAAGTTTTAAAAAGACCAGTGAAAGAAACACAGTTTGGCCCTGAAATCAGAGCCATCTCCACCGCTGACCAACTACACTAACCAATCACTGAGCAGAGAAAACTAATCAATCTCCTCTCTGGAAAATCTATGTCCCTAAGAAACCCTATATAAGCCTCTGTGCCTGTTCAGTCGGAAGCTGTCTTTTACCCCCTGGCAGAAGTAGCCACTCTACTGGGCTCCTCCTTCCCAAATAAATCCCTTTTTCAAAAGAATATTGGGTGACGATCTTCATTTGCCCAGTGCAGACTAGAAGAACCTGACTGAACCTTAGGGGGCTGAGCTGAAAACCTTGCTGAGATGCTCCCTTACGAGTGGGGCATTGAGCAAGGTTGAGCAGAAAATGTAACATCTTTCCTCCAGAGTGAAGTGAGATTGGTACATTTCTGCAGGGGCTTTAGCCTTAGCAGAGTGTTAGCAAAAGAATTAACAATTTGCACCTGAGAAGAAGATGATAGCCCTCCTAAAATGCTCTCTCATGGGAACAGAGCAGACAGAGCTCAGCTGTAATGACTCTCCAGGAGGAATAGGATTGTTGCATTCTGCTGGGGGTCCAACCCCCATTACACCCCAGCTTCAGGTAGCCTGGCTTCCAGACAATTCAGGACCCTTTTACCTCCAGTGCTGAGCTATCCTATTGCAGCTCCAGCCTACAGAACTGTCCTGTCATGGTTCTACTCCTCCAGATGCTATTGCTGCTCTACCACTCCAGAGTTGTTGTATTGTGGCTCTACCTCTACAGTGCTGTCCTATTGTGGCTCTAAGTATAGCTTGGCTTCCCAGTAAGTCAGGATATCTGTGCAGCTGCAGAGCTGTGACACTCACACTGCCCTACACCATCCATTGTTCTATAGTCCACAAACTAAAAGAATTTTTTTTATTGATTTAATGTTTGAAAATATGAAATGCACGTATCTGAGAAACAGTTAAAGAAATATTCAACATCCTTAGTCATTAGGGAAATGCAAATCAAAACTACTGTGAGACTTCCTCTTACAAACAATCAAAATGCCAAAGCTAAATGATAGAAATGAAAGCTCATGTTGGTGAGAGTGTGGGATAAGGGAGACACTCATCCATTACAGTTGGGAGTGCAAACTTGTACAGCCATTTTAACAATCATCGTGGCCATTCCTCAGGAAATGGAATAGATCTACCTCAGGACTCAGCTATCCCACTCTTGGACATACCCCCAAACTACTCTTCATCCTACTACAGAGACACTTGCTCATCCACGTTCATCTTATATGTGGATATTAGCTTTTAAGCTTTTGATATGCATACTAAAATATGTATCTCCACAGAGGTTAGGTATCAAGTAAGGGAGGAAGAAGAGGAGAAGTATCCAAAAAATGGAAAGTGTAATTTACAGTTATAGAGAGAAAGGATGGGTAAACTGTGGTAGGAGGATTACATGGGGAGGAGGATGCAAGAGAAGGCTAAGGGAGTGAATATGGAGGGGGAAAACAAACACTAAAGGCAATCTGAGGGGTCGGTCATCTGGAATCCTATTACTATTTAATATTCCTAAAATATATGCACGTGAGAAAAATATAAATGGAGCCACCAAATATTGAGAGAGACAACATCCCAACTAGATATCTCTTGTTAACAAGTGAAACATCTAGTGCCAGAAATTGATTTCACGCACTTGAGTCATTGGTAAAAGAGGGCCCATGGAAACACCCAAACATCTCAGGCTATTGGCAAAGCTATTGGTGGCTCTTCACAAAGAGACGGTGAGGCCCTGCTGCTAAAGTAAACACTTACATGTATTGCCATCAAACATGGAGAAATCTTGCCAGTGGCTGGTATGAGTTGGGGGAGAAAATAGCATAATCAGAATATATATGAAAAATCTTTATGTAAAATACAAATAAAATATAAAAATAAATGAACTACCTTTTTAAAAAGAAAGTAAAAGCACACATAAGAAGAATTGCATTATGTGAAAATTCCATGTTATCAGTGGCCCTAAAAGACTATAGACTCTGGAGAAGGCAACAGTAAGGATCTCTAGATTTGACCATATAGCTAAACATTGGTTTAGCCATTCAGTCCTATTCAACATTACTAAAAGAATTTCCTCCACACACTCCTGTTCCACATTCATAGTTCTTTTTTAGCAAATTCAAGACAATAAATAAATATTAACAGCTTCTGAAAAGCTGAGAAAAGGGAGCCTTTGCCAGCATAGGTACCCATATCTGTGCTCACATTGTAAAAGTTTTAGCAGTTGGAAGGCAAAACTCTCTATAACACAAACTTTCACAGTGATTTTTTTTTTCTTAGCTTTTCCCAGGGGCAGCAGAGGTGAGGTGAGGGAGTAGATAAGTAGTGTTTGGAAATTTTAATTTATGTCGCTTGTATTTATTGCTTCATCCTCTTTTTGTTAATGAATTACAAGAACAGGTGTACTATTTGTCTGGCCTTTAATTGTATAGGGAATAAAGTCATCTTAGCCAAATGACAAAAGCCAACAGTATTACTAGTAATGAAATAAAGTCATGTCTGCTCAATCAGTAGTGTGGACTAATTGGAACCCATTAGTTTTTAGAAGTCAGTGGAAACCATTGTGCACTGGTATGTAAGTGCAGAAACTTCTTTATTCCACAACATCATTTCTATTTATGTCACTGTGACAAATCAGAAAATAAAGATGCAGTCCAACTGCAGTCATGGACATTCATCTGATTAGTTTTTAGTCTGTACCTGTAGTGCTAATTGGATGCAGTATGTGTTCTGCAGTTCAGATGAAAACACTGTAATGCAAAAAGAGGCTTAAAATAGTTGACCAAAGAAGCAGTGCCAAAGGAAAGAGCTCCAAATACAAATATCCCCATTGGGCAAATAAGTACATGCTCTTCAGTGTTCTGCTGTTTAGTTCTAAAGTTCTCAGAGTTCTTGTAAATAGACAAAGCCTCCTGCATTCACACTAGGCAATCGGGGCAAGACAAAAGGCCATTTGTTCGTAAATAAGTGATTGGCAGTGGCTAATAGGATAAAACTGATAGGTTTCTAATCTGTTTAAAAACTTATTAAATGTGGTATGAGAATTTCATGTACAAAATATTTCCTTTGAAAAGCCATGCTTTCTCACTTTGATAGCCCAGTCTTCTTGGGAAAGCTGTCTTAACTTTAGAGATGGGTTTTTGGCTAAATATAATCAAGCTTTAAAATTTAAATTTCTTTCTCTTCTGAAAAGGGTGAATGTTACAAAGTGGTAAAAAAAATTAAAAATACCCTGTTCCTCTTGAGTTACGAAATGGTTGCCCTACTTCACCTATAACATTTTGAAAGTGGGTAGAAGGGATGTCATAAGGAAGTATTTCTCTCCTTGTTAAAACAGAATCCAGGACTGAGGTTTAGCCTACAAAGTGAAGCTCCCTGCTGTGCATGTGCCAGGAGAAGAGATGGTTCAGTGGCTTGTGCTCTTTGCCTTGGCTTCCTGTACACATGGTCACACTGATGCTCAGTATGTGTTGCTTCCTTCTTTGAACTTCAACCTAAGCAGTGGTTTATTGAGTTTATAGAGGTTTTGTTCTACTATGAAAGAGCAAAAATACATTATAAGGTATGAAGAAAATGAAGAGTTTGATTTTCAAAGCTCTTACCCTGACACAGTTAACATCTCTTAATCCCCTGACCTCTTTGTTCATCTACTTCTGCTCCACTTTTCTCTCCTTTCTTTCATGGAAGGATTCCAGAAACTGAATGTAGATAATACATTCATATTTCAAATTTTCCCTCCGGGGTTGAAATGGCCAATCTCTACCTGGTGTTGCTAGCAGCCCTCATCTTATTTCATCTCAAGGTATTGCCATTGACTAAACTAAGACTGTGCACTTCCTTCAGGTTTAGCCTTTATCAATTGATTTAGGGGTGGAATGTATAGGTACTTTAGTTCTGGATAATTCTGGAGGGTCGTCTGTACTGTAATAACGTCTTAGAGGAATGGCTGAGACCCCTTTTGACACTGCAGCACAGCTTTACTTGTCCCTCCACTTAGTCTTTCTTCTTTAACCTGTGAGTAATAGTATTTTTGAGAGAATTATCCAGTGGCAGTCCTGTATAAATCTATGTCAGTCATTTTCTGGAGGAAACTGACTTGGGCCATATATGTATCTTTTCTGAAAATTAGCTGTGGCAATAATGCTTCATGCAGGAACTAGTTCAGTATTTATCTTATAAATATGAAACAGATCGTTAAGCTAATAGTGGTAAACAGTAGCGTCTGCATCTTGAATGGAATCCTTTCTTTGTTGGTATACTTTCATTGAAAATATAGGATTTTCCCACCACCAACACATAGAAAACCATAAAACAGATATACACTCACTGAGAAGATTTGGTTGCTATTATAATATTATTTTACACTCCTTTTCTCAAATTTTTTGTTTAAAGAAATAAAATCTTGCAAATCCATCTCAGTGTTTTCCTTATGAACCTTTTCCACTGATTCTTTCCTGAATTTACAGCAAAGGAACTGACTCAAACAATAAATACACATAATTTAACATAATAGTCTTATGATGATTTTGTTGCTATGTTGTCCCACTTGCAAGAAGCAGCCAGCTCTTAGACTTGAATAAATGGATCTCCAACACATTTTGTAAATTCAGCATGACTCATGAATGTCAGGCTAAATTTCCCTTGCTCTCAAGTTTCACAACTACAGTTAATTTGATGGAAATCAGTCCCCATATGTTTATAATTAATGCAAACTTTACTATTCATCAGAATGGTATTTTGTATAGGCAGTTGACATTTGAGAAAGAGGTTTTTCAGCTCTTGTCCTTGGATTGAAGAGGCAGAATTTGTCATCAAGAAGTAGGATTGATCTTAATCCTTTATTTGAATCATCAACTTAAACAATAGAGTTCTAGCTCATGCTGAGAACTTGGCAAAACATTCTTAATCAGCTTGCTCATATATGTCTCTCTCTTGTAATTCTCACTTTCTTTCATACTCTATGTTATTAAGTATTTGGATTTGTGAGGTCAACCTTGTCTATAGGGTTCCAGGCAAGTCAGGGCTACATAGTGAGACTTCGTCTCAAATACAAAAACAACAGACATAAAAAAGTAAAGTATGCAATCATACTACAAGGACATGTGCTCAACTGTGTTCATAGTAATATTATTCACAATATACAGAACCTGGAAACAACCCAGATGCCCTACAACCAAAGGATGGATAAAGAAAATGTGGTACATTTATACAAAGGAGTACTACACAGTGGTAAAAATATAACATCTTAAAATTTAGAAGCAAATAAATGGATCTAGGGAAAAAACATATTGAGTGAGGTAACCCAGACTCAGAAAGAAAAATATTTTATGTACTCACTTGTAAGTTGGTTTTTAGACATAAAGCAAATAAAAAAACAGTCTACAGTCTACAACCCTAGGGAATCTAGACAACAAAGAAGACCCTAAGAGAGACATACATAGATCTACTTAAGAAGGAGAAAAAGACAAGTTCTCCTGTGTAAAATGGGAGTGTGAGGTTAATGGGAAGGGTAGAAAAGGAGAAGGAGGAAGGGAGGGGAGCAGAGAAAAATGTATAGCTAAATAAATGCAATAAAAAGGTACAAAGTGGGAATTTGTGCCCATTTATCCCTGACTCCTTACTATTAACCACCTGTATAATATTCTTCAATTAACAAGCTAGACTGATTTATTGTATTCTATGTGCATTAGTATTTTGTCTATATTTATACATATGTGCCACATGCATGCCTGGTGCCTGAGGAAATCAGAAGATGGCATGGGGTACTTTGGTACTAGAGTTACGGATGACTCTGTGTCACCGTGTAGGTACTGGGTACTGAACCTGATTCCTTTGGAAGTACAGTCAAGACACATTTTTTTTGAGAAAGAGATTGTCTATATAGCCTTGGATGCCCTGAAACTCATTCTATAGAAAAAGCTGTTTTTGAACTTAGAAATCCACCTGCTTCTACCTCCCCAGTGCCAGGATTAAGGGCATGGGCTGCCACACCTAGCATGCAGCCAATATTCTTAACTGCTGACACATTTCTCTAGCCCCTCCTCCATAATTTTTATGGACAACCTAAAATAATTATTCACTATGTAGTCTATCCTGGACTAGAACTTAAAATATTTCTGCCTTAACTTCTTATATGCAAAGATTACAGGGGTATGCCACAGAACAGCTTGATATGTGTTTTTAATGCTTCATTTCTTATTTTAGTGCTTATACTTGTTCCACTTCTTGAATTTCTATTACTAATAAAACCTGTTAAGTTGTCAAAGGAAATATTTAAATATGGAATGTAAGTTTGGATGTTTTTGAGTTTTTGATGAAGTAGGCTAATTTTGCCTTTTAAAACTACAATAAACAATTATCACAAGAGATATAAATGCAGGCAATGCCCATTTTTATTAAGAAAAACAGATGAGCTATGATGGTATCAAGAACAAATTATCATTTGTGTCCTATGTACCATGGCAGATATATGTATGGAACTACCAGAAGCTCAACAAACCAACAAGACTATGTGATTGGATAGAATGTTCATGCGCTGTTTCTTAGAATAACATAGCATCATCTTATATATACTGCTCTTGAAGGACTAATGCAATACACTTACTCGATCAGAACCGCTGAGTCTATAACAACAATAGGATTAGAGAGTCAAATAAGTGAAGCTTCCACAAATTAATAAGTAGAAGAAATGCTTTAGTGATATGTAGAATAAAGTTTCTAAATACTGGTGGCTGACATAGCTGGAGTATTAGAGATACAACTTAAATCTATGACTGAAGTTTTAAATTCTGTGATTGGTGATTCAACAACATCCAGGACATGTGATTCCAGGTGATATTATTTGACGGAGGTGTTGATGTAACTGGAATTTGATAGTGATAATAATAATAGTGAAAGTGAATAGTCCTAGCTCCAATAATTCATTTCACAAATATAGTATGGGTCAAGTGACTATGGGCCTCTGGTCATAAGGAACTCAAAGCTATGGAACAATAACAAGGTAGAAAGATAAATTCAGGATTTCATTAGAACCCATAATTGGGTATTTAGTCTAACCTTGGGAGGTGAGGAAGTCTTTCCTCAGAATGTATATAATACGCAGAGTTTCAAAGGATGATGAACTGTCTAGAAGAAGACAGGCTGAAAAAGGAAGCAGTATTCTAGGAGGATAGCAATGAATGGGAGAAAAGCATGAGAATGAGATAACACAGCCTCTCTGGACAATTTCAAGGATAATCAGTTTACTGTTGTACTCAAACAGATGAAACTATTTTTATCACAGATGATAAATGGAATAGCAGAGTGGAGATAAGCTGAACACCAGGAGTTTAGAGCAAACAATAATTTACATTTATCAGTAATTTATAAAAGCAACAAATAAAGACCCTTGCTACAATTATTCATATTCAATTAATGCTCTCCATAATAATTATAGGAACACCCCATAGAATGCCTCCTGGTTATTAGCATCCTGTTTTTAATACCTAATTTCACAAAACACATGAATCTCTTAAGCCAATGTTTTTTTCAGCCAATATTTCCTTTGGTAAAATTTTCTTTCTTGTCCCCCAAACACAATGCAACATTATTAACAAAAGGATGCATTCCAAATTTCTTTGGCATAGTGATGCTCAGTCTTGGATAACACATTGGAATCAATAATAATGCTCAGACCCCCCACTTCATGATTGAGTTAGTTAGTCTGCGGTGCAGTCTGTTTTTAGGAACTAGTGAATTTTCTGGTTGATTATTAATGCAGCCAAAGTTAAATATTAAAGTGGGAAGCATGTCAGAATTATGAGCAGATGTTTGGACACATGTGCTGAGATGTTTTTAAGAAAATAGATATTCTTATTGTGTCCTCTATATGAGGGGTATTAGTATTGGTGTCTTTAAAAAAGCACCTATTTTGAGAACCAACCACTTGAATTGATCATTCTTGATGCATATACATTAATTTTACTGTTTTGAAATTAGTTGAGGATTTTTCAGTTGCTCTCTGTTTTCCCATTAAAATTACAGATATGTTGCTTAACGAAAAGAGTGTGTTCTGAGGAATATATCATTAGATGATTTCATTGTTGATCAAATATTATATACTTGCAAAAACATAGTGATAGCATGACATTTATGTATATGACATATTTTACTCCCAGGAAAATGATGAACAAAACACAAAACTAATCAAACACGAACTAAAGTCACACATCAAGAGACCCAGTAAATACAACATATATGAGACTGCCAACAGTGTAACAAAGCAAACTATTTGACCTAGGGTTCATGATTGGTAGATTATAGGCATGTATTCCATGCCTGGCTTGTACTATACTTTATATAACCCACAGTTCTTTAAGTTTATTTACCCTAACATCAGAATAAACATTGAGAAATGTGCCATACTGTGTTATGATGGCGAGAATGTTCATAGATGATATTTTTTCAGCTCCAGTTATATATGCAGTTTGACATTGATTAAAATGTTATCATATGACACATGACTGCAAGGCAGACCTATACATGGAGAACTCAAGAAGGGAACACTTATGATAGGCAATAGATGTTTATATTGGCT
Organism: Dicrostonyx torquatus; assembly: GCA_028555095.1. NCBI lineage: Eukaryota > Metazoa > Chordata > Mammalia > Rodentia > Cricetidae > Dicrostonyx > Dicrostonyx torquatus. The sequence continues at coordinate 5,272,565 of JAQHUG010000127.1, read as the reverse complement.
TAAGAACAGACATAGTCCGAGTCTTTTTGGTTACTTGGCCTATTTTGTCTTGTTAGCATTGGTTCTTGAGGTACATAGGCTAAGTTTCAACCCCAGGGACATGGTAGGACTCAGGGAGGATTTATTTCTCAGTAAACAACAAGGTTGTAAATTATATTTGACCTTTACGGTCAATATTGTTGCAACAATTCTGATACACTTGAAAAGGGAAGACATAAATCTACAGCAGCAATCGTTTTCAAGGTGTACTGACTCCTCAGTGACCATTTGGGGTTGTAGAGAAATGTGGGTCTAACTCTGTTTCTTCCCTTCTTCTTGTTTATATAGATTTCCTTTATCACATTGTGAGGAAATGGAAAATATAGGAAGCTACTGGAAGTTGTATTAATAGGCAACCTACTTCTATGGGGAAACTTGGGTTCCATTCTCCTGACAAATTCTACGGACGATCCTTTTGAATTGTCCTATTCAGAGATGAGGAAACTGGAGTACTAAGTATTCACTTTCTATTCCTCAATGACTGAGGGTAGCTCCTGTGGCATGAAGTATATCACGCCTAGCCTGCCCAGACATACACTAAACATTGAGGATGGAAGACGCTACCAGGCAGAAAGAGATGGAAGAACGCAGCTACACATTTGGGAACTGACTGATGGACTTGATAAATAGGGGATGGGGTGTCATCAGCATCTGCTCTACTTTAACATTTCTAACCTAGGGGCCTGCTTGGCTGACTTTTTTGCTTTAGTCATCGGTGTACATTTTGAAAAACAAATGTTGCAGTTCTTTAAAACTTTTTTTAGACAGCCTTTATCACTATGTAATCCTGACTAGCCTGGAATCTCCAAAATAATGGGGTTAGAGACATTTGCCACCACACCCAAGAAACATATTGTACCAGAAATTTTGAATAAATTTGGGCTGAGAGTTGGCGAGCTCTAGCAGAGTTTAAATGCATTTTATATGTCACTTGTTGTAAATGGTTGGAGAGGTGTAGGTTGTGTTCCCGGCACCTAGCTCCCAGCCCCCAGCTGCCGGCCCGCTCAGTCGCTGGTTGCTTGTTTATTCCCGAAATAACCACATGAGAACTGTATTCATTTAAACTCTGCCTGGCCCAGGAAAACTAGCCCATTATAAAAGTGGGTGTGTCACCACAAGGTGGTGATCTTACTGGATGGTTCTAAGGTACATCCATCTGCAACGGGAGCCGCATGGCGACTGACCACTTCCTTCTCTCCTCCCAGAACTTCCGTTCTGTCTACTCCACCCACCCAAGGGCTGACCTATCTTACAACCCAGGCAGAGTCTTTATTTAACCAATTAAAGCACAGAAATACAGATGAACCCTCCTACTCCAGTCACTATTATATAGAACTTACTTATTTTTCTAAAATTGAGCCTGCTTGCTTTTGGTCTAAAAATAGTAATGGTATCACAGTTAATTTTCATATATTAAGTGCTAGCATAATGCACATAGATTTTCCATTGCTGACTTTAAGTCAATAAATACAGTTTTAAAGACTAATATTTGAAGGTTTGATTCCTTTATTAAACTAAATGATCACGATGTGTTGGATTATAGTTGAATTGTGCAATCAATAAATCATAAAATGGTACATGTAAATGAGTAACTGAAGTGCTTTTCAGAGACTTACTTGAATATTATGAAATATAAAGACCACCAGTAGGACATATGGTTCAGAAAATGTGCGAAGGATTTTTTGCTTATACATAAAATTGGAAAGATATATAGCATTTAATTTATAGAAGCATTTTTCCTATCCTGTTCATTTATCATTTGCTTTTATCCTTACCTCATTAATAACTTTACCAAAGGTTTTGAAATTGACAGTAAATAATGGACTTCAGTCAGATCATAGACACCATTAGACCAACGTTGATAAGAAATGAAAGCCTAACAAAGAAAAGCACTGAAATTTTAATAGCTGGATTTTTCTCAGCTTTTCCATTTGATACTTTCTATTTTACTATCTTGGATTCCATGTGTAGCTGTCTTCCAGAGTCCAGATCAAAACAGTGAGGATACATAATGCTTGGAATAAACAGCTATGCTAAAAAAACCCATCACATTCATTTAATATAAATGGTCTCTACCACATGGCTCAAAATCAGAATAGATCTATCAAAAATCATATATATCAATTTCATGCTTAAATCTCCAAATTGCTTCCTCTTCCATTGTTATTCAATAAAGGGAAATAATAGTAAAGAGACAAAGGTTATATTTTTCTTTCTCAAGGAATACCTTTCTTAAAAAATTTTAAATAACTGATACAGAAAAATGTTCAATCAAATGTTTTGATACAGAGGTGCCCTGAATAATGTAAATTATGGATGTTTAAGTCACTTTTTTGTTCAGTATGAGCAATGCTTAAGATGGTTGGAAAGTCTTCCATTTGCTTAAGAAAACTAGGTTATAATATTTCCATTAACCCATGATTATATCCTGAAGAAAAGAATGGCTAATTATATTAGCTTTGAGATAAGACTGTAGGTTATGTATATTTATCATAATTTGCAAATTGGTTAGGTGTTAAAAATACCATGTTCATGGTTTGCTGAAATATAGAGCCTCTGTTTGTATATTAGTAAATGAAGGTGACTCTTTTTATTGGGTTCACCATGTTTATGTGTGTGTGTGTGTGTGTATATGCACACATACTTTCATATGTAATACTTCAGTATGCTTGCAAAGCATCTGTGTGGAGGGTGGAGAATGATCTCAGATGTTGAACCTTGCTACCTGGTCCACAATTTCTGGGTATCATCTTGTCTCTACCTTCCATTTTACCAAAAGAATGCTGGGAAACAGATGTGTGTGATTACATCAGACCTTTTGTGGATTGGAGATTCAAATTCAAGTCTCCACAATTGTGCAGCAAGTGCCCTATCTGTTGGTCAGTTTACCCTACTCATGAAGATGATTTTTAAGGTGAACTTGTTGACCTTTGCAGGATAGTCTGAGTGTTCATGCCTTTATTTAGGAAAATGGAAAAAAAAAAAAACTTAGTTCTGGAGGGCTAATCTGAGAACAATTTTTTTCAGGGAATGTATTTCTTTTATTTCTTTTCATTAGGATCCCTTGCATGGATCCCTTAGATTAGCATTTTTTTCCTTATTCTTTTTTTGTTTTCATACTTTTTTGTTTACCCTCTGACGATTTCATGCAATATATTTTAAATATACCCCCAACTTTATTTTCCTTTTTATATCACTAAAAATAAAAGCAAAAAGAAATAAAACAGCCATAGAGGACCAAGTTCAGAGGATGGAACCTGTGCTGGAGTGTGGTTGATATACTCAGTGACACATATTTGAAGAAAACTGATTTTCTATCTCCCAGAAGCTGTTCCTTGCAAATAGCTTCTTCTAGGGGTGAAATTTTGTGTTCACTTCACCTTCTCAGTTCTCAGACTTTGTCTAGTTTGAGCATGCACAGTTCTCAAACTCATATATGCACCTTCCCTGCTTTGTCTGAAAAACACTGTTTCCTTGAATTCATCCACCATATATGGCTCTTAAAAATCATTTTTCCAACCCTTTTACATAGATCCGTAAGCTCTGGGAGAGAGGCATGGCTAAATAAAAAAAGTAAAGAAAAATCTCAATTAGAGTTGAGCACTCTCCATTCTATTATTTTCTGTTCACTAGTATGTTAATTATCATCTACTGCAAGAATGAGAAAACTCTGTTGATGGATGATCTATAGATATGGTAAAATGACATTAGAAGTTATTTTATTGCTATGTTCATTTAGTAGAAAAATAAGTAATAGACAATTCCCTAGTGCCCATAACTCCTCTAGGTTCAGTACTGGACCTTGGAGTCCATCTCATGGAGCAGGTCTTACATCCCATAAAAAATGTGAAGTTATTCCTATAGCATTAGTGCCATATCTTACAGGCCAGTCATTATTATTGTCCACAGGGTTCATAGCTGAGTGAGACTTATGTTTACTTTTATCCTCACATAGTGTGCACAAATGCTTCCCAATAGAGGGGAATTTCTAGTTGAGTTACAGCTTGATGTTTTTTTTTCTTCTATCATTCTATTGAGCCAGTTTAAATGTGAAAGACAAACTCCTTTTCAAGCCATTTTCTAAAAGAACACTGTGGTCAAACAAGAACAGGATAAATACAATTGGTTTTTAAAAATTGAAAGATTATTACCCATATAGTGTTAACACTATTGTTTTGACTTGTGATTGCTTTAAATGGCCAGTGATAGCTTCAAGCAATTTTCAAGGCAGGATTCCATGTGGGAGTGCCTCAGGACCGTGAGATGGATGCCTTAATTTGAAAGCTAAGGCAGGATCTATAGTGTATTTTGTCTGAGCTATGCTAAGGCAGTTCCATCAGCATTTTCTGGCATATGGATACTTTAAGTGCACAGAGAAGAGGTACAGACAGTGGACTTTTATCAGAGAGATTTTTCTTTCTACTACAATTCTGTGGTTTCTTTCCATAGCTGAGAGAGTTGTTCAATGTTTATCAGGATTTTGGTGTCTTTATGACTATTCTAGTTGGGGGAATAGAGAATTGGATAAAATCAGAATATTTCCAGAATTCTATGACCCTCACCAATATTCGTGCCTCCCAGATAAGAAGTTTGGATGCTTGAGTGTAAATTCTTTGACTGTGATTGGATTGCCTTACAGAGGGGTTATCTAACCAACTCCAAGATCTCTAAATACATTTGAATTTCAGATAAATAATTGCTTCAACTATTTTACAGACCACACCCTTGGTGAGGAAAGTATTTAATCTAAAATTCAAGGCTAATCAGGTGTACTGTAGATTTATTCACTAAGCATAGCAAGCCTATACTGAGATCACTATAGAAACCTGTGGTATGTAATGCGAACCATTGTAAGCCTACAGTAGCTGAAAAAATAGTTTCACAGAGTACTATTAAAGCAGAAGGAAAACTGACAACAAAGAATATTTTTGATGATTAATATTTATTTGTTCACTTGATTGGATTCGGAGTCACCCAGGGAACGTTTCTATGGACATGTCTGGGAGGATGGTTCAAGTGAGGTTTAACAACTGAAGATAGAAGCCTTTGGTGGATGAAAAGTTAAGAAGGATGAAATCACCTGAATCTGAGCATCCCTCTCTCTCTGCTTTCTGACCACAGATGGCATGTGACCAGCCACCTCACACTCCTACTCTCATTTCTTCTCATCAGGATAGATTGTGTCTCTTTAAACCATGAGCCCCCAAAAGAGCCCAACTTGCTTTTGTCAGGTATTTTCTCATAGCACTTCTAAAAAGTAAGCAGTAAAATATCACTGCAGTGGATAGAGTTCACTGGTTCTAGGGAGACTCACTGGAATGCACAATTGCTCATCACTGAGAATTTAGAACCATATGTAGTTTGATTTAGAAAAGGAACATGACATTTTTGTTCTTCTACGTTATGAAAAAACATTTGATAGGTTCAACTTTTCAAAGAATAAATTAAAAATAAATACTGTCCACATTGTAGAAGTGTTACAAAAGTTAAATAAGATGATATAGTTGAAACCATTAGCAGATTATCTGTCATTTGGTTCTTTTTAAGAGGTAATATATTTGTTTACCACTATTATTGTATCATCATAAGAATAAGGGAAATCTAAGAAAGTTTTCAAAATACCCTTATAACTATCCTTTCACTAGCTACTTAAATATAATAGCTATAATGAACAATCCTTTTCCATAGTATAGGTATTTTCTGACTCACAGTTTGTGGCCCTTTTAAGCTTTACCCTGTGCTTTAGTAGATTAGCAATTTATATCATTTTCTTCAAGGAGAAATGTAGCTTCAGTTCAACTGTTAGAGTAACATAAGTCTCTCAAGTATTTTGTTTCAAATGTGGTACTATTTTTCAAGATTTCAAAAGGGCAAAAAAGGATCTCATATTAAGTTTTTCTAAATATTATCCCTATGAATTTCTGTAACATAATTTCTTCTTCTATAGAAGGAGATAGCAGGTAAATGCATCTCAAAGTTGAACTATATATTGTCAAAATAATCAACCTTAAGGAGGTTAGGATGGTATCACAAATACCGGCTTGTAGTGTAACTAAATAGATGAAGATGATGACATGATAAACTTATGTTTCAAAGTATGTTATCACCTCTGATCCTGAAACCCTGTATTTAAAAGCCATGCTAGAGTGGAGGTTATTTTTAAAAATAAGGGAAAGCTAGCTAGCTGCAGGAGAAGCCATCAGATACTTCAATGACATTAGTCTCAGCGGCAAACAGGCTAATGTTCTCAGCATGCATAAGAAATACCACATTCATAAAGGATTTCGGGCACCATTGGGGCATACATTAGCCAGAACCAAGAGAGGAGGGATGGGTTCCTTGTGGTGGGCACCAGAAAAGCAGTGCCTTTGGTGAGCTTTGTCAGTAATAACTTTTGACATTTCCTGTAGCCACTATAAATGAGAGGGAGAAAAAATGGCAAATGATAGGGAAGAAAAATGAGTACTCAAAAAAGAGCATCTGTAACTCTTTCAGAATTATTTGAGTAGAATTTGAGAGTTTTAGTCCCTTTTGTAGGGGCAGGAACTGGAGCTAGAGAAACACTCTATGTGATTATAATCAATGTCTTACTGGTAGGATGGAGTAAGAAATGAAGGAGTAGTTCATTAAATGCTATCAGTTGTTCTACCAACTTACCAGTTGATAGTTACCAATCTGCCTTATTTATAAGAGAAGACACTGCTCACTAAATTTACTTAAGTGTATTAAGAAGATAATTAAGCTTTTTAATGCAGAGCATTTTTCCCTTGTTCATCGTTGGGAAAGGGCACCACTTGGACCTTGGTCAGCTTCAACAGTATAAACACTGTTGCCTTTTCTTCCTATTATCAGCTGGGAAAAAATAAAAGGACAATTTTAAGCCTCATGGTTTTGTAGAAAATGTGTTGATAATCTTTCCAAGTTGCCTTCAAAAGATGTCTCTGTGGCTCAACTCTCCCTAATTATAGCCATTAGTACCCATGACAATTTTAGCAATAGGAATAACTGAAGAGTAAAGGCAAGAGCACAAGCTGGGTGGGTAATGTATGGGAACTTACTGTATTAGCCTTGAAAAGCTCCAGTTAATCTAAAATTGTTTTAGTGCATTTTCTTTATTTTTGATAATTTCCTACACACACACACACACACACACACACACACACACACACACACAGATCTTCCTGTAGAGTACCTGTCTTAAATTTCTGTAAGGCTCCTTTCCATGTAACTAAATGGAGTGAAAACAGATCAGATAGAGACAGCTGCAAATTGGAGAAAACACATTCTCCCAAAATGGTAGTACTTGTTTTTTTGATACAACTGATGGCTACCAGGCATTATTGTTATGGTTATGTTGCCAGATTTTCTGAGTTTTTAAAAAGGATCAGAAGTCTAGATATTCTTATTAAACAATGATTTTCAAATATTTTCAATTAATTTAGCCATTTAATAAGAAGTCATTGTTTAAATCAAATAACAGCTGTTTCTTTGATGTACTGGGCCCACAGGCCTCTCTTTGGCTAAATATTTCATGTGAGGAAGAGAGGAGAGACTAGAGGATTAGAGCATATTTAGACAAATGCTCAGGTCATTAGCATCATTAATTCCTTAAGCTAATCTGATGCAAAGGGAATTACAATGACAAAACATAATATTTGCTTATAATGAGCTAAGGATCTTTATTAGAATACAGAAATAATTTTAAAGAATGTTAAGTGTCAGGCACTCAAATATGGAATTATTAGATCTCAGAGCAATCCAATCATGTTTATATTTTTCCATTTATACAGAAGGCAATGGGAGCTCACATAATTATTAAAATTTAAATAATTTTCCCAAACCAGAGAATTGAAATTAAAATCGAAGCCAACCCCTTTCCCCATGTCACATTGCCCAGAACATTAACACTTAATCTTTTGCACATACTTGTACGGGCTAGAAACACTGCTTTCCAATGATGTCTGAAGTTGATTTAGTCTTAGAATATTAAAAGAATCTAATAACATATTGTAGCAAAGATATTTATTATAAAAGAACTCTCCAACCACAAATAACTTGAGAATTACCTTCTAAATAGTCTTGAATAGATATTGGTCATTACTACAGCATCATCTATCTTCTCAGATCCTCCTCTGCCTCCCCCACTTTACTTTCATTTTTTTTTGGTACTTAGAATTCTATTAACCTGTTCATTCACCATTTGATTACTTTGCAACCATAGGTTGCTTAGAATGTTTTAAAAAGGTAGCAGTTAAAAGGGTATTCATAAGTTTTCGTATTGAAAACTCTGCAAGAAAAGGTTAAAGATGTGCAGCAGGGCAGCACATTGCGGAGTTACAGAAATTTTGTTTCTTCTGGTTTGTTTTTTAATAATTAATCTTTTAAAGTAAATCTATTTATTTATTTATTTTACATTCCTGTCGCATCTTCCTCCCCTTTTCGCAGGTCTCCAATCCCCCCTCTGTTCCCAAACCCCAATCCACTCTTCCATTTCTGCTTAGGAAAGAGCAGGACTCCTGTGAGTATCAACAAAGCATGGCATATCAAAGCCACAGTACGACTAAGCACCTTCCCATGCATCAAGGTTGGGCAGGATGACCCAGTATGAGGATTGGGTACCAGAAGCCTGCAAAAGAGTTGGATCCAGCCTCTGTTTCCACAGTTAGGAGTCCCACAGGAGGATCAAGCTACACAATTGTAATATATATGTAGAGAGCCTAGGTGAGTCCCTTGCAGGCTCCTTGGCTGTCAGTTCAGTCTCAGTGAGCCCCAAAGAGTCCAGGTTACTTTATTCTGTGAGTTTTCTTGTGCTGTTCTTACCTCTGTAATTGCTATGATCCTTTCTCCTCTTCTACAGGATTCCCCAAACTCCACCCAATGTTTGATTGTGGGTCTGCATCAGTTTCCATCAGTTACTGGGTGAAATCGTTCTCATGACAACTGGCTAGACACCAATCTGGTCACAGGAGATGGTTAGTTCGGGCTACTGCTAGGAATCTAAGCTGGGGTCCTCCTTGTAGATTCCTGGGAGCCTCTCTTAGGCCAGGTTTTTACCTAACCCTGAAGGGCCTCTCCATTAATCTCTCTCAGTACTCTCCCTCTCTTTCTCCCTATAACCTGATCACTCATGTCTTCATCTCTACCTGCCCTCAGTCCACCCATAACGTCCCTTCTATTTCCCCTTCCCAGGGAGATCCACATGTCTTCCCATGAACACTCCTTGTTATCTAGTCTCTCTGGGTCTGTGGATGGTAGTATTGTTATTCTTTATTTTACATCTGATATCATTTATGTGTGATTACATACCATGTTCTTCTTTCTCAGTCTGGGTTACCTCACCCAAGTAGGACAGAATACCTTATACACTCCTCATAGTATTCGTTACTTATTGTTGCATGGTAAAACATAGACTAGTGGTGTCAGCACCTCACCTAGCATCTTATTAGAAATATAGTCTTAGATTACATCTTCGACCTATAGGGCCAGAATCCACGTTTTATCAAGATGCCTGGCAATTATAGAAGATTTATTTTTCTGTCTTTTCCAGATTTTGCATTCTTGAATTCACAGTGCTAAACACAGTGACAGATAGTTGAAAATTTAGAAGTGTTTATCAACTATTGAATTAATTCTTAGTACTGGTACAGTTTAAAATCCTCATTTAACAAGTATACATTGTAATATGGTATCAATACATAAACAGTATATAAGTATCTTAATCAGTGGTAGAAATGTACACTGTAAAATGGTAAGTAT
>JAQHUG010000127.1:5239084-5261479 GCA_028555095.1 Dicrostonyx torquatus | reverse complement strand
GTGGGGGAGCGGGAGGGCCGGGAACAAGGGGAGTAAATGTAAATTTTGCTTTTAACAATAAAAAAAAGGGCAAACAAAAAAAAATCCTCATTTAGAGTGAAACAGTGGTGATGCACACCTTTAATCCCAGCACTTGGGAGGCAGAGGCAGATGGATCTCTGAGTTAGAAACCAGCCTAGTCTACAGAGTGAGTTCTATGACAACCAGGAATACACACAGAGAAACCCTGTCTTAAAAAAAAATCCTTATTTCCAGGACTGCCAGGGATACACAAAGAAAACATGTTTCAACAAACAAATGAAAAGAAAAGCTAGGAAGTCCAGGAGATATTGTCAAATAACTACAGAATCTGATCTACATAGACTATTCAGCCTTATCGTATATGGGAAACACGAAAATGTATTCTAGTTTCCAATACCTGTCTCCCATCTATGTACAGAAATTTTAATTTAGTTAATATAGGGTCTGACTTTGGGTTTGGGATTTTCATGTTGGTCATTCTAAACTGTGCCAAGGCTTAAAGCTGATGTAGTAGAAAGATTCAGAAAAAAAAAACTTTTAAAAAAATTCAGATGAACAAATCCCAAGTCCCTGTGATTAGTTACTAGTGAAGTAGAACATGTTGTTATGGAGACTGAATTTTTGTGTCTAAAGAGGTTTGTAATAGTTGGCATTTTTAGCAAGCAAATACATTCTATGTATTATACTAATGTAGCCACTTCAGGGAACATTAGAAAGACAAACATTTGATCAAAGGAGTGCCACTGTGACTCTCAGTAGAACCTATAACTTTAAAAACGGCAGTTAAATAAAATTATTTTTTATATTCCATTCTTTTCACTATTTTTTCTCCTGGAAGAAGTGTCATTACATTATGTATCAATTTTAAAGCTACTATGGTTGAAAAACATTTAGAGATGTGACTATACTTACTGAATATATTTCACATTTTTTAAAAAGCAATTTGGAACTTTCTACTTTCGAGTAACCAAAAATCATCATCCTTACTAATTTAGGAAACAATTCTAATCATAAATGTATTTCTTCTCTTTCCCCCTTGGCTGGTCTTTCTTGATGAGTATAGCTGTTGACTCAAATTCAGGATTTAAGGGGAAAAATAACCTCATTTTAGATGATGTCAGTGTAACATGTGGCTAATTTAGTTGAAGTGACACTATAAGTGCATTAGAGATATGTTTGATCAAGGTGTAGTACATTTACATATTGTCTTCTTAGCATTTATTATTGGAAAGGTTTAAGTAAGCCTGAGATATGCACTTGGTGCTTTAAGCTTCTGCAAAAGGCTTTGTCCTTATGACAGCATCTTAGAGCTCACTGGAGTTGGAGATGTCATTGAAGAGATTCTGAAAAATTCAGGTCATAGTGATAATGGGACATAGTGATTTCAGAGCTGAGGAAATCATCACTGTGGATATGTAAAAAATTATCTTGCCATTCGCCCTGCCGTGATATTAAATTCTGCCATTCTACCTTGTAGATGAAGGTTCCTCTAGCATTTCTTTGTCTACTATACTAGTGTAAAATAAAAATAAATATAACAGAAGAAAAGACATCTAGAGGAAATATTGATCACACTTGATCATTCAGGGGTCTTCCCTGAATTTATCCTTCAAGTCTTAAGGCATAATCCTTACCAACAATGTTTCAATTTTCAGGAAGAGGGAAAGAAGTCAAGGGTAAATGATTTCTCTTAGAAATTTAAGGGAAAGCCCTGCGTGTCTGTGTGTGCACATGTGCACTCTATGCTCACATTTTATTGGTGAGAATTCATCATAAAAACCACACTCATCAAAGAAAATAGATATGTTAATTTTGACTGAGCCAACCATGTTTTCTTGTATATATGGGGGTGGGTATATACTAATGCAAAATATGCCAGCTACGGCATTTGACAGAAAATGGAGTAGTATAAACAAAGTCTCAAATGTTATTGGTTGAGAATTCCAGTTATGGTGACAGTTTGTTGGTACCAGTAATCTGCAATCAATATAGAAATGGTAAGCTTTGAACAATACAGAAACTTCTCAGCCAAAGTAATACAGAATTTTAAAGTTGAAAATTGGCATTTAGGAAGTGATACAAATTTATAGATATTGGTGGGGCATTGGCAAATATGTTATAGTATTTATTATTGACTTCTCAAATTGCATTTTTGTCACCTACCTTTTATGTATATACCAACCTCAGATATTACCCAATGAAGAAACATATTCTCATTTTAAGCGATACATGGCAATTCTTTTTTTTTTTTTTTTTTTTTTGGTTTTTCGAGACAGGGTTTTTCTGTGGCTTTGGAGCCTGTCCTGGAACTAGCTCTTGTAGACCAGGCTGGTCTCGAACTCACAGAGACCCGCCTGCCTCTGCCTCCCGAGTGCTGGGATTAAAGGTGTGCGCCTTTATTTTCGAATGAAGGTGACCAACTGCTGAATAAACATGATTACCATCTATAAAATTTGAATCTGAGTTCAATTACTTTACAATGCTTAAATGGAGATGGATGTCAAATAATTTAGGGTGAGTGACTGAGTGCTGAAAAATTTCATTACTAGATATTTATATAGAACTTTCAGAGAATTGTGTGATAAAGGTCTTCTTCACATTTGTCATTACTCTTTAAAGCCTCTAATTGCTGAGTCACTTCATATCAGCTCATAAAAGTGTAGGATGGCAAAGCTGAAGTAGTTTTAAAGCTTAAAAGCCTCTACTAGGCTTAGGGACTAGTAGAGTTAGGGAGCTGGTTCAGTTGGTAAATTAATTGGTATTAAGCTTAGAACCTATGCTTAGACTACTGGAATCCATGTAAAAAAAACTGGGTGTAAGAAAGTACATCAACTGGGAAGTGGTGGCACATGCCTTTGATCCTAACACTCAGGAGTCAGAGACAGGAGGATCTCTGTGAGTTTGAGTCCAGCCTGATCTACAAGAGCTAGTTTCAGGACAGGTTACGAAGATACAGTGAAACCCTGTTTTGAAAAACCAAAAAAAAAATGAAAGAAAGAGAAAAAAAGGGAAAAAAAAGAAGGAAGAAAGAAAGGAAAAACATCAAATCCAAATCCAGAGCTGGGAAAGTAGAGATAAGAAGATCCCTGCCAGTCAGTTAGGTTAGTCAAATTGATGATCTCCAAGATCAGTGAGAGACCTTATCTTAAAGAAGTACACTGCACAATGATTGAAGAAGGCACTGGTCATTCACTTCAGGCTTGCACATATGTATATGTATTCCCTCCCACATAAACACACACACAAGTATAAATACTACTCATACATGCACAATATATATATATATATATATATATATATATATATATATATATATGTGTGTGTGTGTGTGTGTGTGTGTGTGTGTAATGTTATGTAAATAACTTTTTATACAATCAATTAATTATTCCTAAGAATTAAAGATGATAACAAGAATTACTTGGTACATATAGACTTTTGTCAGAACTAAAGAGAGCTGTTAAATATGTTGACAAGAGCAATACTCACTTTTAAATTCCTCCAGTGGGAGCATAACCATAAGTAGTCACTGGTTATATACAGAACCAAAATGCAAAATTAAAGATGATTCTAACTGAACTAACTTGTTGAAACAAGGAAAACATAAGAATGAATATTAAATTATGAGGTGATAAAAATATTTTTCTGTAAATTTAGATGGAATAAATATTCTCATAAATCCTTATCTATAAATAACTGAAGGAAGTTAGAAAGTATATTTGCTTTTCCCACTTGAGTTCAAATTAAGAAATCTGCCAACAACCTAGTTGGAAGGGAGATTTTATGAAAAATGGTTTTAATTCTGCTTTCAAACAGATTGATGCGCAAACCTAGCTCACTTGTATATTTCTGAAATGTACTCAACAGAGTCCTTAAATACAGCTTTTAAAATCTAATGAAACTTCAGCAGAGTGAAGCAGAAAAGTACATTTAAGATTGAGGCATGCTTAATGCCAGAATGATTATACCAAAATTTGCAAGATCAGTGTAGAAGAAAATACTAGAAGTTGTCTTGGATCTCTTGTATGTTCTCCTAACAGACTTCATGCTGTTAATATTTTTCATGCCCAAACTTGACTCAAACCATTTTCCATCATTTTGTTGTGTCAACTCTTCAGGGAAATGAAGTTTTTGTGAAAAAGTTTGGGAATTGGAGTTGATTAATTTCCAAGCCTTGAGTATACTGATAATAAGAACTTGTTTTTCCATAAGACAAATGCTATGATTTTCCTAATTCTTCTTAATACCTATGTAAAAAAAATCTTGACCCTTCAGAATTTTGGCCAGCCCAGATTATTAGTTTTGAACCAAAAAGGATTAGTATTTACCCATTTCTTTACAAAGTGTGGTAAAATACAGAGAGCATGAAGAAATTATGTATTTCAAAGTAGACGCTGGTATAGTTAAAATGCCTTACACCTATCACCTCTGAGTAGTTTTCATTATCCCCAAGGGGGCCCTGTCACCATCATTCAGTACTTATTTTTCTCACTCAAGCTCCTATCACTCACTAATCTATCTCAATGGATTTCTATATTCTGGATATTTTGTGCAAATGGAATTATGCAATTTATAGCTTTAGGGGTCTGATCTCTTTTACTAACAAAAGCATCATTTTGACGTTCATGTACACTGTAGTATGTGCCAATTATTCGTGTTCTTTTATGGAATATATATGCTGATCTGCTGATGATTGAGTGAGGTACTGATCTATTTGTGTAGCAATATGTCTTTAGGAGTCATTTTATCACTAGTTCTTTATCATCATAATAGTAGTAGGTTTTCTCCTGTACACATAACCTTTCTAATCTCACGTTCTTGTTTAATAGTGACAGGCATGAATTACATCTCACATAGGAGGGTGGTCTTAAAAAAGTAGTTGGCTACTTCTATAGCATTTGTGCCATTAGGGTTTGTAGCTGGATAATATTGATGATTTCCTTTCTCTTCCAGTAGTGTGGAGAATACAGACACACACATACAGACACACACACACATCACATTTTGTTATCTGTGGATAGTTTGCCTTTTTCTGATTTTAACTACTGATAATGTTGCTGTTATGAGAATTTGGTCTATCAGTTCTCTGAGGCACCAGATGAGTGAGATGAAGATGAGGTAAAAGTGAAATTACTGGTCATAAAGTAAGTAATTTTATGTTTAACTGTTTGAAAAAGCATTTCTGTCCCTTTCAACTCAGAGATCCATGATATAAGTTTGTTAACAATGCTTTCCTTGCTTGGCAGCACATTAAAGTGTTTATAATTGATCTTTCTAATATTGGAAATGCTAAATAAATGTCTGAGTTGTACAATACAAACCTTTGTTTCATATTCAATCTACTTCCTATACATGTTACAACATAAGAGTAATAAAGGAAAAGTAAACTTAATTTTATACTTTAGTGTCTTCCTGGAACTATATTTGACTGCTAATAAAGCAAGTAAGTAATAACATGTTTTTATTCTTCAACACAGGCTTCTTAATACAGAAGTATTGCCATTTTCAATGGGGTATTTCTTTTTATGGAAGGATGTTCTGTGCATTATATAATGTTTAGTCTTATCTTTGCCCACTAAGCAATTAGATATCAGCAGCCCCCTCCTACAACTATGTCTACATACTGAAAGATGACTTAGTGGATCAAGTAAAATAAATTCAGTAAAATAGAACATAGTGTTTTGGAGAAATAAATGAGAAACTAGAATAGGAGGATTAAATGAGGAGGGAGGAGGAAAATGGAGTAAAGAAAGGGATATAGGGAAGGACAGCTAACACTAAAGGCTTTTGAAAAAATATTAAAGCCTACTAATGTAGAAGATTCCACAAGGCCACAACTAGACATATTTTGCCACCAACTAAAATATTTAGTGCCAGTAATTGGTTACATCTTGTTAAGTCATCAGACAAAGGGGTTCCATGGTACTCCACCCCTCAAACATCATAAGCTATTGCCAAGGCTATTGGTTGCTCTCTACAACCTGATGGTAAGGTCCTATTGCTAAAGACAATACATAGTATATAATTGAACACAAAAAATTAAAGCAGGTGCCTAACCAGAAGATTGAGCCCTATTGACTATCATTCATGATATTGGAAGTTATTCTGTACACAACTAGAAGTAAGAGGTAATCATCCATATTTCCTGAGCACATACCCTAGTGGCAAAAATGCTATGGAAGTAATGAATTACTTATTAAAATTGGATTTAAGGCACCCCCATGAGATGGAATTCATGCATGACACAGAGACATGCATGAAACTTGAGACTAGATGGGTTATGGGTGTAGGGGAAAATCTACTATTATTATTATGCTAAGGAAGTACAGTGGTAAAATGATTCCTAAAGACATATTGCTACACAAATGAAAACTTCTTACGGTAAATGGGAATTAACACAGAAAGACATATCTGGATAGTAAGCAGAGTGGGAAAATGGTGGAGCACTCTAAATGGATTGTCCTCATCAAACTTATGTCCTTAAGGATTTATGAAAAAAGGAAGCAGAAAGATTATAAGAGTCAGAGTGATGCACATTGAACTCATAGAGACTGTGGAAGTAAGAACAAGACCTGTAGAGATTCAAGCCAAATGGGATTCTGGCTTGGGGTGAAGTGGACACAGGTAGCTCCTAGCCAAGAAGCTGTTGACAATTGATAAATGCTGGGATATGAAAAGAAGTTTCTTTCAGTGGAATGACTCTGAGCATATCAAACACATCACAGGGCACACTCCACACCCATGAAAAGTTAGCTAAAACAAACAAACTCCATGCTTTGTTTGGGTTTTGTGGTCTTTTTCCTTCATTTGTTTTATTTAGGACTTTTTTTGTCTTATTGATTATTTTGTTTTGATTTTTTGTTTGTGTTTTGTTTGAAAGGGAAAGATAGAGAAAGTACATACAGTCCACTGAGTAATTTTAATGGGAAAACAGAGAGCAACTGAAATATATTGTAAGGTAGGCTATTTCTTTTTAAATAAAATAAAAGAAAAAAGAATGTCAAGGTTGATTTTGTAGCTTCAATAATATCCTAAATGCAGGGCAAACAACAGGGGATTGGATGCAGAGTATCACATATGCTATACCTAACATGTGCTATACCACTGAGGAACACAATCTTCTTTTTGCCTCGTTTAATTTGTGGTTAGGCTATTATCATCAAAGTAACTTCATGGTGGTATATTTCTTTCTATTGTTCTGATTAAACACCACGACCAAAGGCAACTTGGGCATGAAAAGGTTTATTTGTCTTACCTATGCTGAATCACATGGTACTGAGGGAAGCCAAGGCAGGAACTCCAATTAGGCAGGAACTAGAACTAAATAGAGGCCATGGTGCAACTCTGTTTACTGGTTTGTTTCCAATGACTTTCTCAGGCTTCTTTCTTACATAACTCATAAACCCCTTACCAGGGATAACCTGGGCCCTTGTGAATAAGTAATTAATCAAGAAAATGCCTCACAGACTTGCTTATACTTCTATATAGTGGAGTACTATGGGACAATGGTCTTGTACCCGGTAAAGATTTGTCACTTGTATTGGTTTACTAAAAGGCTGATTGGACAGTAGCCAGGCAGGAAGTATAGGCAGGGTGACTAGGATAGGGGAATTCTGGGGAAGAGGAAAGGCTCAGTCTGTAGTTATCACCCAGATACAGAAGAGGCAAGATGTTAATGGCTCACTGATTAAAGGTACGAAGCCACATGGCTAACAGAGACAAGAATTATGGGTTGATTTACATGCAAGAGTTAGTTAATGAGAAGCCTGAGCTAATAGGCCAACCAATTTTTAATTAAAATAGGCCTCTGTGTGTTTCCTTGGGACTGATCAGCTGCAGGACCAGGCAGGACAGAAACATCTATCAACAGTGGAAACCCTTTCTCAGTTGAAATTCCTCTTCTCAGATGACTCTGGCTTGTGTCAAGATAACAAAAAATAAATCTTACCAGTACCTGGTAATACAGTTGAAACATCTCCAGCCACATGTTCCAGCTAAAAAAGAGAAGATACTGAGTCAGATATCTAAGGAGATTTTTCAAAAGCTCTGCTGAGATACTTGGGTCTATGTTTTATCAAATACCTTCATCTCCAATGGAAGCTTAGAAAAATATTTATTTTTGGGAAGATTAACACAACCCACCATGTCCTATTTTCAAGGGAAAGAACAAAGATGTACATTGTGCACTTAACTTTCTGTTTGTCTTTTATTGCTGAGATCACATCTTTATGAAGCATAATAACTTCATCAATAAGAAAATGGAAGTTTATTCTCAGAGATGAAAGGAACTTAGCTATTTGATGTAAGGAGGGTCTTACATTGGCTTACATGGTCAAGTAAATTTTATTGGCTTACAAACAAATCTTTGTTTCCTTGAGTAAAGGGGGAAGAGATAAAGGCTGACAAGCTCACTGATTTCATTTGTCACTGAAGACCAGGGTGGTATTAACATTTACAACCCCATGGGCATTTACTCAGGCAGAAAGTTTGCATCTCACCAGCACTATCCCCAGTCTTGAGACTAGAAATGGAATTAACACAAATCAACAGTAATCGCTACTGTGTGACATAGAATGGCATTCTCACAAACATCATTGTTACCCAGGGTATCTACATAAGATAGGATGACCAGATCAAGAGAAAAGGGAAGGAATTTTCTGAGGTTGCTGGAACACTTAAGGAAAACTCATAGGTCATTGATGAGCAGGGCACAAAGATTAAAAGAGGCAATACTTTTATTGTCACTTCTTGATAAGGCTGGTGTATAGGTTTAAATTATGCTGTTTCAATGATTTTGTGGTTGTTTGCTCTCAAATAGTTCATACTTCTGCATTTCTGTTGACCTAAAAATTCATATAGCTAAAATATATGTATAAAACATGAAACAGAAGCTGGGCGATAGTGGTGCACACCTTTAATCTCAGCACTCAGGAGGCAGAGGCAGGTGAATCTCTGTGAGTTCAAGGCCAATCTGGTCTAGGAGAGCTAGCTCCAAAGCTGCAGAGAAACCCTGTCTTGAAAAACAAAACAAAGCAAAAAACATAAAACTCACTTAAGATTTCTCCCCATTTTATTTGTCTTTATTTTATTTGATGTGAATTATTACGATGGGTATAAAAATCTCACCTTCTCACTTGTTCCTACAATAACTTAAACTATTTAGGTTGTTGGAGCTTCAATGAGTAGATATTTTTAGAAGAATAAAATACATTTTCACTAAAGAAACTCCATCATGCAATGATGTACATGAAAGGACTTTATAAGAGGTGGCATGAATCATGTCAGTATAGCTTTATAATTGTGCACCTGAAGAACAAGTAGTTGGAGGAATGTCAACAAATATAATTAGACTTTATCCTGTGTGATTCCAAGAGCAAAACAAATGATGATGAGAAAAATGAACATTTATGAAAGAGGAAGCCCTTAGAATTGCATTTTGTTAAAAAATTCATCGGTAAATTGAAATGGTCAGAAAATCATCTCAAAAAATAAAGTGTAAAATATAGTACAAGGGAACTTCACTGTTCTGTGGTGCTGGAACTGTCAAAGCCCAGCTTCTCCAGTCCTGACAGATCATTTGAGAGTCACCCCAGGCTTCTCTCAATGCACTACCTGCCCTTTTCTGTAATAGAGAAGTACCAAGATACTGCTCCGTCTTCTTTCAGAAATAGCTGCATGAGCAAATACATGTCAAGGCAGTCTAATCCTTGACAAGCTAGACCTCTTAACAGTCTTGTTAAATAAAATTAAAATAATATAATGAAATGGGATCAAATAAAAAAATTCCCTCTAAGCTCCCCAAAGTTAGGCTAGACATATTTATGCCCTGAGCTTTAAGAGCTGTAGTTGCAACAGCTCTCATAATGTGGTCTAATGAGTTGGAAAAATGATGGCTTGGTAGTTGCATGGCTGAACACTATAGCTGACAGCTCAGCTCAGGAAGTCTGTTGAGTGTTCTAGAAAGATGTATGAAATGGGATGAGCAGTATTATGATAGAAGAATTTCTTGAATGAGGAATTGTTTTCTTTGCCATGGTTCAATTATTTCCTGGTCACTGCCTAAATCTATCTTAACATTTCTAGAGTCCTTTAAAACTCAAAGGAGAGCATTAGAAATTTATTGGAGAATTTTTCAAGAGGTAGGCCAAAAGAATGGTTTCTGTCTTACTGATGAGATAAAAAAGGTATGAATGTTAAGAGTAAAATCATATCCTTTACTGTATTGATCATCTGTTTCATTACTTATGGGAAACTTAAGGACTCAGTTGGAACCATTAATAATAGCTGGATCTGATTAATTGATAGAAAAAATTCCTTATGTTCAGAAACAAGATATGCTATAAACAACAAGGCTTTCTATCTTCATAAACTTAGTTTTTGAAATATTTGAAGATTTCTTTTATGCCTATATTAAACTGATTTTTCTCTATGATTAACTGAACATGAACACTTCAACTGTTCCTCCTGGAAGACAGTTTTTGACTTCATACCATCCTAACCCACTCAGCTCTAAACAGGTACTATTTAATCAGTGCCCCTTCATAATATGAAATTTGTGGGGAAGAAATTAAGTATCCATGTCAAGAAGATTTTGACCTTTGTTCTGGGTGTTATATTTTTACTATATAGATTAGTTTACCTATTATTTTGTAAATTTATTGACCTATTTATGTACTATATAATGCAAATTAACTGGGTAATACCTTTGGATATGACTACTAAATGTGTACTTTCACTGTTTGTTGTAGCTTCTCTTTCTATAATGTCACTTTCAGCCCAAATAGATTCTTTTGTTAAAAAAAATATTTTCCTTCAGTGTACAAACTAGTGAAAGAATTGAACAGAATGGGACAAAGTAGAAAACAATGGGATTCACACCTAGGGAATTCTCTGCAGGGGAACAACAACTTGTTAATCTAGAATCTTAAAATAAAGTACATATTGAGTTCATTCAAAAATTATTATATACTTCATGACTTACTATTTTTCAAATAAAATGTTTATTGAATAGAGCAGGGTTGGAAAACTATGACTAATTCCAGCTAGCTTCTATTTCTGAAAATAAATTAGTATTGGAATCCAGCCATGCTTATTTATGTACTTATTCATTATGGCTGTTTTAGCAGGTAACAGAGATAGAGGGAATGCATACATATCATAAGGTACAAATATTTTTATTATTAACACTTTATAGAAAGATTTCAAAATCTCTGAAATGTAACTTTTTCTTATAATTGTCATTTTTCCTGCAAGATCATTTTTTTTAGTTTTTTTTTTTTTTTTTTTTTTTTAGTTTTTAGTTTTTCGAGACAGGGTTTCTCTGTAGTTTTGGAGTCTGTCCTGGAACTAGCTCTTGTAGACCAGGCTGGTCTNTTCGAGACAGGGTTTCTCTGTAGTTTTGGAGTCTGTCCTGGAACTAGCTCTTGTAGACCAGGCTGGTCTCGAACTCACAGAGATCCGCCTGCCTCTGCCTCCCGAGTGCTTGGATTAAAGGCATGTGCCACCACTGCCCGGCTCTGCAAAGGTCATTTTTACACCAGTATCATAATAACATCTTGTAAATATCTAACCTTAAAAGAATAATAAAACACTTCAGTGCTTCCCTTTCATATATAACCTGTCCCATGTTCCTATTTTTCTTTACAGACCCACATTGAATTTTCCCTACTTACTATTCCTCTTTTCTCTCTTCAGTCTCACTTGAACACACTTCAGGGCGACATTCACACTGCTCAGCAGTCCTCTGTGATAACATTGTTCACGTTCCCTGAGTGACTTTCATATTGCCAGCTTGGGAGTGTAACATTCTTAGTTCTTATCTCATCTGACCTAGCATCGCTCTTCAGATGCAATGGACTTCCTCCTTCTTAAATCACTTTCTTCCTTTGGCCTTCAGGACATGGCTCTCTTTCACTTTGCTTTGTGTTCTTTTCATCTTCCCACTTTTAAACATTGCAGTGCCCTAGAGCTCCATCCTTAGATCTTTTCTTTTCTCTATCATTACTCACTCCCTAGGTGCTCTAATCATATTTCAGTTTTAATGAATATTTCTGTATGTGATTACTTTCACTTCATTAGCTTGCTCCTCTACACTGGGCTCCAGTCTCAACCAGACATCTCCATTTGAATGACTAACAAACATCTTAAACTTAGCAGGTTATAAAACAAAGTCTGGATTTGCCTTACATAGAGCAACCCTTTCACAAGGTTATCTGTGTTTAAGTAAAAATAAATAGCAGATGTGTCTTTGTTTGCATCAGAGATGCAAGCCATGTTTTTGATTTCTCTTTTTTTTTTTCATATTCTAACTGAATTGAACAGCAAACCCAGTCTGGTCTATATTTGAAAATGAACTGCAAATTAGACCATTTCTCACTTTCTCTATAGCTACTGTGCTGGTCATGGCTACCATTATATTATATCAGACTCATTTCAAAATTCTTCCAATCATTTCCCTCATTTTTACTCTTCATCCAAGTGCTTCAAGTTTGTCTGCAATCTTTTGTAATTGTGCCTCTCCTGGTCAAATTCATCCACTCACTCTTCTTCTTACAATTAATTTTCAATTCTCTTATGGTATATGAATCCCTACATAAGCCCTTCCTGATATAATTCTTTCTCTATTTTCATCTCAAACATGTTTTACTCATCTCTCAGAGGTCTCACAGGCCTCATTACTGCTTCGCAAGTAAACCAAATATCCTCAGTACTTAACTATGTTGTTTTGAGATTTTTTTGCCTACATAAACACAGGGCTTCTATCTTGATCTCATTGACAATTTGGCTCAAAATTTACCTTAGCAAGGCTTTCCAAGAACACACATTTCTAACTCAATTCACTCCTTAACATATCTAAGAGAAATATAAGACAAAAGCAATCCTACAGTGCATGCATTAGTGTGAGACAAAAGTTTTGGAGTGCAGAAAATCTTATCAGAGTGAAGATAGTTTGTGCATACAGAAAAAAAACATTCATTTCACTAGGAAGATGTAACAAACCTTGATTTACGTACAATTAACGTGAAGCTTCAGTTACTTGCCTAAGTAGCACAGCAAAAGTAAGTAGAAATGAAATGAAAATTTGAGAAATCAGTATAAATACAAATTTTAGTAATGGATTAAGTACATAAATAAATGATAAACCTGGAGATTTTAATTTATTAGTCTCAATAGAATAGATGCACTTAAAATCTTACACTCAATAACTGCAGTATATAGTTCTACGGAATACAATTAAAATATTATATCTACTAATTCATAAAGCAAGACTAACCACAATAATCAGAAGTAATGTTAGGTGTAATAAAAATATTGTCAATATCTTCATGTACTTAAAAATTTAAATATCTTCACAAGTGATTCATGGGCCAATGAAAGTTTTACAAAGTCAAACACTTAAAAATTAGCTATAATAAAAATATATTAATTCGTGTGACATACAGATGAACATTTAGAAAGAAATTCACAGCCTTAAATATCTTTATTAGAGAAAGAAGAATCAAGATCAATACATAAAGACTAAAGAAAAATTTTTTTACAGTTACCATATTTAGATTTATTTTATCTTTTATCATAACTAAGGAAAACTATAACTACAACTATGCATTCTTTAATTCTATCAAAGACTCCAGAAGGATATAATATTACCTCAGTAAACAAGAAGTAAGCAACTTCCAAAATTATATAAGTGACAGAGACATTTTGCTGCCTCTATAGTCATCCAAAGTTCCTCTGTACCATTGGGGCATCCATCTTCAGCCTACAGGCCCATAGCATCCAGCAGACATTTTTATGAAGCAGGAAAATTCAAAGACATTTCAGTCATTTTCTTTTGTGTCCTGTAGAATGTCTCGTAGACTCTTTCATGAATCAGAAACCTTGAAGGATCATCTCATCTTTAGGTAAGTTCAGCAGTCCTCTCTCTGTGGGTCTTTTGTGTCCATTTAAGCAGTCCAGGCAAGAGCAGTTTCTTACCCAAATGGCTAGCAAACTCCATAAGGAGCCTCTTTGATGCCTATTTTCCTCAGTAAGTAGCTTGGTGTTGCCAGGAGCAGACATGTCTTATTGTCATGAAAAGCCCTAAGTTATTAAAACATTAAATGCCATATTCTGTTGCCTTTGAAAGATATGAAGAATGCCTATCTAAAATATATCTATGCACATTTAGAAAATATAACTATCATGACTACAAACTTGACTATTATAAATGATTATCCATTAAAAACCTGTATTTCCTAATTATATATTACATATTTAATGAACTACACAATCATAATACCTTAATCAAGATCAGAAATATATATACATATATATAACAAAATTAACCTTAAACTTATATCACAAAGAAAAATTTATATCAATGCAAATTATTTATATCTATATTCTCTCCCCCTTTAAATGTAAAAAAGGCATTTATAAACAATATTTGGGAATATGGACGTAGTTATTTCTCTCCAAACTTCTTCCTGCTGTATGGGGGTGCTGTTAATTAGGTCTTTCATGGTATAACCTGCGTGGCAGGTACAGACTACAGAAAATTTTTAAAAAGAATCTTAGAGAAAGAAGAGTGGTAGTAAAAATACAGGGATAATTGGATAATATATTTCAATTTTATAACATATAAAAGTAAAAATTACATCTGCAATGTACAACATGATGCTGTCTAAATTGTGCTAATTAACATATGTATTACACAATATATTAAGAATGAGAAAACTTAAAATTTATTATCTGCGAATGTGTTCAGCCCTAAGTGTGACATCCCTGGCCTCTAAGGCTTAGGAAACATTGTATAATGGAAAGATTTAAGAGCCAGAGGTCAGGGTGCATTGCTTTGAAATACTAGTTTTTAGACATGATAGGGCTGTTGCACTCACAACAACTGTGTTTGCATGAACAAGACCTATTCAAAATCAAGTCAGTGGACATTTAGCATGAATGGGAGAGTGGCACACCAGCCTTCAACCCTAGCTCAAGGGCTATTGGCAATTGACAGCTTATGGGGAAGGGAAACTCACTTTCATTGTGGGTTGTCTTTCAGTTGGTTACTCATGTCCCCCATGGATGACCCCATGCACACCCATGAACACATGATATGAGCAGAACTCATTAGACTCAGTAGATTGTTTAAAAATGTTTTAAAAATGACATAAGTTTGGGAAGGGATCTTAGAGGAGTTAGAGGGGGAGAGTTAGGGGCTAGACATGATTAAAATACATTGTGGACATTTAAGAAATTCTCAAAAGTAAATTAATTAATTAGAATGAAATAATTAAGAACACTTGTGCACATAGAATAAAAGAGACCAATAAAACTAAAACCCTAAGCTTAGAAATACTACCATTGCTACTATATTGGCTCTCTCTATTTACTTATAAAGTAGCAGGTTTTATATATATTTAAAAACATCTATTCTGACAAAATTTCCCTGACTTATGATATTTTCATTTTATAATAGTGAAAATCATTTATATGTGCTCAGTAGATATATTTTGGACCCTAAACTTTCCCCTGGTTAGTGATAAGTAGCATATTTGTAGCTCCCAAGCAATTGAAAAATCACAATGGCCAAGAACTCTGCAGTATCTGTGCTGCTGAATATTAACACATTAAGTATATTAAACATATTTTATTTTTCTTTTTAAGATTTACTTTTAATTGACACATAAAACAAAAATTGTACATATTAATTGGATGCCACATTATACAGTTACATTTGTATGCAATGTAAGTACAATGTTTAAATCAGGTCAGGTATCGTAATTTCTTCAATTATTTATAATTTCTTTCTGGTGCAAATATTAAAAGCCTTTCCAGATTTTTATAATTTATTTTATGTAATTGTTCCTCATAGTCATGCTAACAGTACAAAACCAGCTTCCACCTATCTAAATGTATCTCTTTCATTTTCATCAAACTCTCCCCACCTGTTCTCTACTTCTGCTCTCCCATGCCTCTGGGGTTCCTTGTATATTTTGCATTTCAACCCTTTCTCATTCTGATGTACACTTTACAAATATTTTCTGCCAGCTGGATATGGGGGCACATGCCTTTAATCCCAGCACCTGAGTGTAGGCAAAGACTGCTCATTCATTTTGCAGCTGCTCACACCCAAATAATCACACAGAAACTATATTAATTACAACACTGCTTGGCCTATTAGTTCAGGATTCTTATTAACTAACTCTTACATCTTAAATTAACCCATTTCTATTATTCTGTGTATTGCCACGAGGCTGTGACTTACCAGGTAAAGTCTCTTTCTCTCTCTCTCTCTGTTCTGATTTTCCAAATGGCTTTACTCTAGTAAGTCATTGGCCCAAACAGCTTTATTCATCAACAAATAAAATCAACACATATACAGAAGGACATCCCACATTACCGAGGAGCAGAGATAGTTGGATCACTGAGTCTGAGACTAGCCTGACCTACAGAGTCACTTTCAGAATAGTCAGGGTTAGATAGACAGACCCTGTCTTGGAAAAAAGACAGAAAGAAACAAACAAAACCCAAATATGTTATGCCATTCTGTAGGCCATTTCATCATTTTTGCTCTGTAGAAACTTTAGGGTTGATGTAATGCCCTTAGTCAATATTTTTTCTTTAGTTTTTGTTTTTCTTTTTTCAAAAATTTCCTTGTCCAATCCAATGTTATCAAGTGCTTCTTCTATGTTTCTTCTCTTAGTTTCATAATTTAAGGTAGTATTTATAGATTTTTAATACAATTGGAGTCAGTTTTTATATCTGGCAAGGAAGCTTGTTTTTTTTTTTTTATTTAACCATGAAAATCCAGTTTTCCTTTTGCCATTTATTGTGAAGACTGTCCCTTCTTTAGTGCATATTCTCTTGACAACTTAAAAATATCAGTTGGTTGTGTGTTGACTTCCTCATTGTTCTCTATAGTATTCCAGATGTTGATCTATATACTGCTTTTAATGCCAATATTATGGTGCTCTCTTTATTCCAGATTTGTATAATATTTTGAAACATGGTAGTATAGCATCTCCTTCCTTGTTCTTTTTGATTAAGATGACTTTTGACAACTGTGTGTATGCATATGTACATATATACATGAAGTTTCATATACAGTATGATTTAGAGTTGACTTTTCTAGTTTTGTACAGAATGTCAATGTTATATTGATGGGGTAGATTAAAACCAGTGAATTATTTTGGATAATATGGATATTTTGAATCTGCATATGAGTGTATTAAGGTATAGCACCACAATATTACTGCAGTATCTATAAACAATGTATCACCATTTGTTTTTATGATGTACAATAGGTTTCTATATCTAATATTTATCACTCCCTCTTCCTCTAATTCTTTTCTTTCATTCTTCCCTTGATATTTTTGAGGCAAGACCTCATTCTATAGTCTAAGCTAGTCTCAGCCTTTTTATGCAGTCTGGACTAATCTGATCTTCTTGCCTCAACTCACCCATTCAGGGCATGTGATAATACACTCTATCTTATTTACTATCTGGAAAAATAATACCTAGGTGTAGTATTAGATGCAGAAATCATGACAAGTGGAAAGGAAAATCTGTTATGATTTATTAAAGTATATTTCTATATCTATAAAAAGACAAAATGGAGTGGATAGTTTTATGTGTTATTCTTACTTATACATTTTATAGAAAAACAATATAAAATTAAAGTTTTCCAGAGGGGTATTATAGAAACTCTAAGGGATGAACTCTATTTCACTGTATATTTAAACTGAATATTCCTAGCAATTAGAAGTTGTTGAGGAGAAAGTACTAAGTCCCACCCCAACTTTTCTTGTAGTATGGTTAGTTAAAGGAATCCAATTGCTGACATGTGTCTGGACATGTGCTTTAAATCTAGAACTCAGTCATCATATCTACTTCTACCCCAAATGTAGATTTGCTGGGCTGTTTCAAAGGTGGGAAGGAAGAGTGGGCTTGCTCTGTATACTCTATTGACATGATAGTGAAATCAAACAAATAGGAAATAGAATAAATGAGGATTTGATTTTCCAAATTTTGAACAGTTTTTGTGAGTAAAATAGCAAGTTTAACCTTCTTAATGTTAGAAAACATGACACCCTGAATGTCAGTCATCCTTTTCTCAATAAGAATCTTTTCTTATTCTCTGGAGGTAAGGAATTAGCAAAAAGTACAAATAGGAGTGACTCTTTTATTGGGAATTTCCATAAGAGTGAAAATCTTTACAGAGGATCTTCTGTATTCCTATACACTAAGTATCTTTTGTAGTATAATAAACTACCCCCAAATTTAAAACTATCAAATGACATTATATTGAGCTCATGATATACGAATTTGGGTTGATCTCAAATGAATTTTATCATGCATCAATGGTTTTCTATTAGGTTAACAAGCTAATAGCTTGTGTCTGATCTATGAAGTCTCTTATTCCTGATGAACTGGGCTTTATGCAAATAGAGCCTTGTTCCAAGAGAGCAGAATACAGACAGTAAATATGGATAGATGATTTTTTTCTCATATCTGTCTTGCTAAATCAGGTTGTGGGGCAGTATGGAATCAATGGGAGGGAGAATAGACGACATCTTTGGATTATGAACTTCCAAATTACATTGCAAAAGACTTATCACTCTAGTCAAAGGCAATACCAGGTACATAGAATTGGAACATTTCTGTAAACAATCTACAATCTCTATACAGCTCTACTGGCATAGGGTGTACTATACTGATACAATGGAACTTTTCACATACTGTTTTTCTGGAAATCAAATGAGTATTGAATAATTGGTGAATGATCTGGACTATATTAGAAGGTATAGTTTCTCCCATGGGGAATATAGCAAGCAGTCTTCACTGCTGCAGATGGCATTTTCAATCCAGATATAAAATGGAAACATTTTATTTCCCAAGTATTTGACTATAAATAAATCTGAACATAGGTGTCAATCTTCTAGAGGCCTCAGAGGTCTGTAATCTCAATAAACTTGTCTATCTTTCAACCATGAGTTATAGCCTGTCAGTTGAAGAACAAGCATTTCTAAATAAACCCATCGTATGTGGGAAACATACTATATAACCTGTAAAAGGGCTTGGGGCTATAGATCCTTGGTACAGTACTTATTTATCACAAGAAAGGTTATATGGGGGGCTGGAGAGATGGCTCAGTGGTTAAGAGCACTGACTGCTCTTCCAGAGGACCCTGGTTCAATTCCCAGCACCCACATGGCAGCTCACAACTGTCTGAAGATCCAGTTCCAGGACACCTGACACCTTCACACCAATGCACATAAAATAAAGTTAAATAAACCATAAAAATATATAAAAAAAGAAAGGTTATATGGTCAAGCCCCAAAACAAATGAACTTAAAAACATCCCCATCAGCAATAAAAAGCAAGCGAATGAACAAAAACAACAACAACAAAACAAACATGTGGAAATTAAATAGTCTTTGGAAACTTGTGTGCAGTTGATTCATAAAGCAAGAGAAAAGGAAAAAAATCTGCTTGGGGCTTATTTTTCCATCATATGCAATGTTTGTTTATAATAAATAATAACAGAATTAACTATAACCATTCAATTGCTTTGAACATTTTGAATTTAGTCAACCTTAGAAATGGAGCAATGCTTTTGTTGTGTAATTGAAACCGCTTTATATCAGCACACATTTTTAATGATAGAGGTAAAATATCGTATAGGCTCATAAATCTTCCTTGAGACTATTATGGACTAAACTCAAGGTTTCATAAAGGGTGCAATCATCTTCTATTTGGGACAAGTAAACAAAAGAGAATAGCACAAGTAGACAAAGAAGCCACTAATAGAGTCCATGAAAAATAAGAACATATAACACTTTATAGAGGCAATATGAAACCAAATATTTCATTTTAGAAGAAAATTTTTCATGTTCCATTCTTTACAAATTGAATTTTGATTCAGTAGCCCCGATTTCTTAACTGGATCCATGACTTAAGTTTACTTTTCAAGCTTTCTACAAGTCAAAGCACCTTCTTAGGTAAAATTTAATGTTGCTGCTACAGTAAATATTAAGGTCCTAGACATAATCTTCTCAGTGGAAGAAAAGCTTAAACAATTACGGTAATAACTTAAATGATCACAAAATAACCTAATAATAGGGAGATTTCCTAGGAAAATTTCCCAGTATTGATTTAAGATAGAGTTAAAATTAAAAGTGAAATCAAAAGTATGTCAAGCCAGATTTCAAGCATTATACACTTAAAATTATAAAATTGTTCGTCTTTACTTGTGACTTTCGTTAATAGTCGAATACTACATTGTGAAATTGTGAATCTTTAAAATTGTGATTTTGAAAGATTAGATACAATTTTCTATATATATACTATTTCTTATTGTTGAAACTAGTATTATTTTGATTTATTGAGAGGGAGAATTTTTCTGTCTTTGTGGTGTCTTTCATATACTACACAATTATCAAATGAGGATTATAAGCCTTTCTGATTTTTTTATATCAACCAATGAGTTTTTAGGTCATGCCTTTCTTGGAACTCATTTTGTTGATTTGAGGACAATTATAATTAGGTCACTATTTTTCCTCTATTGTAACTGCAAGCTACAAGGGAAAAATGCTTTGCCTTTTCATTTGTATTTTCTGTGATACATTCCCCAAATTTTGCATTGTTATTCCAGTTTCAAAGGTTGATGATGTTTTCTTTGAAATGGAACTCTGTTACCTTGTGGAGGATGATCAAGCACATGGTGTTGGGCAGCAGAGTAAGTCTTAGGTGAACAGAATACAGTGGGTGTCAGTAGTAGTGGTGCAGTCTAGAGGCAGGTCTCTCATCTCTGTTAGTAAACTCTGTTTACTAACCTTTCTCTTTTTGGAAAATGTGCATAGTATTCTGAGTAGAAGCTTCTTAGACCTGTCTTTGTTCCTTCCCTTTTTCATCATCAAGTCCTGTTGAGCCATCTTGCCAAATTCTTTTCAGTGTTTCACTGATGTTGTTACACTTATCTTCCACCCAAATATTGTTAGAATTTCCCATTTCTCTATCTTCAAATTATTTTCTTTAGCAGAGTGAACATATAGCATAGAACATTGCCTTCTCTTTAGTACATGCTAATTTATTTTGGAAATATTTCCTAACAGAACTTAGCATAAATTGAGAATTATTTTTTAACACCATAGAAATATTTTAATGATTAAGCGTTATGAATTTAAGTAGACATGGGCAGATAAGGGGAATTACTTGTAAGTAAGATCTATGTGATAAGCTACACATTGGTGTGACATCTGTCAGGGTCCAGCCTTGGTGGGTTTATATGTTTCAGGGTAGGGGTGTGTGGATTAGAAATGTTAGATAGGAATAAAAGAGATATGAAAGAAATACAGAGACAGAAGATAGTACGGGGAGGGCAACTCATTAAATATTGAGTAATAAAGCTGCCTGTGTTTATTTTCCATATACTTATATACCCCAATACCTAAAGCAGTCTTTTGCCTTTTCCCCCACTTTAGGTTGAGAACAATTTCTTGCTTCAATACTTGAGACATCAATACACTATTTCCTGAGTTAAGCATTCTGATGGAGCAAATACACCTCAGACCAAGAATCTTGTAGGCAGCCACTCTCTGGGTTAAACCTCTGGTTTAAAAATGAGGGAGGAGGAATAGGCTTGAATTCTTTGACCTTTGTTCAAGGTGGAACAGATCCACCTTTGTGGGCCCTCTTAATGTCCAAAAACACCAACTAAATCACACCCTAGGTCAGTATATCTTGTTTATAGCCATAGCTGTTGTCAACAACTTTGAAAGAGTAAAAATAAGCTCAGTCTCTCTGATGTTTAATCAAGGTGGAACAGGACTTGCACCTGTGGGCCCCCACATATTTCTCCCTTTTTTATTTTATCTAATAAAGTCTGTGTTTTTGCTACAGGAGAGATGACTGTGCCTGGTTTAGGCATCTTTTTCTGCTTTACAGGCTTACCCATAATCAGCACATACATTTCATAATGTACACTCTGTATTAGATTGAATGAGGGGGGCAGGATCTTCCTATCATTGACTACCATCATCTGTAAATAAAGAGTTAAGGGAGAGTGATTGCATCTCTGGGCTCTGTGTACCTTTGTGCCAAATTTCTGTCAAGAGAGTTCACCAACAACTAGATAATGATACGCAAGTAGATAATGCTTCGTAATACATATACTCCTATGGCTACAATATCTCTCAATAAAAGAGTGGAGGATAACCAGAGTTGGAATTGCTTTTTTAAATTGGTTTAGGATGTCTCGAAGTTTTCAGCTACAATCAAAATCCATTTTTAAAAAATCATATCAGTGACCCTTCTGTTTCTATTATGTGAAATACCTTAAGGAGTATAGGTATTAGCTCTTCTTGAAAGTTCTGGTAGAATTCTGCATTAAAGCCA